>BMAU01021275.1:0-520234 GCA_019973935.1 Trichonephila clavipes
TCCGCAATGATAAAACATTTGGGAGGACTGTATTTTTATTCTTATTACTTATTTCAGTTAATTGTGTCGTGTAATAATATATGAATGAGTTTTTCCCCTCGTGTTTTATGTTATTCAGTAAATATAATTTTTGTACAATAATAAAGTATATTTGAACAACAAAAACAACAAATGTACCAGGATAAAACTGCACATTAATCCAAATTGAATTGATACTTTTAATTTTAAAAAACTACACATTATTACGAATTTTCGTAAGATTTACAGTTATATGCTAATACTTACCTAGCAACCTTATGATCCCAAGGGCTTACAAAACAAAACTTCTATTAATAGAAATTCTTGAAGAAGAAATGCTAAAATGTACGTCGTTATGCTTGTTATCATTATCTTATCCTGTGAAACGTGGCTTTAATCACATTTATGTATATATACTTAAGCATTTGTTCTTAATAATACATCTCAATCGATTTGATATAGTAAGAAGAGATGATTTTTTGATTCTGACAAAATTTGAGCCAATTATTAATACATTATATTATACCACAGTCACAAGAATCTCATTTCTAAAGTTTACATATTTAATAAGTATGGGGAAAATGTAAAATATTTGTTTTTGAAAAATTGACTTTGAGCTGAATGAAAGAAACAGAATTGGAGCCAGAAGATAATGCAATCATGAGAATTAATAGTAAATTGTTGATTTTGAATTACTTCAGAATTCCTGAAGGAAGCAACATGAGTAATATTGGGATGGACCTCGTATTTTTAAATCATGTTTAAGTAACGAGAATGACACCTGAGGTAGCACCTCCAAAACTTCTCATCACATCAATAAGCCTCGATGAATTTGCATGTGTATCAGCCTCTCTACGCTTTATTCAAACCTACGACTCGACAATGCTTTGGCCTCAATGACCACGCGGCATTTTTGCAAAGGGAATAATTTTTACGTATTCTATTTATTTTACATGCGTCATTGATTCTCATTACCATTGACGTTACTCTCACGAAATCTATAAACATTTTTAATGAAGTTATTTTGGAACTTGTTTCATTTCGACTTCGCAAAGCGATAAAGTCTCCAAAAATGATACATCCGACGCCAAACGGAATTTTCCCGCTGGTAACATCTTACCACCACATTTTTCAAAATAAGTCGCGGTCTTTTCGTTATCAGTAACGTCTTTTTTCATAATATATCATAAAGAGATAAAAAAAAACTAATGGGAAATTAACTTATTTATAACGTTTTCTTTATGTGCACATTATGTGGTACTCGACAATAAAAAACTGCTTGGCGAGATTTGTGGCGGCAAAACGAAAAAGTACCAGTTTCTTTTCTATTTTCCTGTATGTGTGTGTGTAATTCTTATTTTAATCCTGATATTTCTTTTAACTATCGTTGAAGTTTCAAATAAAAAGTGACTATATATGTACTGGTTTTTAAAATTATATCGGCCAGAAAATTGTTAACAAATATGTTTGGGAAAAGATACTTATAATCCCTTAAGTGCAATTAAAATATCAATCATCTAACGCAAAAATTTAAATATCAATCAATCTAATATCCGAAAATACCTTGTCTCTTCATTATTTGCATGCCAGTCAGAAAAAGCTTCCAAAGTTAAAAAAAAACATTTTTCTCAATATTTCGTGCTAATAGAAGTGGAGGTCAATGTCTAAGATATCAAAAATAAGAATTCTTCAGTCTTAGATGTTTTTTATGCCTTTTTATAGGCGAAGAACGAGTGGGAGTAAAAAATAAAAATTACTGTAATGAATATTTTCCATTAAGACATTAAATTGCTTTTAATAATCACATGTACTATGAAAACAACTCTGTTAATATTCTCCTATGTATCTATTTTAGTAGTGTTTTCACAAGGCAAAGTGAAATTATGTTAAGCGTAAAATTATCTTATAAGCTACGGAACTGTTTGTAAAATTTATGGTATTTCATTAAAATCATTGATTAAAAATAATTCGTATTTAATTAGAGAGTTTTTATATTTGGCATATATTATTTTTAAATTAACAAAGTGTGATTCAACGGAAATACTTTTTAACATTATTAAAAGAATTTACAGTACAACACTTATTAATTTGTTCCGTTAAATGACATATCTCAACAAGGTATTAATGTATATATTTAGAATGTGATCTTCATGCAAATGGATATATATGTATCCATAGTAAAATGGAGAAATAACTCTTTTCATTTGTGTTTATGATCTACATAAAGAAAGTACCTTACATGCTGAATTTATGCACATAGACAGACTCATAAAACTCACGACGGGATAAAAAAAAACCTTCAGATTAATTTATCATTGAGATAATGATATATTCTACCTTCCATTACCTCTTGGCTGAATTTTAACAGGTAATCATAGTTATGAATGAAATTTTCAGATATCCTTCGATGTACTTAACAGTGTTGACTAGAATTTTAGCAATGTAATCATTTATATTATTTTACAAAATTATTATTCAGATTTTTGTTTTAATGACATTTTTAAACGCCATCGTTTAAAATTGAAAATATAAAAATCTTTATTATTCTTCAGGAATGTATTTCAGATAAAAAAAGTACGTTATGAGTCATAAATTTAATTTATATACATTTTTAAAGCTTAGTTCTAATTTATATGAGCAAAAAAAAATCTTTGACATGTTTAAATAAGAAGAAAAATTGCGTTATTTCTCATTTTCCTCTGCTAATATTTTGTTATTATTTTTGATTTATTACATTAAGAAGCAACACGAGGGCTATTGGTGACTGACCTTGTAGTTTCGAAGCATTGTAAAACGACTAGACGACATCTAAGTTGGCATCTTCCTCTCCGAACTTCCACACTACGCTAAAGGGAGAACTTTGTACTCTCCGACTGAACCTAATATGTGCTTCAACCCTCAACATAGTAGATCTTTAGGACACTGTTTCCCGAGCCCTCTATTTGACAACGACGGTCATAAGTTTGTGACCATGAACACATGCCTACCACGGCCATCTGTGTTAATTTATATCTGAACTCAGGGATGTACACGTTTCCCAAGTGGTCAGTGGTGAGTTTTTGTGATCTGCCAAGACAGTGGAAAAACCAAACTATAGAAAATGTTCTCATGCATTTGATCGACATACATACATTGTGTGTAAAGGTTACTCTTGGGCATAAAGATCAACAAAAATAAATATAAATGCAAGTTTATTGACTTTAACTTGCAGGATATGAGGAGAATTTCTACAAGCAATCTCACTCCTTATTTTAAAAAAATTGAAGAAAGGTGTGATAGAGTGTATTTTGTCTCATTAAACTTATTCTAAAATTAAATGTGTTGGCAGCTATAGATGATATGAAACAAGCACATTAAATAAATTGAATAAAACTATCCTATTTTATTTAACTTATCTTTATTGATTTTTGTGCTATAATTTATACCTTCTCTAAGATGCAAAGTGAACTAATGAGTTCTATCATTTTAAGGTATCCAACTACGTTCGGAACCATGATTTTGCAAGAGCGTATAAATGGATAATATTTATGATATTTAGTGTCACTTAGATTAGAAAATGTGTATAAAATTGTTTTAAGAATAGTATTACAATAAAAACTATTTAAGTACAATATTTTGACAAAAAATTAACGTAGAATTTCCCATTTTCAAAATATTCTCCTTTTGTGAAAAATGCTTCTATTATAATAATATTTTTCCTGTCTATAGCTCAGACCTTTGGACAGAGGCTCAACTAGAACTTTTGAAATGTATATCTTAGAAGTGGGTTTATCCGTGTTTTACGACAACAGAGGGGAGAAATTTTAAGGAAAAAACGCCGATAATTATTTTAATTGATTGTAACTCTGAAAATAAGGGAAATTTTTTAAAACTCATAGTTGAGCCTCTGTACAGAGTCTGAGATATATACAGGCAAAATATTATAATAGAAGCATTTTTCACAAAAGGAGAACATTTTGAAAAAAAAGGTTACTTTAAGTTTTTTTGCCGAAATATTGTACTTAAATATTTTTTTTTGTCAAAATATCCTTAAAACAATTTTATGTATGTATTTTAATCTAAGTGACACTAAATATCATGAAAATTATCCATTTATGTGCTTTTTTAAAATCACGGTTCCGAACGTAGTCCGATAACTTAAAAAGGTGACGCCCTCTGGTATCCTCTGCTTCCACATTATGACCTTCGTGCCAACACAATTTCCCACCCCTATCTTAACAAGAATAAAATAGTCATACCTAAGATTTAATAAAAATATTTGATGTTAATCTTAAAAGAAAACTAAATCTAAGTTCATCTCTTTTTAGGTTACTGAAAAGTCCATTCATCAGTATACATAAATATATAAGTACTCAAATAACATCTTCGTATTAAACTCGGATTCCAAAATAATAGTAAAACTAGTATCATGTGTCAAAAACAGTTTAACTTAAAAATCTTTAATTACACAGCAGTTTACTTTAAATATTAAATCCTTAACTGGTTTGCCCGTACACCGTACGGGCTAACGAAAGCTGGCCACAACCAGTTTGCCTTGTACGGGCACCGATTTTTCCTTCTTTCTACCTTTGATTTGTACATATTTTTAATTCTTAGAGTGAGATTATTAATGCTAGTATTTTCAACAGATGCACTTTTTCCATGGTACTGAAATACTTCTCATGTGGAATTTTCTTTGTGGGGAAGGCAAGAATTTTTCATTGAAGGCAGGAATTAAGATTCTTGAAAATAAAGAACAGGAATTGGCAAGGCAATGTGCAATTTATTGCTTGAGAAGAAATGAAAATGGAAAGATTATCCAGAAAAGCCAATATTATCTCTGTTCCCATTGCAATGTAAGACTGAGTATTACACCATGCTTCAATTTGTGTGAGCATATATATGTGCACATACACATAAAATCCTCAATGGTTTGAAAAAGAGGTACGAGCAAAAACTTTCTTGTATGAGTGACATTTTTGAAAGCATATGAAGCATTCTTCATAACGGGCAGAGTGTACTTATAAAAGCAAACATTTACAAGGTTTTGTGCTCCACAATTACAAAATAAAAAATAGTGTAAAAACTTTAAAGTTGAAAATTAAAATATAAAATTATTCTATTTCACATTCTGTTAAGTATTATGCTTAGTTATATGCAATAAAAAATGTGCCTCTTTTGGAATATTTTGGGCCAAAACAATTGACCGCTTATTGGGTTAAATATGGTTTAATAAAATTTCCTGAATCATTAAATAAAAGAAGATTAATACATATTTGCAAATAGTTGCTCACCATTATAAAATATATTTCTTTAAATAACGGCTAAATGTGATGAATTTGATAAGTTAAAATGTATGTCTAGGTATTAAACTTTAATTTCGTACGAATTCTCTCTATGGAGTATACATCGAAAAGTTGAGCGCAGAAACAAAGTACAAATCATAGAACAAAAAAATATGAATATATCCGAATTTATTTGTATTTCTGGTTGAAAAATAGTTTTGATAATTTTTTTAATGGTATATTCATATCTTCTCAAAATTTGTGTTCTATTATATATAATTCAGTGCTATATTGAAAGGTGCATTTGTGATCACAACTTCTCTAACACTAAATTTTATTTTTTAAAACCTCTATTTTTTAAACCTAACACCTCATTTTATCAAGCGTGTTACACACACTAGTCATTTATTGTTTTGTCTTTAATGATCAAATATAATAGTAAAGGTTTGATTTTAAAATTGTTCATAGACTTCTTATTTTATGAAGATTTTGAAATGTCAATGAAATAGACATTTCTCTCTTTTTAATTGTTTGTAATATTAGTCTCACGTCTTTTACCTCCTTTTTAGCAAAAACATTATTCTTTATTTACTTCTAAGAGCACAAAAATTTGAAAAGCAAGCAGTCACTACTTTTGAAATGAAAAATTTTATTTGCATTATACATTTGACATAAGCAAACAGGCGATCAAACGGTTCAGTTTTTATCATTGAGGTCAAAATGGATTGAATTAAAAAAAGATTTCTCTGGTTCGAAGTAATTTATGGTAAAATACATTCGCTGCATGAGATGACTATTACTAATAAATATTCCCGTTATTGTTTTTATGATGAATACTAAAAAATATCTTAAATGACAACTAATCATTGAGTTAAATTATTGTAATGATTATTTTGAATTGCTACCCTTTCATTTTGAATAAGTGCCATCATTATCCTAAATTAATATTATATTTCATTTATCAGATTAAGTTTTAGAATAATGCGTACTTCATAATTTTCTATCCATTATAAATATAATTTCTAAGACAAAGACTTAAATACATCTTTCCATTATTCAGAATTATTCTAAGTTTCTGAATGAAAGAAACAATTCAATAAAATGTTTGTTTTATTGGCTTAGATAAAAGTGCGTGTTTCCTGATTCAATTATCGAAGAGTGAAAAATGTTACTAATCTCTTATAGATGTGCTAAAGAATGTTTATCTTTTCCTACTTTCGGTTTTCGATAGATGGACAGTTTGTTAATTGAATATTTGTAATAATGTATATAAAATTATAAATTTTCTTTTTTTGCTCAAATTTCAAGTTAAGAAATTGGAGTTGGCGGATAAAATATTGAACCTGTTATTTCCAAATATTAATATATATGAGGGTGTTGGAATTATGATTCATTCCAACAAATATTTCTATGAGCCTGGGAGTAGATTTGTGATGAAATGTGCTGTAGCCATTGTGAAAAAGGAATACTGAATAACAAATTGTAAATGTGTGACGGGTCCTTCTACTAATCTTGTTGGGAAACAATAATTCTTTAACGGTTCTTTGAATTTAAAACCATTTTTCGTTGAGAGAACTTGATTTTATGCTAATTTGAGTACTATTTAAACTCTAGAAAAGTGAGTGGTAGAGTTAGTCGTTAGGCTGCTATTATAGTGAAATTTGAAAAGTGACTTTTGGAATCAATCCTTGGTGAACTTGATCAGAAGGTTTTGACGGAATTTCGGGTGAGACTTGAAGAGTGCTGTTACATCGGATCAATCTCAGTTAAAAGTGCTTAACCATTTGTCTTAGGAATTTAAGATGGTCAATTAAACTGTGATTGCTCCTTCAGTTTATAATCCTGATTGATAGTAAATTGATTGATTCAAATAAAATTGATTATTTGTATAACACTGTCTGTTGATTCGGTGTCCCAAACTACACCCGCGACCTAATGGTATTAAAATGGTAAATGGTAATTAAAAGAAAATAAGTATAAAAGCTTTATAATATGTGAAGCACATACATTTTTTAAAAATTTCGAATGATAAATGTTTTTATGTGACATTTAGAATCGATTTTTAAGGCTAATTGAAAAGTGCAAGTGGTATAAAATTTAAGTTTATTTAAATTTAGGTTTAAACAGTTTAAAAACACTTTTAAATATGAAGATCAATTGTATTATTGACCCAAAACTCATAAACTTTGTTGTAAAATTAACTAACGTTTCTGATATTCTATTCATAATCAAGTACAACGATACATATTTTTAAATTAATAGTCATTAGCTTATCTCATTCGTCTGCTTACTTTAAAATGGAAATTATCTTGGCCACATGTTCCCCTACTCAGAGGTTATTAAAATATTTTAAGTAGATTGACTCATTCTTTAGTGATAACATCCTGCTGCCACTATTTTGGCATGAGTGAAGTTCTAGACTCATGTTTCTACGTCATAATAGTACACTCAAAAATACACTTAGTAATACACCATTCCTAGATTTTTTGTGCTGGAGGAGAGATGACAAAAGATGTTTTTTTTTTTTTTTTTTTTAAATAAAAATATTTTTTGTGTAGCTGATGCACAGTTCTTGCTATTTGAAGATAAGGATTCTCATTCCGATAATTAGTAGTATTTAATTTTATTATTATTATTACAGCAGTTGAGTAATGCTTTTAGTAGTAAAAAAATGAGTTTTCCCGTTAGTTTCAGAGAATATTCTTTTTCCAAGTGCTGAATTGCTCCATTGGCGTTTTCTGTATTTAAAAGTAAGTTTAGTTACATTTCCTTATGTATTTTTGTTTATTATAAGTTTAGTTAAGTATCAGAGAAAGATTTTATGTTGAAATCGAAAACTGTGCTGGCTAACAATTTTTCTTGAAAAAAAATGGGTTGCTGAAATTATATTAACCCCTGTAAATTCTAAAAACTCGAGTAAACTTGGAAGATCTTACTCAGAATGTTTTGATATTGCGTATATCAGAAAAAATATATATGTAAAAAAAAAGAATCGAAAAAATGAAGTGAGATTTTTTTTTTTCTTCGAAGATGAATGTTTGTTGGAAATGAAGTTTTTGAAATTTTCACATACTTGAACTATAGATACAATAATTGCCAACATTTTCTACTTGAACCTTCAAGAAGTGTTTGTCTTAAAGTTTATTATATTTATTGTTATCTATGTAATTATCTGAAATAAATAGCACTTATTACTTTTTTTATTGTTGGAAAAATCTGATAAATATAAAAAAGTGACTGAAGTTTTATCTATATTAAAATAATATAGATTACTGTTCCAGAAAATTTTTTAATAAAGATAGATTTCTCTGTTCTTGCAAATTTCGATGCATGAAGAAGTATAAATTCCAAAAGTATAATCTGATCATAAAGCTATTTTTTTAAATCAAACTACGGAAAAAATGCTTTTATTACACTTGAGAAAAGTTTATTTATAAATTGTTCTAATGTATCTAAAGTAAATAAATATATGCAAATCATTCTTGTTCAAATATTTCACTCAGAATGACTAAATTTGAGAATACTTCAAATCTGTATTTTATATAACGATATTACTAATTGATGTTTTTATAACTATCAGATGAAAATCAGCCAAACTGTTTTGAAAAGTTTCAGCATTTTCACATTATTATACATTTAGACAAAACAAATAGTTTGTGTAAAAAGAAAAGCAGCGGTCAGCTCGGAAGAAACGGTAGAAAGGGCGAGGCAGAGTTTTGTTCAAAATAAATGGAAATCTAATAAAGTTGCCGCCTGTAAAGTTGGAATGCCTCAGAAAACGGTATAGAAAATCTTAAGAAAAAATTAAATTTCAGACCGAATCATTTACAATTACACAGAACATAATGGACAAGTAAGCATTTGTACGAACCATTGATAGAATGATGCTACAAAATGTATGGAACGCATTGGATTACTGACTGGACAAATATCATGTACAAGAGGGGCACACATCGAACATTTGTAACACAAACAAAAACTTGGGATATTTCTCTTTACATTCATAAATCACTTATTGTAATATGTGCACTAGTTTCAATAAAATGATGTTTGAAGATTTGGTTCATCAATTATACTCTCCTTGTATTTTTTATGCTTTGACTCACATGCTGTTATACATAAATTAAAAAAAATATTTATGTATAACATATTACTATAGTATGTTTTATAGGTCTTTAATTTTATTTTTAGGTTCTGATAATGAATTGTTCATATGATTTCCTATAATTTGTTTGAAAAAATAATACTTAAATGACTTATACCAAAATGTCTCTCTCCGAGACAGATGTACAATAACACAGAATTTTATAAACTTTTGAAACACTAGTTATTTTATGTCTTGTCACTACTTGCCTTGTTAAAGCCTTTTTTAAAGACCAGAAAATGTAGCAACACTTTTTATCGAAAATTTATCAAAATGCTATGTTTTTAACTTGGCATAAGTAAAAGTGAGGTACTTAAAGAAGTGTTTTTCAAGATTAATAGCTTTATTTTTGAGAAAAGGAGGGTGAAGGTGAGTTCTTTCGGATTGTTAGTCTGTAATGGTCTATTATGAAAGTGCTATTGATCAACGCTAAAGTGGCTTAAATGCCCAACCAGATGTTTTCTTTTATCTCGTCGTAAAATAATAAAAAAAAAAAAATTAAGCAACAATAAAGTGAAAGGATGGAAGAAAAAAAGATACTGCAACGAGCTCCAATTATCTATTTTTGTCTTAAAATATTCTGTGCCAAATACTTAAGGCATTAGCAGATATTGAGTTTTTCATTTATAATTTTTTTCTTTGAAAAAATTGATACACAAAACTCATAATGATGATCGATGCAAATAAACACAAAAATGCTATATAAATTTCTGATTAATTTTACTTATGTTTTGAAAGGCTTACATCTTCCATTAAAATTTATTGAAGTGCTAAAATATCTTTGATTAATCTCATGGCCATCCTTGTTTTTGTACTTCACTGAAATTCTTGGAAAATTTTCCGATTATATACTACATTTAAAAGAGTTATTTTAAATGTGTGGCTAAGCTTCTGTCGGATATTTAAGTATAATTTAAATAAATAACATAACCTATTGTTGTTTTACATATTTTATGTGATTGCGTTTAAAAAGAAAATGGCGATTGCAAAAAATTCCTGCCTTTTCTGAAAACATTTTAAGAGAAATCGTCGTGGGAGAGTGAATATCTTAAACCTCAGTCATTCAAAACACACACACACATACACATACACATACACACACACACACACATATATATATATATATATATATATATATATATATATATATATATATATATATATATATATACTGATTTTTTACTGATTTTTTTTTTGTGTCTTTGAAATAGAGAGAGATTAAAATGTTCGTAAAACCCTTTTGAATTTTATTTTTTGTAATGCCCAAAACGGTCTTTTCACTTCAACGTTTGAGGTACTGTGCCCTTTTGAGATAGTGAATGATCTCTAATTTCTATATACATAATTTAATCTTTAGTATATATATATATATATATATATATATATATATATATATATATATATATATATATATATATATATATATATATATATATATATATATAGAGAGAGAGAGAGAGAGAGAGAGAGAGAGAGAGAGAGAAAAAAGTTCTTAATGCGATATATTCAGCGAATAAGTATATATTCACTTCACATATTTTTGCAAAAAGCTGGCTTATGTGATAGGAACATTTTCTCTACAGTCTTATGTTTGCTTTGGATACTTCGATTACATCACTCATGTTTAAATTAGTTGTGATAAACGTCAAGTATTAATGTTAAATATCTTATTAGTTTAATCAATAATTTCGATTAATTATTAAAATTAAAATTTATTTTTTTTTTAAAAGAATATAATATTCTTCTTTTAAATATTGGTTTAAAAAGTTAGATTCTGCTATTACTCATTCATGCTTTGCGCCCAAAGTCCATACACTCATTCTCTCATTACTCAATATTTTTTTAAGTTAAAAGCAACACAATTTTCGTTGCGAATTGCATGAGAAAATTATTTAACATATTTTCACAACTTCGGTTAGAATATTATTTATAAATTCTGTTATAAAGAAAGATACCGAATTAACGTAGGGTCTTATTGATAAAGTCACATCATGATATTCTTATTTATAGCTACTTTCCTAACACTTATCATTTTGGCATTAAAACTTCTTTGTAGCTTTTTTGTTGTGCTAAATGAAAAAAATTATTACAATGAGTCCGAAATCATTTAAATTAATTATAAAAATTTTAAATGATGAACTAAATTTAAGTATAATATTTTTATTCGATTTCTTTTCTTCAGTTCATATACTTATCTTAAATATTTGATTTTAAAGCAAAATATAAGTTTCAGCATAACTCATGCTTCCTAGATTTCACTAAAAAAATCAGCGTGTTTTAAAAATTGCTATCCTTTTCCGTTTGACATTAAATATACTTCAACAGTCTGACTTTACAGGATTTATGATTTCCAGGTATCCCGTGCAACACAGTTTCCGGAACCCAAACTGCAATGTTTTCATGTCAGCGACCTTTATTTTTTCAATACGTCTCCGTGACAGAGTAGCTTTTCAGAGCAACTGAAAGTTGTGAACTGAGAGGTGACGAGAAGAATAATTTTGAACGAAAAACAAAACAGAGAAAGAAGAAGATACTGTTCAAAGAAAGATTTATATTAAATAAAATGATATTTTACTATAGCGATTATGAAGAAGCAAGTGGAATCAAAATCTAAAAACTTAAAAATAATTTATTACTTCTACTTTGATAGTAAATACGAATTGAAACACATTCGTTTTTTGTGCGTGCTTCCTTATTTTAAAAAGTATTGAGGTATTGTGTTTACTTAATTAACTTTGTCACATGAATACTAAGACGTTGATATATATATATATATATATATATATATATATATATATGTGTGTGTGTGTGTGTGTGTGTGTGTGTGTGTGTAATAATTCACTTTAATTTTCCCTTGAGGGCTTTTTAAGTTGTAATAGTTGTACTGATCCTGAGCCCCCACCAGGACTCTCTCATAAATAATTAACTGTTAGCTTACCCACCTAACGGGATTTAATATTGTAACTTTAACACTTCAAAATTAAGTGCTCGGCGTTTGTAAATTAGTGGTTATGTAAGTCACATCATCCGATAGCTGTCCACCAATCTGAGAAGCCTTTCACTGAAGTCATGTGATTTTTCGAGCTTCCGAATGGCGTTTTATATATAAACAGAAGTTTCATGGAAAATTCACCGTCGCTGTTTGTAATCGCAATGTCACTACGCTAAGTGATCTGTTGTGTTTTCGCTGTGTGCATGTCTTCTATTTCTGTGATATAGTTTTCTACAAAGAATAATTGAGGATCAAAAGTAACTGGTCTCCTCTATCATATCAATACACCTTCTACATTTACAATATAAAAAACGACAGAAAAATCTTCGAAACCAAATCATCAATAGTTAGCTAAAAGAAATCATACCACTCACCACGATGTTATATATATACATATATATAGTGTAAGAAAAAAATAAGTGATACAACAGGATATCTACTAAACTAAGACTGGAGAACAACAGAATTTCAATGAATCTGAAATAGTGAGCAATTAAAAATGTAAAGACAGAAAAAGTCATTGGACTAAAAGGAATTACTATTATGATTTCTAAAGCTATCACTGATTTAGGACTGTTCAATAGGATTAAGCATTGCTTTATGGATCCAACCTCCCCCTTCAACATAAATTTTTGGCATAATAGAAAAACAGAGCCCTATTGAAAATTAGACCTATGTATACAAGTGGGATCAGTACAAAACAATAAAATAAAAAGAATGCATAGATATTGAAAATAGATTGTTCACAAGAAAGATAATTATCAAAAGAAAATTACAAAAAAATTAACAAGAAAAACAAAAACAAAACACTTACCTATATTTTTGTTCTAACTAATAATTTTTTAAGACAATATATATATGTCTAATACTACAATCTCGCGCGCGATATGACGTGTTGATGCAGATAATTAAAAAGCAGAAGTGCCAACTAGATATATTTTTTGTAACTAAACTAAGCGTAAGGTGGATTAAGAAAATGCTAAAATAATTTTGAAATATGTTTAAAAATTAATTGAATTATAATCGTTAATAATAAACTAAATTATTCAAATCTAACACACACACACAATAGATAGAATTATAGCAAGAATACAGTTTTGGTCAAACTTAAATAGTTACAGTTATATATCATAAAGCTCTTAGAAAGCTCTCTAAAACAGTCAAGTTAAATATAGTTTTAGGACTAACCTACCTTTCCCTAAACTTACCTGTATCATTGGGCTGAAAGAGGAATAGAGAACAGTGTATGATGGAATTTAACTATTTTTCGAAAATGCAAAACTTAAATACTATAATGATAACATAAATCTACATATCATAAGAATGAAAAAAAAAACAGCACAAATCCATACAAAAAATTTAAAACATGTAAGACATAAAATCTGGATAGCAAACTATTGAGATAACTTTTCAGCCAGAGCCTGACAAAGCAAACCAATAGTTAAAAAATAAATAATAATGTAATTTAAAAAAAATAAAAGGTTTGCTTCATTTAAAAACGAGCTATTAAAATAGCTGTGGGGCTATACATTGTATATTATTGTACATTTCATCATAACTTGATACACTGATGATATTTAGAGAAACTTTGGAAATGCTTTGATCTCCGGAATCGATATATATTTAGGTATTGTTTAAATCAGCGTTTCTCAAACTGTGGGGCGTGCCCCCTTTGGGGGTCATGACAACTCTTCTAGGGGGGCGCGAGTATCTTGAAAAGTCGAAAACAAAAGAGTATGGAGGAGTTCAGTAAATTATTAATTTACTGAAAGTAAACAAACAAAATACATACTGACATAATAAAAACTAAAATACACATTTACACTGATATATTACATTTATAAGTATATCAGTGCTACGCAATGTATTTTATAAGTAATTTAACAATACTAAGTTAACAACAAGTTTAAAAATTACCAGTGACGCCATGGGATTGACACATATAAAATTATATACAACAATTAACACTTATCTTGATAATTTGTACGGTTTATAATAAATCCCTTAACTGCCGATTAAAAATTAAGTGATTCTCTTCCCAAAGCCAAACGATTTTTACGTATATAATGTTTTTTTGGGGAAGAAGGAATAAAGAAGCAAATATAATTTGAAATAAGTAAATCCTTCACAACAAATGTCAATGTTCTTTTATTGCATTCTAAAGCCTGCGGAATAATTTTATGGATAGCAGTGCACAAAAAAGATCGTTCTTCGGAAAGACGTATATATACGTTCGGGGAAATTTTTGCTTTGGATGAGTGAGACGTGTATATACTTTCGGGGAAATTTCCGCTTTGGATGAGTGAGACGTGTATATACGCCGAAGGCATTTAAGGGGAGTTGGAAACCTCTCTCTTTCTCTATACTGACAATGTTAAATTGGCTGTTTTCGATGTACCTTTTCTCAAAATCTGTTTTATGTACATGCTTGAAATTCTTCAGACTATTATAAAGTACACTTCTCTCATTATACAAAATGAGCTTTTAGCTAATTTTGAATTTTTTTAATAAATTATGAAATATTTTATCAAACATTGCGAAATTTGACCCATTTTTTACTTAAAAAATTTGTAAAAATTAAAAATTTTTGAGTTTTTTACGAAAAGCTCATTTTAGTATATATTAGACATCATTATAAATAATTCATAAAAAATTTACATGCCTGTGAACAGTAGTTTCTGAGAAAAGGTACATTGCTTATTAAAATTTACATTTTGAGATAAGTTGATTTTAATGTATACAGTGAGACTTCTAATCGACTAGGAAATAAAAAAATAAAAGGCTCAATTTAGAATAAAAGATACATGTTTTGGTTTATATCAGTCGTTACACTTTTAAACAAAAACAAAGTAATTTGTTTACAATTTTCGCCATTAAAATGGGCGTGGCCCAAATTCAATGATTATTTAAAAATAGGTTTTAAGGGCTTCTAAATACCCTAGAGGTTAAAGTAAGGTATTTTTAGAAAGGTTAAGATCTATACAGTTTGAAAATGTAAAAATCTCAAATTGTCAACAAAATTAGATTTTAGCTTTCCAACACCTCTTAAGATGCTAAAGTCGTATCGTAGTTTTAGCATCAAAGTATAGTTGAATTCCATGCATTGTTATTGTATGAGGGGGGTGCGAGGAAAATTATGATTGAGTTTTGGGTCGCGAATATAGAAACTTTGAGAAGCACTGGTTTAAATTATATAGCGTTTCTATAAAAGCAGATATATTGCTCTATGTGATAAAAATAGGGTTTCCTTAACATAAATTTGCTTGCATTGGCTTACGTTTCATAATGAAATTCAGTTTCTTTGAAGTTAATGAATTTGAAGCTTTCTGAAATTGATAAAAAAAACTTCTGAAATTCGTTAACGAATTTCCAGTAAATAAATAAGTAAATTAAATGATCACCATATCCAGAGAAGAAATCATTGAAGATACTACTGGAGATGTTTTTTGCATAAATGATAGAAAATGCTTTGTGAACTATTATAAAACATTTCATTGACCAAATATATTTATTTAAGTCAAATCTTGTAATGTTATAGAAATAACTGAGATTAAAATTGAGAGGGATGATAAACCGAATTTCTTCAGACACCAATCTTAACATATGCTGAAATAAAGTTAATCCGATTCGTTTCATAACTGATTCAAATAACTTGAGTATTTAATTAATTTAATTATGGAAGTTTAGCGTCTAGTCTTTATTTAGCAAACTTTTATTGGATGGAAAGAAGTAATATAATCAAAGTATTTTCATGTAAATGAAATGTGATAATGGCCGTATGTGATGTTATTGTTTCATGTGTGATTGCAATTAAAAACAACTGAATTTCAACCGAAGGATAACCTTTGTTTTGCGAAGTTTAATTTGATATGTCGCGAAATAATGCACAAAATCGTCTCATCTGTGTGTAAAAACATATCACCAGTGTTCAGAAATAAGGAATATTTATATGAAATTCCAGAAATACCATTGTCGCGCATATTGTCAATGTTACGCCACAAATGTTTTGCATTGCATTTGGAATTTTACAATGTCTCATTTAAATATATAAAGAAAACCAATATTCAACACCAAAGTGTGTGTAAAATCTACCAAATGAATTGCTTTATACAAAAAGGGAGGGGGTATTCAATAAATTTGTTAAGAATTTTTCATTCGTCAGTTGAATATTTTGCAAATGTTTCCATCGCATCACAAGTAGAAACACTCCGCCTAATGAAGTAAAAATTGTTTTAGCACCCAATTTAAATCAATTGCCTTAATTTTGGGATTAATTTTTTAAGATTTTATTGCCTGAAGTCAGTTAATAATTTTTGAGTTTGCACACGTTATGCTGTATTAAAGAATATTCTACCATATTAATATTTATTAGAATTATGGTGTAATAATCTGTCTTTATCTAAATTTTAGTTTTTGTTTCTGTCATGCTCTAACTTCAGCTGATTCTCAAGTTATTTACTAGTTTTCAGCGATTTCATGTTGATTCGATTTTACTCTTACAGTGGTAAATTTCAATTTATCAATAAAACATATATTTTTTTTCAGTTTTGGAACACATACCCATTGGAAAAAAATAATGTCCATAATTCTGGAGAATATTTTAGACAAAATCAAGGTTCATATCATGAATAAAAAATAACGAAATTCACTTCCATGCTATTGTGTCACCACATCACAGTTTCCATTTTCGAAATAATTTTAATCTTATTTAAAACATTCGGATAAAGTAAATAAAAATGTGTGCAGTGTTGAACAATTGTACAAATTATCTCATAATGTTGAACAAAAAAAATATTAATAAATAATGTAAAGATGTATATTATTATATGGAGTTTCATTGATTTTGTATTAATTATAATCAAAAGAGTTCGTAACTCTGAAAATATTTAGAAAAGGTCAAATAATTAAGAAGGCTTAGCTGAATCGTTTTCTTAAGTGATAGGGGAGCAATAAAGATTACATATGTTAAGATTCAATCTCAACAGTGAAACACCTTTAACAATTCTATGCCCTTGTTAAAGTATAATGGTAAAGATCAAAGCTAGTGTGTGTGTATGCTTAAGGAAATTTACACGGAACATGTAAATTTTGCTTTATTGAACTTAAACTATATTAAAAATGTTAAAAAATGTATACAATTTTTTAAAAATAAAATTAATTTTGATTATATTCAATAAATTTTAATTCAGCTGCATCAAGTTCAATTAGACTATATTTAAGTTTTTAATATAAGAATATACTAATCTCAGTTAAGATACCATAAACATTTATTCAGATTGCATTAATTTTTATTTCAATGATATTAATTTGAATAAGAAAACGTTAAGCTTTAATTAGATTGTGTTAATTTCTTAAGTCGCATTAATTATAATTAGAATGCACAATATTTTTATAATCAGATTTCATCAACTTTTAATGATTTTATCCGCACAAAAAAAAGACATGATGATTTTTACTTTTAATAAGGGTAAAAATTTTCATGTTTTTTCTCTATGCTTTTAATAAAAGCAAACCAATTAAATTATAAAAAAATGTTCATTTTTTAGTTTTTGTAGTATAAAAGACAATATTTTATCAGAAATATTACAACTAATATATTTGATAAAAAAATCAGAATTATTTCTTTAAAATGTGAAGATTTAACATAAAAAAATATGTGCCAATAAATAAAAAACTTAAGTTTCTGAAGTAGTTAAGCAGTTTCATCACTTTATTTGGCTCTAAATTTCCGAGATTGCATAGAACTACTTAATTAACATTATAATTATGTTTCCATCATTTTAATAAGTCTGATTACTTCCGACTTTTTGTTGCATTTTTTTCTGAAACTCATACCGAAATGCAAAGTTTCATGAATGAAGCAATGGCACATCACATAATTATTCCATAATATCACGACATTGTCATAAAATGTCACAGTATAATATAGTGAAGTCACAGAAAAGGTCACTGTAACTGATGAATGTCCGTTCTGTGAGAATTACTGTGACAGTATCATGACGGTGCAATGTTGACATTTCATTTTGATCACAATGTTACGTCTCTCTCACAAAGGTCGTCCTGCTACTTTTATTATATGTATGTAATGTTCTAATTATTAATTACAAATTGAACTAATTGCTTGGGAAAGAAATATATAAAACAGAGAAAATGATTTGATATGTTAAAGTTCTTATTCAATTAGCCAATTCTTTACGTACGTGTTTTTAAAACTAAAAAAATATTGTTACTTTTATTAGTGTATAATTAAGTCACCTCGTGAAGTGTTTTCCAAAAGAAATATAAGTATTATAATAGACTAATTAATGTCAATCTTTCCGTAAAGAGTAAGAATCTATGGTAATTAACACGCTTCTTTGATTAATAAATATTATTAAGAAACCAAGAACCCCCACACACACACACACACACCACCACCCCCATTTTTTTAATAGTTAAATGGGTTATGTTCATTGAATGTAATGGATTTAGATTTAATGAAAGGAAATACCCGCTTAATTCTCTCTTAAAAAAGGACATTTTACGGGAATACTGAGAAATATTTAGCAAGATAGTAAAGTATTTATTTTTGTTTACATTATTACTAAATTTCGAAGCTGTATTTTTGTATGAAACATTTAACTTGAAATGAATACAATTGAAGAATTTGCTGTTTTCATTCGATTTCTGAACATTTATAACGTGATTAGGAATTAAATTCAAATTTAATTTGTATGTATAATAATAAACATATTATATATATATACACACAAAAGAAAATCCTGTATCCTGCAATGGATACCCGCACATGTCAACATTGAGGGTAATGAATGTGCAGATAGCCTCGCCAAAGAAGCTAGAGACATCGAACATAAGTGCACCACCATCACACTTGATGATGCTAACGCAGTAGCCAAACATAGAATTATGAATCACACTTTTAAAAAACCCCTAGTTACGGAATTTGACTGTCCCCGAATTATAACATCCACAATTGCCAGATTGAGAACTGAACACCTTAAGGGCATGAAGATTCACCCAGACAAGACAAGATCATATGTTCAATGCAAACACTGCCCAGATCTTCAACTGACGCCCAATCACATCTTGGAATGCCCAACCGTCGCAACAAAGTTACTAAAAATGGGAATGGTCCCTCTGAGGGACTCTTTGCAGGAGCTCCTGTACAGCCCTGATGCTCCCAGAATAGCAGAGGCAGTGATCAAGACTTTCGACGGAATTTAGTGATATCTACTGCATTTATTCATGGACACGAGAACAACAACAACATATATATACACATATAACAACAACGATCATTATCATTAGCAGTAGTAACATTACGAAAGTGTGTAGCTTTAATGGTAAAATAAATGTATACGATGAAATTTTCATATAAAAAATATTTCTAAATAACTCAAATTGTGAGAGTTTATTTGAGATTTTTATTTTTTACATTTGCTGTTTTTATCATATGTTTTTGACTTAGACATTCGATCAAAAAACTCTTTGCATTAAGAAAAAGTTCTGTTTCATATCTAAAAAATTCACCAAAAAATTAATATATATACATATACAAATATATGTGTGTGTTCTTTGATATTATGGAAGGTCATTCAGTAAGCTATTTTGTTGATATACGCAATATTGTTAATAATTAATATGTAGAATCATCCACTTGTGTATAATTATAATTTGAGAAATATAAAAAAAGCAATTTTAATTATACTGTAAAATTGTGGGATACCTTAAGCCCATGAAACGCATTTCTGATCGTGTTTTGAGAGAATGTCTTAGCTCTGTTCTATGGCAATGCATCATACATACCAAGCAGATATTTAACGTTTAATATTACGCTAACGATACTCACACTACGTAGTCAAAAAAGTCTCTTACCTCAATATTTGATTGAGCCATCCTGGGTTCGGATTGAAAAGCATACTAAATGTGGTATTGTTCCAATAAAGTTTTGTACGGCTTTTGCACTTATTGTCTCAACCAGATTTATAAAAGTTTTTCACCAAGATACTGAATTAACGAAGTGGTTGTAAATGAACCATTCCATAAACGCCGGTATATCCCAAATTTTTTCTGTCGGATTAAGATTTGGGCTTTGTAATAACCAATTCATGTGGAAATGTGAGCCCTCACGTTTCCTGAACAAATTTTGGATAATATGTGTTCGATTCATCTTAGTATTTTCGTTCTGAAATATGTCAGTTCTATTGGGAAAGAAAAAATGCTTTGATTGAATGATATGGCCATTAAATAAGTTTGAATAACCTAGTTACTTCCCCCATAACGTTGTTGATTCCAGATCAGATCTATATAACATCAAGCAATATCAAATCACAATACTACTTCAATTTACCTGCACAGGTGGTACTACGCCAACCCTGCACAGGTAGTATTATGCCAGAAGAATCCATCCTGTTAAGAATCAGACTATATGACATTTCTTCACTATAACATTTCTTTCAACAGTATTGCAATGTATATATCTTTATGTGTAAGCCCTGAAGACATCGAACGTTTTCAGCTAGCATTTGTTACACGAGCTCAACACTTGCAGTGATGGTATGAAGTCTCACTGCCCAATACTTTTTACTAATATTGTTATCTTTTGGATGTGTAAATTCCAAGTCTGTTCCATATCTCTCTATGAAACTACTTTCCACAAGCTTACAAAGCATTAATGCATGTTGCCATACTGCCCTGACTTTCCATGATATAGAATGTACTCGAATGTCACAATGGTCAGCACGCACTCCAGATCTATCACCCATGAGACTGGCCGGCCAACACTTGTTAGCCATATCAGTTGATGAAATATAGTATGAAGTTGAAGCCCCCCGAATGGTACTTTATATCTATATCTGTCTATTTATGATAAGTTCAAATTGACACCCAGCCAGATTCGTTATTGATGCCAGTGGTGGAAAATGTGGGTACGGAAGTTTCCGTACTGTATGCTTCAAAGCATTTTGAATTTAGTCATGTCTTGTCTCTTATTATACTGTATATTTACACAATAAATAATATTCCATCTTTTGCTTTCCATCTTGCTGAGGAAGTTTTACTAGCCAGTTGTGTTAATTAAAAATTAAATAAAAATGAAGTAAAAATAAATGTAAGTTTTGATTTGCTTAAAATAAAAATTTTGTATTTCATAAAAACAAGCGAGTACATTAAATTTAATCTTCAGTGGAATGCTATTACTTTCTATAAAGTAGTTTTGAATAATTTGTAGTTTCTATTAATTAAAGCAGTTTTAAAATTTCAAAAACTCCACCAATGTTGGAACTTTAATTAATGCTTGATCAAAAAGTATTCGAAAGGTTTTAAGGTTTAAGATTTTAAATTTTGTGATTATTCTAATCACAATTGATAATATTGGACATAATGAAACAATACTTTGGTCTAATAGAAGTCATATTCATTAATTATATAAAAATAGGGAGCATTTTAATATTTATCAGGAATTGGTTTATTGTATGCAATGATTAAGTATATGACAGAACAAAAATACTGGTCCATTTAAATTCAAATAAATCATTTAAGCATACTAAAAACACACATGTATTCTATCATGTAAACTTCATTTCTTTACTTAAACGTAACAATTTCTCATGAGGTCTTTGATTATCCGTACACGAATAGAAGATAAATATTTTTCTAAGTTTCAATTCATTGCCTTCTATCTCTATACGTTTTAATCTACTATTACAAAATGTTCTGTTTTTATTTTTCATCACAATTACAACTTTTTCTTACTTTCTAAGTCTAAATCTAAATCGTGATTTCTACATTACTGTATTCTCAATTTATTTTCCTTTTTATAACAGAAATGAATAACTAATGTGAAGTTTGGAAACTCTCAGGTTTGTGATAAGCACCGTAAACACAATCGTCAATCAATGTATTGAAAAACATTCAGACGCTAGAGATTAAATATATATATATATATACTATATTCTGAGACAAAAAAAATCACAAAATGAGATCATGATTTATTTTCCAGAATAAGGGGATCAGAAAAATGATGGAAGAAATAAATCACGTGAATGGTGACAAAGAAAACATACGTGCCAAAGTAACACAGAGGGTGTGTTTTGGTAAACAACATATATCAAAACTTGTAGTTCCCATGTAATAAGGGAGTATGTGAGTGATGGACAGGGCTGGGAAATTTGTTGTATCCATAAGTATATATATGTGAGTGTATGTGTGCATATATATATACATGTGTATGTATACACACACAAGAAATTTCCAGCCATTGATCTATCATTCATTTGTTCTGTATATGTGTACAATTATGCATGTGATAATATAGATTTTAGCTCTTGCTATACGTATGAATACAAGGATAACTTAATAACTATAGAAAATATCCTTAATTTAAATTTTTAATATTAAATTTAATAATTTTAATACTTAATATTTAATTTAATAATTTTTTTAATATTTATTTTTAATTATCTTGAATATTTGAATTGAACAAAAATTACTTATGACACAAACAAAAGCAGATTTTTTAAATTTATAATTAAATATTGATAATCATATTCTAAAATATAAAATTTATAATAAAAGAAAGGTTTTTCATTTTAGCATTATTAAAGCGCCTTTTTGGAATAGGGCAGTGGCGTAACGTACATCCCCGCAACCCCAACATCGCGCGGGGGGGGCAGGATTCTAGGAGACCCAAAGTTTGACTGACACCAATATATATGGTTTTGCAATCACTTGTAAGATCTGCCTTGGGGCCTAAACTCTGACTTTGCAGGGAGGCCCTAAAGTTCTCCGTTACGTCAATGAAATAGGAAAATCCTCACTTTTCATTTTATAGAAATATTTTATTTAATTACATGCAAATAAATAATAATCTAGTAACTGAACATACAAAAAGTACAATAATTATAAAAGTTATAATCGCTTAGAGAATATATAATTATTCTATTAACATTTTTTCATATACTTAGAAAAATAATGTAAATAATAGATTATTATTACGTAATTTTTTATAGTCTTTTTAATTTTTTTCTTACCCTTCCAATTCCAATTAGTCTCTTCAGAAATTCTATTTGAATATTATTAGAAACATCTTAGAATTTTTACACAGATGGCACAATTGCTACAGAAAGTTATCCAGTTAAAAATATTATTTAAATTTCTAGTTCACATCCATACTTCATTTTGTTTTGTTTGTTACTTTTGATCCATTTCTTCAGTTTGCGTTTTGATCATTTTAGGTATGTTTGTTTTTAAATTCCTGAATACACTTATTTGACTTAGCTCTATATGTTACTTTTCAATCTAAAAAATAGAATTTGTGAATTTCTCATATTCATCTAATTGCATTATGTTCATTTACACGTGTAAATTTATGGCTTATATGTAATAGAGATTTTTGGTTTTTGTTCATTAATTTATTTCTTTTACTGTTATGTATACATTTTTTGCTAAAGGCAAAGGCTGAATCCAATAAAGCACGCTTAACTCTAAATCACATTCCTAAATCTACAACAGCCTTAGAAATCGTAACAGTTTTGTATTTTAATTTATTGCCTTTTTATTATTATCATGCATTACTTTGATTTTACTTTAAATATGATCCATAAAAATTTAAGGACCCATTAAAATTTTAAGGATGAAATGGAGAAATTAGAAATGAATGTATTCTGTCATTCTTAGTTGCAAAACTAGATCGAAATTTTAAACTCATGCTTTGCAAAACACAAAATAAGTAAGAAAAATGCAGAAAACGATCGTGATATAATAAATACTTATATAACATACGAATAAATTTGAAAAACTGTTTTCATTTTTTAAGAATATTTTTCAATATTAGTTTTGTCTTAAGATATAGCATAAAGTGGCAATAGATTTAAAAATCAGTAGCATAAAATAGCGACTGTGTTAAGGTTATTTTGGCCATATGCACAAGGACGTGAACTTAACGCGGAGCACATCTTCAGAATGAAAAATTGCCTCAATTTTTCTAAAAATTTGTGACATTGTAACTCATGCATTTGTTTATAATATAGTGTTTTTAAAATTTCAAAATATTTCATAAATAATTAGTTTTTCCTTTTAACATGTAAAGGAATAGCTCATTTAACATTATGGTGTACGAGAAAAAAATGCGAAACACATTTTATAAAAGAAAATGTGGGTTAACTCGGATAAAAATAAGTAGTATGATAAAATAAGTGATTCTCTACAGGATAGTGAAGCCAGAATAAAATATTAAGGTTTGAGTACTTTTATATCTGAAAAAATATTCCGGACTTATGTCCTATTCTTTATACGCCGAAAACAGCCTTAGGAAGCAGCGATGTTGACGAGATGCGGTGACTTCCCACGAAGCGTTGATGGTGACGAGAAACAATGTCTGTGTCACCAAGTAGCTATTGTAACATTGAGCGATTACTGTGACAATAAGTGGCAATAGTGTCACGAGAAAATGAAAGTGACACGAATTGGTCACTTTAAGCGGAAGCGGAAGCAGCATAGTCTATGAAATTGTGAGAAACTTTATTAGGAAAAAAAGTTACAAATTCAAAATATTTAAGTTTCTACTTTAGAGAAATAAAGAAAAAGTCATTAAAACATTAAGTGACAAAGTTAAAAGGGTTTTGAAAGCAACATAATAAAGTCGAAAGAGGTTCCAAGCACGTGTTACTATTACATATCCTTCTACGTGAAATAACGCTCAACCCTACAGTATAGTCATACATTGTTTAAATTGAATAACGAACTGATCTAAGTAAATAATTTTTTCGTTAAAAAATTATTGTCCGTTGTACTTGTAAAAAAGGTGTTTATGGAGAGAATTTTGTTAATACAAATTCTCTTGCAGTGTTTATATTCCTAAAAATTACAGAAAAAACATCTTGCATCATCATTTCAATGATTAAATGTGAAGAAATTGAAATCATAACTATATATTTGAGATGCATAACCTTTACTTTGCATGGAAACAATATATAGTCTATTTAAACTTTAGAAAGGACATTACATACATAAAAGAAGCTGCACACGTTTAAAAGTTGGTTTATATTTAAGAGGATTGGATTTATATTTTTCTTCCTAATTTCCACTTTACTTTCTCTGGGTACGAAGTACAGTACGGTCAATTTCATCGATGTTTAATATCATGCACCAAACATAATAATATACTCGTAGCATAAATTTTGCTATAAATCATGCTATGCGACAATCAAAAAGTTCATATTTAGAAGAATCTTCCGCCAGTAGGAGCAACGACCAGCCATATTCTGTTTTCAAAAAGGCCAGAGTACAATTTAAAGTTGTACAAAACAGACTTTAATCAAAAATAAGAATAAAATAAAAAGAAGTGGAGGATATTAAAATAGGGAAAATATATTGTTCTTATGAAAAAAAATTATTTGATGATGTAGAAATTCGGGTTCTAATATGTAGGCTACACCATATTTCTATTTGCAAGCTACGGTCACTTAAAGATATCACTTTACCAAAAAATTTTCTTCGCAAAACCTAGACAAATGACAAATTCCATTAGTTTCGATTCGAATTAAAACGAGGTATGAAAATGTTAGAAGATTCAATTATAACTCGGTGAAAAAACGATTCTGAATTCTATAGTAAATAAAATATAAATTTTTACATATCTATATCTATATCTATATCTGTATCTCTCTCTCTCTCTCTCTCTATATATATATATATATATGTAGTATATTTATACGGAAATATTTTTTTTTAATTTTTAATGGGGCTGCGGATTGGTGTTTTACCATTGCAGACCTAGTACATATCCTGAGAGGTGGTATCTTTTTTTAGTGCGGCACCATGTAGGTGGAGTACCAGTATGATTATACTGAAATATGATTAGCAATATTACTCTAATCCAACTAAAAGACAGTGTGAATTAAGAATTAAAGTTAAGCTGAAATATGCCATAAAATCCAGCGTATAACGCGCCCTTTTAACTCAAAAAATAAGCTCGAAATTTACGGGTGTGCGTTATATGCCAAGTATAAAAATGAAAACTTTAAAAAATAAAAAAATGAGCATAGAAAAAAATTAAGACCTATATATATATATCGAAATATTATTTATTTAAAAGAAATGACATTCCTTGTGGACTTAAATTATTGTAGTTCTAGAAGAATACTATTTTTTTTTTATAAATCTTGGAATAATACCTTGAATAAATTACGTCAAAAGGTATAGCATTGCACCTGTACGTTTACGGTACGCGGGATGCACGTTATACGCCAGATTTTACGGTGTATGAAAATATCAAGAAATTGGGATGAAATGAACTAAAAAATGAAAGAAAAAATATAGGTAATAATAGTAGGCAAAAAGCAGATAAAAATAATCAGAAAAAAACAAGAGCATTAAAAACAGTTCAATAGTATCAGATGTATAACCATATATTAACCAACACCTTTTACTACTTAATAAAAAATTTGTAAATGCTTACCCTGGAATTGACTGGACTGTTAATTGTAACAAAGATGAAAATTTTGTATTTTCTATAAAAAAACTTAAACATTTAAAAAAATTTTAAATCTAAATTACCACTAATTTCAAGGAGATAATTACTTTTCAAAACATGTGTGTTTTGAGAACAATATCTATTAATAAATATTTTGTAAGTCTGAATATATATCATTAAGAGTTTTTTTTTAAAAAATTTCAAAGTAAACAAATCTTTCTCAAATACTTAAGGGCAGTTGGAAACCTCTCTTTCTCTATACTGACAATGTTAAATTGGCTGTTTTCGATGTACCTTTTCTCAAAATCTGTTTTATGTACATGCTTAAATTTTTTCATACTATTAAAGTACACCACTCTCATTATACTAAAATGAGCTTTTAGCTAATTTTGAATTTTTTAATAAATTAGGAAATATTTTATCAAACATTGCGAAATTTGACCCATTTTTTACTAAAAAAATTAGTAAAAAATAAATTTTTGATTTTTTTACGAAAAGCTCATTTTAGTATATATTAGACATCATTATAAATAATTCATAAAAAATTTACATACCTGTGAACAGTAGTTTCTCAGAAAAGGTACATCGCACATTAAAGTTTACATTTTGAGATAAATTGATTTTAATGTATACAGTGAGACTTCTAATCGGCTAGGAAATAAAAAAAATAAAAGGCTCATTTTAAAATAAAAGATGCATGTTATGGTTTATATCAGTCGTTACACTTTTAAGCAAAAACAAAGTAATTTGTTTACAATTTTTGCCATTAAAATGGGCGTGGCCCAAATTCAACGATTATTTAAAAATACGTTTGAAGGGCTTTTAAATACCCTAGAGGTTAAAGTAAGGTATTTTTAGAAAGGATAAAATCTATACAATTTGAAAATGTAAAAATCTCAAATTGTCAAAAAGTAAGATTTTAGCTTTCCAACACACCTTAAATGATTTTTAACAACCATTGAGGTTACAAATTAATTTCGACTATTTTTTACTCTGAAAACTCAATAGGACTTTTATTGTTTCTTAATGTTTCTTTTTTGTGATCGCCCTTTTAAATAACGGAAGGCGAAAAAAATATGAATGCCGAAAAAAAGAGAAACTGCTTTTATAATTGGAAAAGTGACAGTTAAAACCTCATCACTCACTAAGTAATAGGAGTATAATGAGTAAATGAAACCGACAATGTGTACAACAATTGCTACAAATTGAATAACTACAATGCAGCAATGATTTAACTAGATCGTCATATTACTTCACAAGATGCATTGGACAATACTCTGTATACGAGTAATACTCTGTAATAATAATATTCTGTATACGAGTTGAGCATTGTTACAATTGTTGAAATGATGTTTTTGTTTACTTATACAGAAAAAAAGAATTTTTTTAAAGTAACATTACCAATAATTATGTCCATGTAGTGGGTAACATCTTTATTGTTCTTTATTTAAAAAATATAGTACCATGTTTTTTGCCTGAACATAAGATCCAGGCAGCGTTAAGTCATATTTTGAAGTGGTGTTTTACTTTTAATGCACTCGATAATTTACATTAATTTATACAGGGTGTTGACGAAATCGACCGACAAATTCAGAGAGGTTATAGTACGCAGCTTGAGGATCACAAATCATCATAGAACATGGGGTCGCAAACTTCATTTAATTGGAGTAATTCACAAAAACAGTTATGGCAGGTGTGATGTCAAGCGGAAGGAAAAGGGACAGTAAGAAGAAAAAATACATTTATTAGGCTTAAAGCATACTCACAAGACGAAAAATGCATCACAGATCGACGTCCGAAATGCAAAGACAAGTGATTGCCGCAGATATTGTTTGAAGTTGTGACTGTGTAGGTCATAGCATAGCCAACATCGTCAGACGAAAGGTTATAGGAACAAATCCGGTGTTCCGGCGATTGAGCTAATGCAACGACGATCCGTGAGATGAGATCCTCCACTGCAACCACCTGTGTCTCAAACAAGACATTTAAGGGGCCTCAGAAGAAGAAAATTCAAAGGATTAAAGTCCGGGGAGCGTGGAGGCAAAGTAAAAAGTCTGAGGCATCAAGTCCAACTTCTGGGATATGTAGCGTGGAAGTGGTAACGCACTGTAATCGAAAAATTTGCTGGGGCACCATCGTGCATGAACCACACGTTCTGGTGTGTAGTGGCCGGTACTCTCTGCATCCTCTCCAGGAGAAGTGGGAAATTTTCTCATTCGTGTAGCTATCTTCAGCCCTAACACAGCACTCCAAATCCTTGCATTCGTTCTGCCACTCCCCTAGTCTGGCTCATTATTCTCCCAACGACTAATATTGTCGCGATTTTCACCTACTAAACGTGGTTTGCGACACCATATCCTATAGCAGGGATGGTGAATCAGTGGCACGCGTGCCATCAATGGCACGCGACACAATATTTTGGGCACGCCACCGATCAAAATAGTTTGAATTTTAGTCCGAAATTACAAAGTTCATTATGAAGTAATCCGCATGAGGGATCTCATTCACGCTTTTGACGCCAAACTGCATGTTTTCATAAACGATATTTTACAATAAACTACAAATACTTCCCAAGCTTGAAAAAAGTCAAACATTTAGATGTACATGAGAAACCAGTCGAAGAGAAAAAGTTGTAGAAGAATTTATTTCCGTAATTGATTCTTCAATCAATGAATTTTCAGCGAAATGTTCTCAGTTCAGATAATTATCGGAAACGCTCAATTTTATTATGTACCCAAATGGGATTTTATTTGATAAACTAAACTTGTCCAAGTCTACTGGTTGGAAATTGAAGAATTTTATATACAACTTACTGATTTTTAGTATAATTCAATATGGATTCAAAAATTTATTGAAACAAGGAAAAAGTTGGAATTGATATATGGTAAAAAAGCGAGTAATGAAAGTGCTTGTAAATATGGAATTCGATTGCAGACATATTTAACTGTTTGAAGAAGCCGACTCTTGCTATTATAGCCACATTTCCATCTACCTATGCCTGTGAGTTATTTTCAGGGATGAATAACATTAAAGCCTGGCTTAGAAACAGTTTTACGGAGGACTCCAATTCAGCATGCATTCTACTCTAAAACTAAAATCTTACATTCCTATTATAAGTTATATGCCATCTAATCAGCAAAATCAAAAGTCACACTAATGTTACCATATAATTTGAACTACACATATAACTAAAACATTTACTTCTGTACCGTGCAAAACGTATGTTTTCGTAGTATAAATAAAGAGTTTTGTGTTCTTAGTATTTAGTTTTATTATTTTCTCAGTAATCACAAGTCAAAGTTTTTTGACGGCACAGCTATACTTCATTTAACATTTTTTTTGAAAAATTGACACGTTGATTCATAAAGGTTCGCCACCCCTGTCCTATAGTGATTTATCATTCTTATTCTGCCTGTTGTCCACCCCTTTGAATTTGTCGATGGAATTCAGCAACACCCTGTATATAGCCATGTCGTATTCTTCTAAAAAATCGTCAAAAATTCATCACAGTTTATATCGCTGGAGGAAATAATCTATCCAGTGTCGATGCTTTCGATTCTTCTGATGATTAATTTATTGATGACTCTATTGCAAGGGTGAATGCTCTGGAATGAACTCTGTGAACAATCAAAACCTTTACTCTTCTGTTAGAAATTTATTCACAGATAATGTCTTCCTGTTCGGTAAATAATGATTTCCAAGACGTGGTCTGTACTTACGCTTCTTAAAATTTACCTCGTCCACCTATCCATTTTTGGACCGTTCGAAGATCCAACTTCTCTCGGCAGAAGTTTATGAAGAATGAGTTTATTCACTCATTTTATTTGATTAATGTACACTTGATGGCAGAAGTCAAACAACAAGCACATTTCTGGAGATTTTCCAAAAACTAGTGAACCAATTCAAAGTAAATTAGATATGAAAATATTTAACGATACAAAGATGACAGTAAAATATTAGCGATGCTCGCTCATAACCTTAATTTATACTAAAGAAAGTAGAAAAGTCCAAAAATGATGTACCAAGTTAGTTTTTGAGGAAGTCTTAATATGAGATATGAGAACCCTTAAACCAATGCAGTTCTTACAACGAACTCTCATGCTATTTATGAGGCTATTTAGGAGGCCTTGAAAAATAAAATGCGCTGCTACACTGAGCAATTTCTTAGCTCCAGGAATATTTTAGAAAGGGAGGGGTTGAGCTGCAGTTGCTCTACCAAGAGCTTTCCAGATTTTATGGAGTTCACATCTAGAGATTTGGATGACCATTCTAGACTCTGAATGTCTTCAGACTCAAGGATTTCTTCAACCACCCATTCTCTAAGTCAACAAGCATTAAGCAAGCTTGCTGACATAGCTGAAGGCTATGTCAGCAAGCAAGTAGTCCATAAAAATAAAATGGTGGCAAACCGCTCTTCTGAAAAGCCTCGCACAGGGCTAAAAAATCTCATCCCTATAACTCAGTGAAATCGTGTAAGACGTGTAGCTCTGTGCACTCGTTCAACATCACTCCGGCCCATCTTCAGCTCCATAATATTCGAGGAATGGTAGTGCGTCTTTAATTCTCTACATATGCGAACCCTTTAAGAATTAGTGTTCAGAATGAATCTTGCTTCATCAGTAAAGGTAACATAAGCCCAATTCTCCCATGTCAAAGAATGACTGCCGTAATTTTTTTTTGTTTTGATACTTTTACTAAAACGTTCACACATTTAAATTAATTTTGTTTACTTTGAGTGTGAGTGCGTTTCCAAATTTAGAATTTTGCTTGAAAATTTTAAACTTTGGCTACTTTTTGCGTTACTTAATTTCCTTTTTTGATAGAAGTTCCATTTAATTTTAAGATTCATTTTATTGGTATGAACTCGGAAAATTGGAGGGAGAGAGAAAGGAACAGAAAAACACAGAGAAACAGAGACAGAAAGTCTCTATTTTTCTTCTGTAGTTTTTTTATCCTCTTCTTATTTTTCTTGCGTGTCAAATGTGTAGTTTAGATTCATACGGTGTTGAGGCATTATTTCATGAGATGATACAAGTTGTGCTGATACTTCCTTGTTTAATATATGGCTTAATTTTTTTAAAAGAAAAATAATTAAAGCATCCAACATTTTGAGAATCAAAAACATTTCTCTTTTCATTTTTTCTGTTCAACAATTTAATACAGGATGTTTTTTACGGAAATTTAAGACTGTCTTCGGTAAAAGTACGAGAGCTTGAACTAAACACGAAGCACATTTTCAGGCAGAAAAATGCCTTAATTTTTCCATGGAAATTTGCAATATTATAACTCATACATCTGTTAACAATATATTGTTTTCAAAAATTTTAAAATATTCCATTAATACTTTCTTTTTCGTTTGAATACGGGAAGACATAGCTCATTTAACATTACGATATAGGAGAAAAAAACGCAAAACACATTTTATACCAAAAAAAAAATGAATCTCACTCAGCTTAAAATGAGAAGTATGATAAAAAGTGCTGCTCTCTAAAGGATAGTGAAGCCAGAATATCATATTAATTTTCTATTTCTTTTATATCTGAAAAAAATGTTCCAAATTCGAACCCTATTCTTTAACCGAAAACAGCGCCTTAAAGAAATTTTGAAACAAATTTTTTTATATTTATCATTCTTCCATACGAATACAGATATCAGAAAAAATAGCTTCGCTTATGCTTTTGTATAAATTAAAATATGTTTAGTAATATTTTAGTATGAATAATTGTCAGTTCCACTTTAGTACCATGGTAAAAGTAATCTTAAAGAGCAAAACTGCTTTATTGTACTTGTAAGATATTTTTACCTTTAGGAAAAATATGTAATACGTGCTGCCATCTATTGTTGAAAGTAAGAACTTAAAGAGTAGGGGAGAAAAAAATTATTTGCATAGAATTTAACAGCGTAAAATATATGAATACTAAAACCTTGAAATGAACTGAAATTGTTTTGAAGCTTCTCAATATTATCTTGTTGCATCAATTTGATCAATTCAAATTAATTTTTTTTTAAATTTTTTAACTTTAAATCCGAAAAATTTCTTCCTTTCAGACATAAACACCCTTCTTGAATAGGAGAAAAACTTTTTTCATTTTCATTACATAGTTAATATTTATCCTTTGTCCATATTATGAACTAGATCAAAAAATAAATATTATGTTCAGATAAAATTAATAATGCGTTTAAAATAAATATTAAGCATTTACACAATGCGATTTCTAAAGAAACTTAAAAATCTTACTTTTTCTTGTAAATGTAAATAAATAAATGTATTAAAATAAAGAATATTCTTAATATAAATAATATGAGTACATAACTATAAAATGAGTGAACGATATTTATTATTAAATGAATGTTAAGTGATAGACAGAAATTCACACGAGTCTTACACAATTACTGTACTATTAATTTTTGAAAATATTTTTTTAAAAAAATTCTTCCGTGTAACTATGAAGTTAAATTTTGTTCGGGGCTTTCTAAACTTTAATTAATTCTATCTCTAATTAATTAAATTATACAAGTATTAAATTAATATAGAAACAAATCAGTTATGCCTTCCTCTGGTGATACCTCTACAAATACTTTCTATATATCTTATAGCATCACAATTAAGAAATCATTCATAAATTATTCATAAAATTAGCATTTTTTCTAAAAATGTTTCGCTAGGTTATAAAACTCTCTATTCAAATATATATGAAATTCACATTACATGTTCCAAGTTCTTAACAGAGTGCATTTATGTTTCTATTTTTTTACATCACTATTAGCATAGTAAACAATTTAGTAGATAATATCTATTGCAGTAGATAATATTGTGTGTCGTTTAACACTAGATATATTATTTAACTTTTTAAAACCCTTTGTTTCCGTTTAATGTCATTCTCTTCTCCTTTTTAATACCTTTCTTGTTTTTCTAATGTTTAATTATATACTAAAAAGTGTAAAGGAATATATTTGCGTACTCTTTTATTATCTAAATTGATACTGCTGAATGTGCACACTGCGTTTCATTTACAGAGAGACAAGAAAAACTTATTATTTTTTTCATCAATTATTTAGCAGTATAAGACAATTACAAACATTTGATAAGTCATTAATATTGTGGAGCATTTATCGATAATTTATGTGTTAGATCAGGGATGTTAAACCTTTTTTCCCAGTATTTCACGTGGGCCGCGTCATGATGATAACGAGGGAAAACACAATAAGACCAAAGCAACACTGGACAAAGCAAAATTAATCAAAATACTAAAATGCTTATTTTTTTTACTTTACCTTACTACTGCATTAACCTTTCTATCAAACACGCACAAGAAATATTTACTTTTATGTATCTTTTAATGAGTTATGGGGTAGTTTCGATTTCCTTTCATCCTGGACCAGCCTCTCTTGTTTACATTCTACTATCAAAAAAAGGAAAAGTGATATATTTGATTGCTTGATGGATATAATTCCCCACTAAATTTTTAGTACATTACTCTTAAATAATTGAATTTCTTATTGCAATGGGCCATGGCTGAGCCACTCAAAAACGACCGGCGAGCCACATGTGGCCCGCGGGTTGAGTATCACTTTGTTAGATTATTATTATGCAAGCATTGTGAAAAACTGTCATATTATTTTAAACAAAAAAAGTAAGCAAGGAACATTTATTTACAAACTTTAAAGAAACGAGAAATGATTAATATTAGAACAGTCGCCTCAACCGAAACAATTTATTTTTGCTTGAACTATATTTGTTATTAATTGGAATCGTTTTTAAAACTAATTCTTCAAAATATTGTAGGGTTTTTCTCATAGTAGTTTTAAACAGACCCATTATTATATTTAAGAGGATGAACACATATTTGTCAATAATTATACAAAACTTATATTCTTTTCTCTTCTAGGTACATCACTGGCCATTTAAAATGTAACAACTGTACAATGTAACAGCAATGATAAATGTATTAGGCAGAGTATATTGAGACCAGTCACTTCACAACCCTCGACCAAATATGTTTGATGGGTGACACATTATGGAAATGATTAAGCTAAAGCAGCAGTGTAACTTAGAAGGCAATGAGGAATTGTTAAACGTTGTGTGTTACTTGTAGTTTCATTTGTCCTATTGAAACTGGACAGTAAGTCTTAGAGGTGCATGATAAAGTCAAGCCCCAATGCTTCATAGATGCGGCTTTGGCTATTCAAAGTACTCGGATTGCGTAGATGGTGTTAGAGCAGTGTTTCTCAAACTTTCAATACTGGTGCCCCTCTTTTCGATAACAATTTTTATCGCGCCCCCCTTATACATTAATAATGTACTGAATGCAATAATAATGCACTTTGACGCTAAAGCTAAAATAGGCGATCTTAATTATAAACCATACAAATTAGTAACATTAGTATTAAATTTTGTGTACTACTTTTAAGCAAAAATAAATAAATAAATAAAATAATAGGATAATTATTACGTTATTTTTCCTTTCTCTAATTTTTAAATTGAACATATTGCAAAATGCGGTGGCTGCTTCGAAGACAAAATATAGATATCTACTAAATATAGAAAAAGAACTCAGAGGTGTCAATTTCTGATCATAAGCATTCCTCATAAGAACTTTGCTTTGCAAGACAAGCCCATGGAAGTCGTTAATACTTATTAAACTTATTCTTAATTTAGTATTAATTAATTAGTTATAAAATACTCTGTGCAGCACTGATACATTAAAAGTATACCGGCTGAAGTGCCCTCTCTTTGCACGAGTTCATTTATAAGAAAATAAAACAATATTGATACAATAGCTGAATAGTAAGGAGAGCAAAGTCAAGTGCGTGACAATGTTTACAAAAATGTAAAATGATTTTTTTAAAATGGTTGCTCAAATTATAACTAATTTTAAGCCTCACAGAATTAGCATTTATAATTGATGTTTAACAATGAACAATAATATAAAATTCCGATGAAGAATAATTGTATTATTTTTAATACTTAAAGCGAAAAGACTTCAACATGTTTTAACCCGGGAGCAGGCGCGCACTTGATACGGTCGAGCGGGGTTATTGAGTCACCCCAATCCTTTTTTTTTATAATTATTTTATTGTACACGATACAAATCGTGATTCCAGTGAATAATTTAATTAAGAGAAAGTTTACTTACCCCTACTTTTAAGGACTTTTCAATTTTTCTTTGGTTACAAATAAACAGTTTTGCCAGAATTAACGATTTTGTAATCTGTGTGTCTCGCGCGACCACTTCCGGGTAAAAAGTGTATTCATTATGATAATATGTACGTTACTGCTAAAAAAGATTGTGTAAAACGTTTTTCGTTATGCTTTATATGTTTGAGAATACTCAAAAAATAAGTCTTGGCCAAGTAATCCTTCAAAGTGTGCTCTGTGTGTGCGTGGTTTTCCATATATCATAAAACTCTTTTGCATGGAAAAAAAGCGCAACAAGAAATGCATTACTTACAACTTCCCTAAATGAGAAACAAACACATAAACTAACTGTAACATAACTAACTATACCAATAACTTAGAAGGTCAAACTTATTACAGCTATAATGTGCAGTATTTCAAAAATAATGACAGTGATGAATTTTTTATGTTCCTAAATTTTTTCGATTCTGGTATCTGTTTTTTCTCTGAAAGAGTAGTATGTTAGGTTTGAAAAGAAAGCGTCATAAAAAAATCTCTCATCATGGGATTACAGCAAATCAAATAAAAGTTTTTTTTAAATTGACTATTGGATCAAAGATAGCTAATTAGGTATTGAAGAAGTTTTTATTTTTGATGACTTAATATCGCGCGTGCGCATTATTAAGTGCAAGTTAATAAAAGTGCATTTTTTATTATGTCTGAAAGTATTTTGCTTTAATTCATTCCAGTAAATTAATTATTTTTAAATCTTTTATTTTCGATATGCTCGCGCCCCCTTGTAAGGTTATCGCGCCCCCCGGGGGGCGCGCCCCACAGTTTGAGAAACCCTGGATTAGAGAGAAAAATCTAAAATCACTTTAAATCGTATCAAAAGAGGAAGGACCGTTATGTAAATGCATAATGCCTATGTATATGTAATAGATAAAACAGGATGTTTGTTCAAAATACAACAAGAAGAAAAGCATTTAATTTTTAATTTTTTTTAAAATTCATGAAGTGTGTATTTTTAAAATGTTACTACTTCTACAATAACTGACATGCATACATGAAATTCGATTTATAAGTATGTAGGACTATGTTCAAAAATGATTTGTATGTATTTTGTGATTACTAGATTGGAATTCGTAAAATATATTTTTTATTTATGCTTTTTAAGAATTCATTAAAAATGTATAAACTCAAAATTCGACCATTGTTTAAAAATTAAATATTGGTTTGATTTAGAGAAACTTACTAACTTTTATTACGTATATTTATAGCAATAGGAAGAAAAAATATTGAAACATTTGGTTCAAAAGGGAAAAGCATTCAGAATGAAAAAAAAATTAAATAAAGGAAAACTAGTGATTTTTCTATTCTGAAATAAATCAATTTAAGGTTTTACTTGATATAGGAATATAAATAAAAACGAACATAAAAGATGTAGCAACTCTGGATTTTTTAATTTTAGAGATCTCAAATTTTGTGAGATGATAGTATAATATAGAAAGAATAATTTTGGGTATGAAAATTTGATTTGAGTTTTGGAATTTAACGATTAAATCGTTCTGTAAATCGTTCAAAAGTAAAACATGGCGTTAATTTCAATATCAAGTTATTCAATCATGTCTGCCAAAGCAGTAGAACAAATTTTTATAATTTTGAAACAATTTTGTCTTTTTTTTTTTAAAAAAATAAACTATGAATGTATTAATTTTGAGTTAGTTTGCATTGTGCGAAAACGAGATTTGTTTCGATAAAACGAGACTTTTTTTTTCAAAAGTCTGTAGAATTAAGACTTTTAAAGAGTGTAGATAGACTTTTTTATTTAATTTTATTTGAAAGTATTGATTGAATTATCTAATTTATTTAACTATAATACATCAAAGATAGATTGTTAGCCATTGACACATATTGTGTAATATTCTGGTGATACTAAGAACAATTACTGTCAAGAGTCATAATGAGAAAATAGTCTGTTTTTCTAGCTGTAATTAAGGGAATACAATACGATTCAATTAGCAAAAAACGATGAAAAATTCAAATAAAACATTTTTTTTATCCTAAATTTATTTTTATATAATTTTCTACAATCTCACAAAATTTGAAAGCTCTAAATTAAAAAAAAAATCAGAGTTATTATAACTTTTATATATGTTCGTTTTAAATTAAATCCCAATGGCAATTAAAAACTTAACACAGATTTATCTCAGAAAGGAAAAATTACTCATTTATCTTCATTTAATATTCTATGGGTTTTTTTTCTATTGTGCCCAATGCTTTGAATTTTTTTTTACCGATGGTAAATAGTACATGAAACAAAAGTTGGTATGAGTTTTTAAATCAAAGCAATACTTTAAAAAAATATTTAAATTTAGAATTTACTGAAAATTCCTTAAAAAATGCGTAAACATACAGAAAAATGTATATTTTACGTTTATCAATCATGCTAGTAGTAAACCCATACCAACTTTGGTTTTACTGGATGATTCAAAATAAGTGTGACCAATTTTAAATGTATATAACTATTTATGATGAATTTCTATTGTTTACTACTGGTTTTATTTGAAAAAGGAAATATTTAAATTACCAATCTTGCCATTTTTATTAGTGGGAGTAAATTACAGTACAGAATTTGGATCCTCAAACCCGGAACGAATTTTTATAGTTTCTGAAGGATGGTTGTTGAAATTTTGTAAATAATAAAGCCTTTAAAAATCAAAAAAGACATTTTTCTATCGTATTACTATCTTACCTTCAAAAAGAAATAAAATTTAGCTCGCAATCAAAAGCTCCAGGGAAAAATGCGAACGAAAGGAAGTCCTTAATGAAAGAGAAAAAGAAGTTGAAAGAAGTTATCACTGTAGAAAATTCTTTGCCTCAAAAACCTATGGCAAAGAAACTATAGATATAGCAACCGACGATTTATCTTCAGATAAAGAAAATTGGCTATAAAAAAGTAAGTTTTTCAGTCTGTCCTCAAATATCTTTTAAGACCGCAGAAAAACGAAGAAAACGTTCTTGGTCTCTGTATTTAATGTTACGCAAAGGTTGATACAAAGCATAACTTACTGGATAACTTCTGATGAAACACTCTGTTTCATCTGTCATTCACAACTGGAAAAAAACGAAGATTCAATATATTTCCAGCAAAAAATGTCGCAGAGGCGCAGCTGCGTTGAAAAATGCAAGTTGGCCATCAGGTGTTATGGTATGGACGGAAATGTTCTCTCAAGGCTTAATAAAACCCTTTTTGGTAGAACCAAACTTTAAAATTGATGCTAAATACAATCAGAATAAAGTTTTGAAACACTTGATAAAAAAAACATCTTTCCCCTCAAGGAAACTTTGTTTTTCATCAAGATTCTGCACTAAGTCATACTGTAAAATCAACTATAAGATGGCTAAAAGATTAAAAAATAAATTTTCTGCCTCCTGATAAATGACTATCACTATCCCCTGTCTGTGTTCCTTGCAGATATTTTTATGGGGATTCTTAAAAAAGCAATTAAATAAACGTAAAGTAAGAACATTTCAAGGGCTTCAAAAAGCAGTTTATGAAGTAGTTGGAAAAGTACCCCTAAAATGATCGAAAAAACTCTTTTATCTTAGCCAAAACGCTTACGAAAAGTGAACTGTGTTAGAGGAAACCACATTGAAAATTCTATGCAAATTACTTTATTCAATAAAAATTTATGATCCTCTGAAATGGGTTACACTATTTGTAAATCAACCGGTACATAGCTTGCCGTAATGGTAAATCAAAGTTCATGTGTGTACGTCAATTATTGTAGGACGAGTATTATTTTAAAATCCATTCATAAATTTTAAAATTTTTCTTTAAAAAATTAACTGGTTAGTATTTTGAAAACAAAATCTGTTTTGCGTAATCCTTATACATTGGTTACAAGCAAAAAAGTTGTAAAAACCATCACATCAAAAATTTTGTATAAAGCACACTATGTCCCCTTAAATTTTATTTATCACCAAGTTGGTACTAAATCATGTATACTGTGTAAATTTACCTATCAAGAAATCTCTAAGAATAGGAACGAAATCAGCACGATCTTTCTATTCGCATCATCTGAGAAATACAAAACACACGTAATTCTATTTTTCCAAAATAATACTTAAAAAAAAATGTTTACGAATTTCTCGGAAAACATCAATTTAGAAGCTTTCTGGAAGTTTCATTTTAATGAAAGTTAATTTCTCTATCAGGAAACATCAATTCATCCAGGTTATAAGCTCAATAAAAGTAGTTTTCTCTTTATTTAAACGACTTGCTGGCTCTTATAGAGTTAATTTGATATCTGAAGAAAGCCTCTAAGCCCACAAAATCGGATAACTGAGAATCGATTGTAGCCTGAATTTCATATATAAATAAATGTTATAAGTGTCTTACATTCTATTTATTGGTAACAAGTGTTCTCCAATAGCAATAAGTTCACAAATCAATACATGCTGTCTATTACGTGAGTAGGTTCCCAAAATAAGCGGACCTTACTTCCACGCCTTTTTCTATACGAATTGGTCATAAAACATAGAATAAATGATGCAGTACACATTTAAAATGTGACATCGCCTCATTACACAAAGTTATTATTCAGCGAACCTAAATTTGGAATATGTTTACGAATTTCGTACATCTTGAAAGATTATTTCATACTATGTTTCACCGAAAACATAGCGATTTCAAATGTTTCTAATCATAATAAGAAGTCATGCTTCACTTTTTTACTTCGAGCCCATTTATGGTATTAATCGATTATCTACATCTAATATTTAATTATAAATTTTGGAAATTGTTCATATAAATCTATATCCTATAACTTTAAATATTAAGCAAAAACCGATAAAAATTGGAAGTAATAAAAATTAATTACAATTAATTTGATGGAAAAATTTGGTTAAAATTTTACAATCAAATTGCTCTTAATTGAATATATATATATATTTATATATATATATATATATATATATATATATATATATATATATATATATATATATATATAATCTACTTAACATCTATTCAAGTTTATATCTATTTAAAATTTAGAAAACAGTAAAAAATTACAGAAAAAAAGAAAAAGTTAAGTTGTCTTACAACGACTATACAGGTTTAACGCTTAAAATAGATTTGAATTGATTGTAAGAATTTCAGCAAACAATTTTTAATAAGATATTTAAGCCTAAGAAAGATGTGTTTTGATAATAGAATGAGAAAAAATGGGTGAGAGACAACTTAAAGTAATGATTAAATCGAGTTTTAATCTACATTGCTTTAGAATAGGATTTGGCCACCTTTTAGCTGTGGCGTGCCAAATCAACCTATCCATATGATTCAACATGCCACACATTATGACATTTTTGAAACAATTCGATTCCCGGGGTAATACATGCAGAATTAGATAATAGAGGTCAATAATATAGATATTTACAGTTTTATTGTACATTAATTTTGCATTATGTAAAGATATTTCTTTTAAAAAATAAACAGCATAAAATATATAACTATTTCTTCAACAAAAATTTTTTAAAATTATATTTTACATATGTTATATATTTTTAAACGTATTTATTAAAATAAGAAATAATAACAACAAAATAAGAAAGAACAACATAAAATACAAGTATTTTCCTTCATTATAGATAAAAAGATAAATAAAAATTTTAATGTGCAACTTAATGCTTGTGCACCGCTCTGCTTTCATATCACAAAATCTGGGGTTTAATTTGTGGCTTTCAATTAGACACAATTTTGAGCTGTTTAAACAATTTCTTTTTGTGGATTCGAAATATTTTTCATACGAGGAAAGACTTTTTACTTCGATATGTAGAACCAAAAGATGAAAGCTGAGTACATGGAATTTTCTCTCTTCAAACAATTAAATCTCTCCAACAATGACATTCAATAGTTTAGCTGCAAATTTATCTTTGGAATTATCTTTCAGATTTTTTCGTAATTCCGTAATTGTCCATAATTCTGGAGATGTGTGTCAAATAGGGTCCATTACAAATTTATCAACTTTCATCCCCTCAAAAATTAACAAATTTGTAGAGTAGTGCAGAGTTACTCTGAGAATTGTACCGGGTGCCATAAGTTGTCGACCCCTGCTCTAAAACTACAAGGTGACTTCTGTCTCTGGGCTTCCCAATTTTGAATAGGGTTCCAGTGACGCGTGTGACACATGAAGCTCTTCCTCAACGTTTTTATTTTCCTCACCATATTGCACCAGAACTTTTAGAATACATAAGTTGAACTTTAATAGGAAATTTCATTATTTTGCTAAAAGGTCTTTGGTAAAAAAATTACTTGAACCAACTTGACTCGCACATCGCCGACCACGAAAGCGTTAAGCCATGTGACTGGTGGATCCCCTATAACGCAATGATTAATAATGTAATAATGTCAGAAGTTAAAGATGATATTTATTTTAAAGTATAAAGACGGGTTTTTTTCTTTCAAGCCATATATAAAATTGTCTTCATATCCTAAGAAAAAGCTTTACATTATTTATTACAGAAGGAGCTAATGTATCAAGTGATTGTTTTCAATTTATAAATGTAAAAAGTAATTTATTTAATAAAATAATATTACAGACGTGTGTTGGTGGATTTCCGCTAAAGCAACTTTCAGAGGATCTCTATTCAATAAAATAAACTTGCATGCTAAATTTCATGTCTAAATATAATAGAGCAAAAATGGAGCCTTTATCGTCAATACGCCCCGTAACGCCGTTGAGAGCATTCTTAGCAGATTTCAATTCAACAACAGAGAAACATGCAAACCAAATTTTAAAATTATAGTCCTAGTAGTTCGAAAACGGGAATTTGGTCTATCAATAAGACCCAGTAACTCCCGTGCTTCCCCCTGGAGTTGATTTCCGTAAAACCAATTCTTAGTGGAACTCTATTCAACTTAAGAAACGTGCTCAACAAGTTTCAAGTAAATGGGTTAAATTCAAAAATAGGAATTTTTCTATAACTCTCCTTAACCCCTCGTAACCTTACTCCTTTGGAGGTCGGTTTTCGCAAAACTCTTTGTTAGAAGAACTCTATTTCATCAAAGGAACATACCTTCTAATTTTCAAGCAAGTTGGTCTAATAGTTGAAAAACTGAAATATTTATCGATTACGCCCCTTAATCCCCCTCAGTACCCCTTGGGGGTCAATTTTCACCAAACCTATTTTGTAGCGAATCTCTACTTCATGAAAGGAATCTGCTTATCAAATTTTTCTCTCTCAAGACTCTACGTCTAATAAAGGGTGTTTTTTTCAGAGGTATAGAACTTTAAATTGCAAGAAAGCAACGATGTATTATTCGATTGACATGAACTTTTTTTTCGAAAGATAATTTTGTGGCATTACATTTTAAATATGATTTCTGGCATAGGACTGCCACGGCTGGCTCGGATGTAGTCCAATCTGGACGTCCAATTTTCGATGACTTTTTCCAACATTTGTGGCCGTACATCGGCAATAACACGGCGAATGTTGTCTTCCAAATGGTCAAGCGTTTGTGGCTTATCCGCATAGACCAATGACTTTACATAGCCTCACAAAAAATAGTCTAGCGGTGTTAAATCACAAGATCTTGGAGGCCAATTCACAGGTCCAAAATGTGAAATTAGGCGGTCACCAAACGTGTCTTTCAATAAATCGATTGTGGCACGAGCTGTGTGACATGTTGCGCCGTCTTGTTGGAACCACAGCTCCTGGACATCATGATTGTTCAATTCAGGAATGAAAAAGTTAGTAATCATGGCTCTATACCGATCACCATTGACTGTAACGTTGTGGCCTTCATCGTTTTTTGAAGAAGGATTCCACCAGCCCATAAAGCGCACCAAACAGTCAGTTTTTCTGGATGTAACGGTGTTTCGACATACACTTGCGGATTAGCTTCACACCAAATGCGGCAGTTTTGTTTGTTGACGTAGCCATTCAACCAGAAGTGCGCTTCATCGCTAAACAAAATTCGCTTATGAAAATCGACCATTATTTTCGAAATAAAATTGCACAATTTGAAAGCGTTGTTCAGGCGTGAGTCTATTCATGATGAATTTTAAACCAAACTGAGAATAAATCACTTGACAGCTGTTAAATCGGTCGCCATCTTGGAAAGTAATGCCAACTTAAACTTTTATACCTGGAAAAAAACACTCTGTAGTTTAAAAAAAGAAATAATTATCTATAACGCCCCTTAAGCCCCGCAACGCCACTTAGGAAGCGATTTTCACAAAACCCATCTTATAATGGATATCTACTCAATGAATAGAATCTACTTATTCAATTTCAAGATGCTACGTCGAATAGTTTAAAAAAGGAGATAATTACCAATAACGCCCCTTAATTCTCCGCAACGCCACTTGGGGGTCGATTTTCACAAAATCCATTTTGTAGCCGAATTATACTCCAGGAAATGAATCCACTTATGAAATTTCAAGACTGTCCGTCAAATAATTTAAAAACGGAAATGATTATCTATAACGCCCCTTAAATCCCCGCAACGCCACTTGGGATTCGATTTTTACAAAACTCATTTTCTAGCTGATCTCTACTCTATGAAAGGGGAATCCGCTTCCAAATTTCAATACTGTACGCCTAATAGTTTAAAAATTAAAATAATTATGTAGAACGCCTGTCTTGCCCCCACAACACCACTTAGAAGTCAATTTTCTCAAAAACCCATTTTGTAGTGGATCTCTACTCTATGAAAGGAATCCGCTTACCAAGTTTCCAGACTGTTCGTCTAATAGTTTAAAAATGGAAATAATTACGCATAACGACTCTTAAGCGCCCTCAACGCACCTTGGAGTTCGATTTTCGTAAAAATCATTTTGTAGGGAATCTCTACTTTATGAAGGAAAAATCTGTGTACCAAGTTTCACGACTGTACATCTAATAGTTTAATAATGGAGCTAATTATCTTTAAGCCCCCGTAACTCTCCTTGGGGTTTGATGTTTGCGAAATCCGTTCATAGCTGATGTCTACTCCATGAAAGGAACCTGCCTATACCAAATTCCAAATCTGTAGGATTAATAGTTCCGGAGATGTCGTGATTTGTCAGTGAGTGAGTGAGTGAGTCGCTTTTCTCCTTTATATACATATAGATAATATGAATAAAGCTACCTAAAGAAAGAAAGAAAAAAAATTCGCTGATTGCCTTGATTATAGTCGTTTTGAAATTAATTAAATGGAAATATTTTAAACCTAATTAATTTTCAATACTGTATCTCATAAGTTTTATATTAGTTAAATTAGACTGATCATTCATAAAATCTTTTATTTTATAAAAATGTTTAACCAATACTTAATGGGAATAAAACTAAATCTATCAGCAAAAAAATTAAATTAAATTTTAATTACTAAAATTAATTAAATTTATATTTTACTTAGGAAAGTTGAAGATTAAGGTTAAGAAAAAGCTTATTTTGCACTATTTACTAAATTAGAAATTTTTGACACATAAACTTCTAAAAAGAAAAGAAATGTCTTTAACCAAATGAATAATTATTGTTCTTCACAGTACAGGGTATGGTCCGGTAGTTTAATGTTTATTCTAAGTAAATAAACTCTAAACCTGTTTTTAAAATCAGAAAATTTTTAGCACGTAAAAATTTAAAAAAAAACAGCGAAGTTTTCCTTAGAAAATTCATAGTATTACACGGTAGAATTAATTGGGACAAATATATTTTTCTTGTCTGAGTTGGTATGTGACATGTGACTACCAGAGGTATCCCTAACCACACACCTCAAATCGGTTATATCTGCCTAGAGCAGGGATGGCAAACCTTTTTGAGACGTGGGTCAAATTTTGCTCTTATTTTTTTAATACACTCATGTCCGTAAATTAAGGATAATTCAGAATCACACAGAAATTGAAATCTAAAATAAAAATTTCACCTGTAGAATTATGTCACACATCTTGAGGAAGAATATGCAAATTACAGGAAACCACCAGATGGCGCGGATAGTACGTCACAATGACGAGTGTAAGAGAGGGGTATATAAGGAATGGTGGCAAAAAAGTAAAATTGTTCACAAGCGCTTTAAAAACCTTTCAGTGCAATAACCGCATAGTTATGGCACAAAGGAAGCATTTGGATGATTTTTTACGTGGTAGAATTATTGGACGACTGGAATGTGGACGTACCCAGCTGGAAGTATCCGAGTCACTTGGAATCGCCCAGAGTGTCCTGTCCAGGCTTTGGCAACGATTCCAAGATGATGGTAATGTGAGTAGATGTTACAGCACAGGTCGCCTCCGAGTTACAACGCCGAATGAGAACCGGTATATATATATATATATTTGGCAGTTACTGCCAAAAGAAACAGACGGAGCACAGCATCCGACCTGTCTCCTCAGCTCTCTTCAGCTACCGGTAGGACAGTTTCAAGGCAGAACGTGTACCGACGCTTAGGGCACATTGGTCTATATGCTCGTAGGCCTGTCAGATGTGCTCCACTTACCGCAATTCACTGTCGCCTACGATTAACCTGGAGTAGAGAGCATGCATTGTGGACACCACAACAGTGATCTTGTGTGATGTTTTCCGGCGAGTCCAGGTTTAGTTTGCAGTCTGATTCTCGCCGGACTTTAATATGGAGAGCGCCAGGTACCTGTTACCACCAAGAGAACACCATTGAACACCGTTACGGTGGTGCAGGATGGCTCGTTTGGGGAGGAATTTTTCTTGGTTCCGGAACTGACCTGCATGTTCAGAGTGTAACGATGACAATCCACATCTCTATCGGGATGTCGTTCTGGAACAACATGTACGTTTGTTTGGGGGCACCATGGGTGCTAAATTTCTGTTTATGGATGACAACGCCCGTCCTCACCGTGCAAACATTGTAGACGAATGCCTTCAATCGGAGGATATCACCCGTATGGATTGGCTAGCATACTCACCGGACTTGAATCCAATAGAGCATGTGTGGGATATGCTTGGCCGACGAATTGTAGCCCGTCAGACCCCTCCCACCTGTCTACCGGAACTTCGGAGGGCATTGCTTGATGAGTGGTGTAAAATTCCCCAAGATCAGATTGATAATTTGTTACTCAGCATGCCTAGGCGTTGTAATACCTGTATTGCATCGTCCGGGAGACATACTCCGTATTAACCATCATACTAACCATGTTATACTTTTTTTTTTTGTTAATAGGTTTTTTGAAATTTGCTCCAGGAGTAAAAATCGCAATTTTTATTAATTATGTCAAACATATAGCATCTTTTTTTTTGCTCTTTACATTTTGTTTAATAAATAGACTTTACAAATAAGTCAAATTTGTTTTGCTTCTGTCTCTTTCTTTGCCTGAACTTCATTATCCTTAATTTATGGACATGAGTGTACTAGGTCATGGGTCACTAATGCCCATTTTCACCCGAGTTAAGTTTACAAATTTTCCCTCACTTAACTTTAAAAATTGCGCCGTCTTTATTATATAAATATTTCTTTTTTAATTATGCTGCATATATAAATTTGTAAATGAACTATAATCACATTCAGTTGATTTATGCAGGATGTTAGTGAAGAAAACTTCTGTACATCGCTCTTTGTTATATATATTAAATTTATAAAAACGTGTTGAATGTAATTATTAAGACTTCCATGATCTCTAAAAATAACTAAAGTTTTGTCTTTTAATAAGTGAAATAAAATCTAATGCAATTTATTAAGTAACAATACGCTTACAACAGCATTATCGAGAAGAAATTATTATCTTCATAAAATTATTGATTTTCTTATGATTATATTGCTTCATTTAGAGAGTTTTGTTTCTCAAACTAGAAGTCTTTTTTAGGACACTAATTTCACTTTGATCAAGTTTCAACTCTATTCAACAGTTGATAGAATAGTTCCAAAAATTCTGATGATCAAAATGATATATTTACATTATGCTAAAAAAGCAAATGCTATGTAGAGAGGTAATTTATCATGAATATTATGGATGTCTTTGCCTATTGATAAACAATAGTTCCAAAACTTATAACTAATTTTTAGGTATAAGAAATAAATATTTATTATCTTAAAAGTATATCTGTCATTATCAGCAGACCAGGTATCTATTATCACACTTTGTGACGGTTCTATCCACGTCCTTCCATTAATAAAATCCTCTTGGGGAAATATTTGGTCTTTCAAATCTAGTTATTCACAACCAACCCTCTGAAGAAGAAACCTTGATTATTTCAATTAGGTCTGCTATATATAGTCTAGGTTTTCAAGCTAGTAAAGAGAGAAAGTGAGAAGATAGGATAGATTGATCCTGACCTTGTGTTATTAAATTTTATAGTGTACTTCAGATATTTAATAAGTGAAGGAATTAAAGTGACGATTGGTCACTCGAACTTAATTAGTGCTCAGATAATTTGAAATGTAGATTCGATCAGTAAATAAGTGAGTCGATATTTAAAATCTTCTCATACTTTGGGTATCTCGTTATTAATCCACATATTGCTTAGATTGGGAGCATCTCTTATTTAAAAATACTTAATTGTGTTGCTAATTGTGTGATCAATAGATTGCTCTTGTATATATGGATAGTTTTCTTTCCTTTCTCCCTACATCTCTAGGCGTAAATGAGAAAACCTCTCATTCCTCACAACTTTGACGTCACCAATCGAGGTCCACTCTTGGGTTTTCAAGTAGTCCTATTCCCATCGGTCAACTGCCTCCAAACTTAAAACAACTTTTGAACAAACCTAATCGCATTTAAATCTGCTTATCTATTTGGGAGTTAATGTCACAGATAAACGCTGACACTTAAACACCCTTCTTTTCGGATCGACAGCTTAAAACTACCGATTTCGGATCATCCCTGACTAAAATTTTCGAAACAAAATCGTCATTATTTTGGGGATACGGACTAACACTTTAAACAAATTAAACTTTACAGATTAAACTTTGGAACGAATTTGCAAAAAAATACAGGAAAATTTTTATCACTTTAATTTGTTTTATTTCAAATGTTCCGATCTCGAGGGAAATAGGGGACAATATTCTTGCCCTTTCCCATCTACGCTCATGGTAGAAATCACTGAAAATTTACAGCAAGAATTTTTATTGAAATCTATTCTCTAGAAAATATTGATTGAACATAAATATGTAAAAAGTGAAGTTTGGGTTGGAAAAAATCAATAAATCAATTTATAGAATATTGGGTGTGTATGATATATAACACCTTTCAAAATTATTTTCCACATTTTCTGTACAATTTTAATTAACTGTTTTATTACTACAATCGAAAATTGTTGCATAAATAAAACATTATTTTAAATATAACTTTATTTTATATGCGTGAGAAAAAGACTTGATAAAATCTATCTTCGACACAGCGTCGATGGTTGTGAGTATATTTTATCGCTCTAGCTCAGGTGGTTTTGTCTTCCTTAAACTTTGCAACCATAGGCAGTTACATATTGTCTAGGGCCAGCCCTGATTATACATATCTAATGAATTGTTAAAAAATACTTTAATTTTTCTTTGACAAGCGTCTTGATTCTGTGAACGTTAATAAGAAGGAACATATTATTCCCTTTCCTCCCTGCCAAAAAATATATGCTTTCCACAAGAATAATTATATGCATTAGTATTCCCCACTGGTCCTTTTGTTTCAACACAGAAATTAAAACTAATAAATAAAAAATTGCTAAATATTTTGTACTAAAGACCATGCTAAGCAGCATGGGTCTTTAGAACAAATTTTATTCAGTTATTTTCTTCTCCCTGTATTTTTAATGCAAATTATAATACTAGCTATTCAAATGCTGAAACAACGTTTTCACTGTCTCTTTCGGAATAGAATGAACAAATAACCTTGCAGCCGATTCCATCTGGAAGCAAAATTTATGCTTTAAAGCTTTCTTGATTTACCCTCAAGAGTTTAATAATAATTGGAAGGTAAAAACTTTATTTCTCAAAGTTTTTATTCAGTAAAGAATTGTTTTGAATTATTTGAGTAATATTGAAATAATGCAAAAATTACTCGTTGCTACATAAATAATATTTGATTTTTTTAAAAATTAAACTCAGGATGTAGCTGAATACCAAATGAATAATGAAAAATTAATTTTACATTGGGGAAGGTATACGGTACCTGAAATTCAATTTCTACTTAATTAAATAAAGATAAATGACATTTTTGAAGTTAACATACGAAAGGTACTTGTTTAACATATTGAGCTGGAAAAAGCATTCAAGAGCCTGGAGTTATACATGTCTGACTTGACTGATTACGTATATATACGTCTTTCCTAAATGCGATTATTTTCTTTGAGCTGCTATCATTAAAACTATTCCAAAGATTTTGGAATGCAATAAGATGATCTTGAATGTGTTTGAGTAGAATTTAGTTTTTCCAGAGAAAAATTTGCTTATTTATGTCTTCTTTTTTCCTCCAATACATCGCATACACGTGCATATGTGTAAAACGGTGGCACTGGGGAACGAATTACGTAACTTTTAATCGGCAGTTAAGGGGTTACTAATTTGACTTCATTAAATATGTCTTTGTTAAAACCTTTGAATATTAAACACGTTTCCAAACTTAAATTTAAAATGAGAATTTCAATCATCAATTTCATTAAAGAAAATTAGAGTTTTGATAATTTGCCCTAGAAATTAAAATCAATTTCTAAAAAAGATGGAATCCCAACGAAACAAATATATATATATATATATATATATATATATATATATATATGTAATATTCCCCTAGCATCTCCTTTTAATTAACTCTTTTAATAATATTCAAATAATCTTTTAATTATTTGGTTCGAAACTGACACCCTGATTTTAATCGTAATCGACTAATAATATTACATCATAAATCCCTTTCCCGCCCTTTGTAACCAATCAGAGCTCTTATTACAAAAATGTCTCGTGGTCTTTAACGTCAGGTATAAAAACTTCTCTCTCTTCTCTCTTCTTTTTGTCCGCGTCATGTAAGAATGTAAATAGCTGCTCTCAGTGTATTTGTGTTGTGTCTGTCAAGATGTTACTTCTGCTTGTCTCCTGTCCACTACGCTTTAAAATCGTCGCAAGTTGTCTCGTCAACGTGAAAATGTACCGTAATTTTGTCCTAAGCTTTGATGTGTGCGTCACAATAAAGAAGATGAACGTCCACTGAAGATGTGTTTAATGAATACCTACTAAAACTCGAAAAAAATACTACACTCGCCCAATACTTTACATATATATATATATATATATATATATATATATATATATATATATATATATATATATATATGTATATATATTTGGAAACTAATTCATTATAATATTTCCAGAACTGGCGACTAATTCCATATACCATTTCGAGATTTGGCGACTAAAAGATTAAGTTGCAACTCTAAAAGCGAAAACGTGTTTCAGCAATTTCTTACCATAATATAAACAATTGTCTAGTTTTTCTAAAAATAGAAATAAAAAAAAGACTTGTTCTTTTTTAAAACAAAAATATGTTCTAACTGCTTAACTCAGGCATAAAGTCTATTTTTCTAAACTCCCTTGTCGGTTCTGTGGAATGAAACAAAGCAGCTGAGTATTGATTCAGAGGTCACTGGATTAAAAAAATTATTTCTCACAAATTCTTCGATTCAAAATGTGTACTTTTATGTCTAATGCTGATGCAAGTTGCAGAGAGAATATTAAGCTCTTTTTATTTAAAAATATCTTTGACTTTATACTTTTTCCGCATGAAATATTTCAATTTTGGTTCTTCCAGATTTCTTTCAGTTGGATGATCCTACATTTTGCAAGCCAGACCATATTGACGCACGATGCGATGCCAATGGGTATTCCAGATTCTAAGAAATGACGCATTTAAGATTAATTCATCAATGAATAAATGATAGTTTAAAAAACTAAAAATACATGCGTTTATTGTAGATCGAAATAAAAAATAAAAAATAAATTACAGTTTATATAAAAAAAAACTAAAAACATGCTTTTATGTTTAATAGAACTAAAAAGTAAAAACATAATTCTTAGTATGAGAATAAAATGATTAACGAAAATTAATATAATTGTGTTAAAAGCGTGGGGTGCTTTGTACTACATTCTTACATTAACTCAGCTTTTTGGAATAGAGCTTGTAAGAAATTATAATAATTAATATAGAGTACCCCCATGCTTTTACCCCAATAGCATTAATTTTCTCGTTAATCATTTTATTCTTATATTAAGAATTATTTTTTTACTTTTTAGTTCGATTAACCATAAAAGCGTGTTTTAGTTTTTTTAAACAATAATTTATTTTACAAATTCTTCTGAAAGAAATTTCCCGTGGCGAGCAATGCAATGGGCGGCTTGGAAACTAGCAGCTGTAATGCTATTTTTTGGAACCAAAAAACTTTTTAAAACACTGCTCTGAGAAAATTTCACTTTTTTTTTCTTTTGTAAAAAAATACATTTTTCTTTCTTGATGTGTTGACATGGCGAGATTAGAATGCAACGTTTCGAAATATCTTTTTACATTATATGTACGTGAAATCACTTTTTCGTTACAAATTACACATATAACCATTTTATTTCTTTAAATCCCATCATATTTATCAAACTATTCAGCTTAATATGGCCTGAAACTTGTATGGCTTATTTTTAATTTCTTAATCGCCGACATAGTACAGGGCTACAATTAAAAATATTTGTATTTAGAATAAAATAATTCGAGAAGAAATATTTTATTAGAGTACCTAATATACATATACACATAAATCCCCATCACTTTTAAATGCGTTCGAAATGGAGGCCACTAAGTTCAACACTGGTGCAGACTGGTACAAGCGCACCTTAAATTGCGAGCCAAAAATTGCTAGTGTCGAGAATAACACATGTGCATGGCGCCTCACAAGGTAAAACAGAGAGGGAACGATACAAGTGCTATGGAAGTCTCTTTCTGCAAACGTAACTGAACACGACCTTACAAAAGTGCCTTTTGTCCTAAAAAAGTGCTTTAAATATGGTTATTTGCTTTGGTGTGTCGATTTTTTTTCAACGAACAAAATGTGAGTAAAATTATACACTTTATTTGATACTAGCTGGTATACCCGTTCTTCGCACGGGTGAACTGAAAAATTAAACAACACAGAATGAAGGATAAAGAAGTTTTTAATGAGTTAATTTTACGTGAATTGCAAATTAAACAAAAACAGCTTTTGGCGTAACTCAGGTAACAAAAAAAAGAGAGAAATAAAACACCTTTGTTAAATTTTAAGTATGTAGGTCTAATAGCTGATAAAAAGGATTTTTTTTATTTATAACTCCCCGTAACACTCTTGAGGGTTGATTTTTGAAAATACCTTCCTAAGCTGATCTCTGCTCAGCAAAAGTAACACATTGTTAAAAGTTTTGTGTAATGAACGCTTAAAATAGTGTAAATAATTTTTATCTGAAAGTATAATACATTAATATTACTTTCTGTAGTATTTATTTTATGTTAAAATTCTAATATTCGCAAGCAACGCCGTTTCTTAAATTATAATGACGATCCAATGAAAAACATAGCGAAATGTTAACGATAGAGTCAAGTTTGCAAATGCCTAGCTACTTTCATAACTCGAGCTTTGTAAGACCCGCCGTGTAGGGGCACGATGCACGTTAATACTTTATTCAACCGCATTATGATTTACTGCAGTTTTTTTTCATACAATATTTTTTTTTGGATCGCTACATTTAAAATTAAGGGATATACATAAACAAAATACTCCAAAGTCAAATATGAGCGATTGCGAAATTTGTTTTGGAGCTTCGTAATACACACAGCAATAAGAGTAGAAATTTGTTCATATACCAATGGAAGACCATACTATAAAGTTTGAAATATCTTAATTTCTGAAATTTGGAAAATTGTTTTGTTTAGTATATTTTCAATTTTTTTTTTTTTTGCTGCCCATATTTGTGAAGTTTGCCCTATACATATATACATATTTGTGTGAGTGTGTGTGTTTTATTTAATCATTATTGAACTCTTATAACATATTTTTTTTGCTAGAAATGGTTTATAAAAGAAGCAAATTTAGATAATATTTATAACGTTTAATTTCCATATATGAATGATTACATGAAATGAAAATATATGATATTGTGGTTTTTAGGTATGAATGTTTGATGTCTCATGTTTGAAATTTATGAATGTTTGAACGTCTTGTATTAACTTCAAAAGTGTCTTATAAGAGACTTGATTTATTATTATAATTTAAATGTCACGAACTAAAAACAAGATATATTCATGTGTGAATAAATTAGTTCGATTAAAACTATTTCTAATAAAATGTATTTTTTAATAAATTTTTAACTCTTTTTTTTGCAATCATATTTTACCTTACAAACCCTTTATCCCCATAATTCTGATAGTTTTTAGGACATTTTTCAGTATTTTAACAATGTAATGGCCTAGCTTCATATTTAAAAGAAAGATAAGATTTAAGAAATTACGCCTATATTAAGTTTATTTCTTTTGCATCTTTGAATGCATAGTTAATCTTTCAGGATTATACAAATTCTTCTAGGTAAAAACTAATGTAAAAATAATTTTTTGTTGAAAATATTACAGAAATATTTAAAAACAGACAATAATATACAATTTTTTTTATAGAAATAACGTGGGAAAAAAAATTTTTTTTTTTGTGATCAGTATCTCCATAAAATATTATTGAAACGAGGTATTCTTCGATAAGCCAATTTTATTGCTTTGAATACAATTTCATTAAACTCGAAAGTATAAATAAATAAAAATTCGAAAATACTATCATTTTTTTCTATTATCCAGAACAAGTATCTAATTCAACACTCAAAAGTTATTGGTATAAGATGTATGGGCTCTGTTAGAGATTAAAAAAAAACAAGTCCACATTCCGAATTCTATGAATTTCCTTGTTAGCGTTCTAAAAATCATCAGTTTCCAGCATTCAGTAGTAAATATACAGTTCATGGTACCTAGAATATCTCAAAATCCTTTTTTCCCCTTGTATAAATGATTGATTACAATACACACACTAAATCAATAATGTTAAGCTCAATTTCACTTAACGAAGGATCTCAATTAGATAATAGCTCTAGACAAATTTTTATTTCTTCAACATGTAACAGAAATACTCAAAACAAGTTTCAAATTAAGCGGATTGATGAAAAGAATGTAAGATAGTGAATGACAGTTGATAAAGATACAATTAGAATAAATCTTGATATTTTTAAATTCTTCAACTATTTCAGTAAAGTCCCGATAATTCTGCCAAATATGGACCGAAAGGTGGACAAGTTTGTCAAAATGCCTAGTTATCGAGAAAGGAATTAAAAATGAATAAGTACAGAAAATATTGTACTGCACTTGTATGCAATGTTTGCTTGAGAATACAATTAAAAATTAGTTGGCCAAGTACCCTTAAACATTGGAAAAGTACGTATCGGGTTGAGTAAAAAGTTTTCCACCATGGGGAGATACCTCCGTACCAACAGCGACCATTTCCATGGTAGTTAGCCATTCTTCAAATGGGGTTTGCATTATAAATCTGAATGTAGGAACTATATGACTGTAATTTGTTTGTCAAAACTGTATCACCTTGTGCACGAAAAAAGTGTTTAAAAGGAGTCTATCACGTCAACACAGATCAGAACGCTTATGTGCTATGAGTTACGGAATAAACTCAGTAGAACTGAATGCCACAGAAAATGAGAGAAAGTTTGTTTTTGTACTGTTTCTTATGATACAGTCAAAGTTTGGTTTCGAAAATTTAAAGCTGGAAAGTTTGAAAATAAAGATGAACCGCGTTCTGGCCTCCCTATTGAGGTTGATTGTGACCAGTTAAAACAAATCATTGATCAAGAGAGAAATGTTTCAACGTGAACTATTATGTTAGAGCTTGATGTTTGTCAAAAAAAACACTAGTTAATCCTCTCAAACACGTAAATCTAACGTTTAAGTTTAACCGCTGAGTGCCTCACGAGTTGACTATTGTTCTTGGCTTTCCCTCAAAGATCAAAAGAAAAAGACAATATGGACAGAATTGTTATATGTGATGAAAAATGCGTTTACTACAACAATACAAGTCGTATTGGAGGATAGTCAGCACCCGGGGAATCAGCAGGTTCGGTTGCAAGACGAACACCAACAAGAAGGTATTTCTCTGTATCTGGTGGGAATGTCAAGGATAAGGAGTACCTGAAGAGCGGGCAGACCATCAACAATACAATATAAAACAATTTTCAAAATCAAAGTTAGCGATGCCATTCGCAAAAAACGAAAAAAAAAATAGTTCAGAAGCAAGGTGGTTCTCTTTCATCAATATAACGCCCAGCCACATGTAAGTACGATGACTGGCTGGACGCTCTACACTCTGGAGTGGGATTTGGTGCAACATCCACTTCACAGTTCAGACATGACGCCTTCGGATTACTATCTGTTTTCACATCTGCAGCAGCATCTTGATGGCCCAATCTTCCATTTAAATGGCGAGGTCATAAATGAGGACTTGCGCACGCCAGAGTTCTTCGCAGGAGGGATTAAAATGTTACCAAAACGCTGGCAGACCATTGTAGATCTGAATGAAGATTACTATCCTCATTAGCTTTTCTGATTTTGTAAGTATTTATCATTTTACAAAATTGGTTTTTTTTAAGGAAAACTTTTTACTCAATGTAATACTTTATGAAGCCCTAGAGCATGAAAATAAAACAATGAATACATAGTAGTTAATAATTTACCTGACCAGGCACACCGTATGAAAGCATACAGCTGTCTTAACGATTATTAAGTAGCCGACTTTGCAAAAAAACTGGCTACTTTTTTTAAAGTAATGTGTAATGTGTTCTCTGCTGACTTCCATACGGCACTCTGCATTTTGCTGTTTCATCACAAAATTGAAGGAGCAGTAAGTCCATTATTGACGCACCTTGTTGCTCAAAATAGTGAAGGGCCCTTTTTCTACAACTGTTAGTTCCTCACTGTGATATTTAGGAGTTTGTGTAATGTCCTCAATGATAACATTTACATGATTTTCCAGTATTTTTCATGAGGTTGACAGCAACAACAACTTCTGCACTGGACATAATGTGTTGATCGGTATCGTTCCAGAAACAGTATTCGACGTCATTTTCATCGCTTTCGAGCTGCAAGAGCATGGACCGAGTTATCCCGACTTTCCGGTTATCGTGTGCGAGTTTTCAGAACTATACTGTACCTTCCCCGAATGATTTTTTTGTTGTTGTTTGCTAATTTAAAATATAAAAATGAAGCAAGAGAGGAAATCATTGCTGCCAAGTAGACAAAAAGATAATTCGATATTTTGCTCAGAACTAAATCATCTGAATTAGATTGACAGACATTAGTGAATTAAATAAATAGGCACTTAAGAGCTCTTTTAAATTCTGATTTGAGAAATGAGCAGAATATAGTTTTCAGAACAATAGACTGTTTCAACATTGAAGTAAACATTTTCTTTCAGAAAGTAATATTCAATGAACTAATCAATTTCTACTCTCTGGGGGCTCTTTATGTATCAACAGTTTACTCTTCTCTTGAATTACCATTGCAGCACTTCTTTTGGAAACGTTGAAGTAAATAAAAAGCTTTATTATTTAAACTTGCTACTCTTTTTGATCAAGGACATGCCCTTAACCTTACAGTATCAATTATTTAATGTTCTTTAAGATTTATAGTACAATGTGTAATCTGAAAGGTGGTAAAATGCCTTAATTGTCAATTATTGAAATTAATTTTTATATAACTGCTTGCTATTATGAATTTTCTTAATCATTCAACTGTAAAATAAATACCTAATTCTTAATGGAAAGAATTAAAGTTAGAAATAAAAGTATAAAGTTCTTTAAGGGTTTTCATTCAGACAAGAACTCAAAAACAAGGAGCTGTAATTCAAAATAATATAATAAAGCATCTTACACTAGTTAAAAGCTATAAGAATGAACTACAATATTTCCAACAATTTAAACATACATAAGTATTCTCTCTCTCTCTATTAAAACATACGTTTCAAAAATATTTTTAAGAAACTAATTTACAAGAAATTTATATTTAATCCCATTCTATATGATTCAATATTATTTAAATGATTTACGTTTTGATTGCATAAAGCATTGTTTGTGAATCGCATCTCCTCGTTTCCTGAAATTTTACATCATTGTTCAGTAAAGTTCTTAGAAATTTTTAATATTGAAGCTTTATATCAGCCAAATAATGCCAAGAACCAAACCTGATGACTTGTTTAATTTCAGTATTAAACTGCAAATTATATATATATATTTATATATATATATATAACTGCAAGATTTCAATGATTAATCGTGTTAACTTATATTTCGAAAAAACAGATTTTTGTTTCCCTACATAATTATAAACTCCCCCTAATTTATGGAATTCAAAATAACTTGCTGTGTTAGCAATAAAAACATCATGCATATTGTATCCTACAAACATTCCAATTGCATTTTTAGTGTATCATTTTTTTCTCTATTGTGCATTTAATGCATTTTTAAAAATAGCTCTTACTTTGAACTCAATCTACATTCAGAAATAATATTTTAAATGAAATGTTATGATGTATTTTAGTTCGTGACAGTAAATTTACATTATATTTACTTATAATCCACGTAATAAGTAATATAAAGCGAATAAACAATTTAAATAATTTGCAAAAGGAGAATTCAGAAGCTTAAGTAAAATAGACAATATAGCAGCAATATTTTTGGAATTTTTCAAAAACTGCATCTCGGATTATGCTTAGAGTTTGTTAGTTGAAAAGTAAAGGAAGCATTTTTTAAATGTCAGATTTGATAAAATAATCTTATGAAAAAGTATTTACTTGAGCAATTTTCAATCTTTTGGGGTGGTAGTACCGAAAAATAAGCACAAAAGTAAAAGAAAACTTTCACTTTGATTAACTCCAGTGCTTAATACTGCAAAAGATAAAAAAAGCTAAACAAATATGTACCATCGTACTTTTGATGGGTCAAAATAAACCGTAAAAGTACATTTCGCGTGGGTGGACGTTGTTAGACAATGAAAATATGCGTAAAAAATCGTAAAATTCAATCTTATTTGTACTCAAAATGCGGAAAAAGTCGTTCAGTTTCTTATTTATTTCTAAGCGAGGGATTTTCTGCCTTTTCTTTATATTTTGGTTCAGAATAAAAATGTTAAAAGCTTTAACGGTGTTTTTCTTAAAAGAAAAATTTATAAAGGACAACAATCGAATGTACTGCCCTAACGGATCAGTATGTTTAATAATACACTCTTCTCTGGGTTCATTATAAAATTTTCGTTGTTTATAATTAAATATAAATGTTTAAGATTTCAAAAATAATCAGTAGTGTATATCTTAAAATCAAAAATGTATGACACAAACGATAATACTGCATAATTCCGCATATTTTATTGATTCTGCTAATAATTCTCTGAAAGATTTTTTTTTTCTATTTATTTTTATTTATTCATTTATCTTTTACTTTTTTGACTAAGCATATAAGCACAGTGACAAGAGTTTAAAAATGCAGTAGATAAAAATATATGGAGTTAACTCAAATTTGCTTTTATTTTTTAAAAAATGTAGGAAATTTGAATTATAATAAAATTTGCAGATCAAAAATTTCACCCTTGTTATTTAATCATGCATGTAAAAAAAGCGAAATGATATGATACCTATTTTTGCTGAGTTTATCATGTTTTTATTTCTGTTGCTAGTGCCACCTGTCTGTCGTAGTCAGATCGAGGCCCAAGAAATTCATCATGGCAAGGGGCTAGATAAACGCCTGTCGTTGGCCGTGGCCTTGAGAACCATACAGATGACAGTACGATTTAGCTCAGTTCCACCCCAATTTTGAGGGAGAACATCCTGGGGGAGGGTCAAGGCCCCCCCACCTCTCATTCCCAGCCACCAACCTCACGAGAGTATTTGCAGCTCGACGACTGTTTTGAGTACCTCCATGTCGCAAAGGCACTATACATTTACAAACATCCATCCGGGATTCGAACCCAGGCCCTACGGTGCAAGTTTTTATTTCTAATTCAATCAAAACTTGGTAAACACAAAGTCTGAGATCATTCATGATATTTTTTTATTGCACATGTTTATACTTTGAACTTCTTTGTAAATGTTTTATGAAGCTTTATTTCTAATTGACTTTGTAGCATGGGTGGGCAACTGTTTTGGGTCGAGGGTCACATTGTAAAAGTGGAGGATTTCCTAGGTTTTTAAAATAATTGCATTCATTAGTTAACTTTCTGTCTTTAACAAGGTATACATTTTACCATAAAAACCAATAAATATAAGTTACATAAAATATATAATCTCAGTTTTATTCAGTTTATTAATTATACTAGTTTCGTATAATTGATATGAAACCCAGTGGCTGAGTCTACACAGGTCCGGAGTTCAAATCCCGAGCTGGGCAAGGGTGACTCAGCCTTTAGTGGGTCGATAAATGAGTATCCAGCTTGCTTGGGAACTGAAAACTGGGGGTTTCGCGACAGACTGACCACTTGATCGAAACATCTGCATATACGTCCCAGCACCTAATGTCATAAAAACTGTGATAGGCACAGTAGATCTTGGCCCTCATGGGCTGTTGCGCCATCGAGTTAAGTTCAGTTCATATCATCGATTACTGCAAGCACATTTACCGGTGTGTCATGAGTTCGAACCTTATTTCGCTGAAGACCCACCGTGCAGAGGAAGCTGATACACGTTAAATATTTCGGGGCTCAAACGTCCTCCCATTGGTGGGGTGTGGAATTTAGAAGGGGGTACCAGCTCAGCTGTCGTCCTCGTCATTTGACCATGATTCAAAATTACGAGGTCCGTCGCCAAAAGCCCTTGTGCAGCTGAATAGTACAACGTTAATATTTACTCACTCGCAAGCGTATTTAATTTTAAAATCAGTTTAATTGCACAAATTTACCCTATTACACTTTTCAATTTTAAAATCAAGAGTGAGATTTCTTGTGGAAATTAAATCCTGCAAATTAATGTAAGCTAACTTGCTTCTATATTTACTCTTGTTGATACTCATAAATACAAGAAAAAAGTTGCCGACAAATATATGTTGACTCACAGAGAATATTTTCTGTCTATATGATTTGCTGACTGTTTTAGAGAGGCCACGAGTGATCCGCGGGCCACTACTAGCCCACCCCTACACTATAGATCAGAGGTTGCCAAAGTGGTGGTCCGTGAGAAAATTTCGCTGCTCCTCTGAAAAATGGGAATATACTCACTAATCACATTAAATTATGTTTGATTAAATTATGCATTGATTGTGTTCTTAAATCACAATTTTTTATAAATATATTTAACACTTAAATAATCCTATTAGGGGTCCGCGGGATTTAAATTATGAGTTTACTGGTCCGTGAGGTCAAAAAGTTTGGTGACCACTGCTATAGACCAAGTGTTTACTTAGAGTAGAGTAAGACCTCGCGCTTAACGCGGGGTATACGTTCCATTAAAGTAGAGCGTAATGTGAAACAGTATTAAACGAGGTTATCTCATCAAATAAATAATGAGTTTAGGGGAAGATAGGTAGAAAATCGGTCAGGTATTTTACCATTAAATTTATTAATTATGTTTTTATAGCAATAAAACAAAAATTTATTTCTTACAAATATAGAAACATAATAAACGAATATACATACAAAAATAAATAAAATTCTAAGTCAGTATATTTACATTTCAGAACATTCAATCTTTTCTGTATCTCCAATTTTCTGCCTTTTTATCAAGAATGTATCTAATGTAATTTGCGTTTTCCTTTTCCACTCTGTAAGAAGCTGTTGGTAAGTGGATAACACATCCATAACACCCCGTCTTGCCTTTGAATTCCTGTAAAAATTTGAGTTATTTTCAATAAATTGGTCCATAATTTCTGTTACAGTGGTCAAACTGGCTTTTAGAAACTCTGTTGAAAGTTCTTTTTGCTCTTCTTCAGAATCACTACTTTCAATACTTCTGTGTTCTGCTTGGTCCGCTAATTCTTTGAAATCATCATTAGAAAGACTTACTGCTGTTTCTCGCGCTATTTCTTCGACAACTTCCACATTTACCTCATCTAAACTGGTTTGTTTCGCTAATTCCACTGCTTCATTTTTATCGACAGTGTCCAGTGTCATCACCCTTGCTTAGATCTGGCCACACCCCTTTCAAACATTTTTGTTACCCCTTTCCAAGAAAGGTTTATGTTTTCTACAGTATTCATGATATTGTAGTTTTTCCCAAACTCTCTTATTAATTGTTTCTCTTCTCCATCTATTTTTTCAAACATCTGTCTAAATGTACGCCGCAGGTAATAAGCCTTAAAATTTGATGCAATGCCTTGATCCATTGATTGGATTAAGGCAGCTGTGTTAGGTGGCAAGAAAACCACTTCGACTGGAATGCATGTAAATAAGTCAGATAAATTCGTTGGATGACTTGTGACGACTTACGCGTCTTTTCTTTAACAAGTCCTTTGGGTTCTTTGGGCCAGAATTAATGGCAACTCTTTTCCAACCAAATCCAAGAAACGAGAAGTGAAGAGATGCAAATAATATAGGATAAATATAGGATCTTAGAGTAAGCGTAATGGCAATAAAGGCTATGATGGCAATGTAAAGGAATGTTAGACAATTGACGTGCGTTGTGGCAGTTGATGATTATTGCATTTCGTGGTTCAAGATTTAAGTTCTACGTGTCGTGGATAAACTTATTGGTGTTCGACTAGAAGTTAGTCGTCAAGCTGCATACCATTGCAGATAAAGATAAGTAGCATTACAGAATAATATAAGGTAGGATTAATTACTTATTAGTATAGGTGAGGGTTAGGCGGTTCAATTATTGATATAGGTCTGTATTATATTGTGTGTTGCGCATTATGTCATAGTAGATTCTCCCATTAAGTAGTTATATTATATTTGTCCAAAGTTTAAGTTGAATATCTTAAGGGGGTCACTTCACGCAGCATTTTCCCTATCTCCGTAATGTTAAAAATGACCAAGTTTAAGGAACATTTTTTAAAAATTGGCTACTTGTAAAGTCATGAATTTTTTTGTGTATTCATTGTATTGTTTTTATTTTTTATTATTTTAATGGGAGTAACACGTTTTTCAAAATTTTGATTTTATCCATAAATATTTTTTTAAAAAAATCATATGTGAAGTAACACGTCAAAAGTTTTTTTAGTTTTTTCAAAAAACAATGAAAATTCTTGAAAATTTTAATCCATAAATATTTTTTGAATAATTTTTTTGACAAAATCTCTTTCATTAAAATATTTATTTGTAAAATTAGTGTTAACATATGTGCAAAGTGATTCAAGGCTGTAAAATAAGTAGTTTTTTCCAAAAAAATGTTCCTTTCAGCGGAGGGGAGGAGGGGGGTTGCAAAGATGAAATCGAATAAATTTACATTTATGAGAAAAGCAATGAAATTCATTTTAAAGTAAAAAAAACATGATTTACATTTTTAAGGGGCGTTTCGTAATGCATAATAAAATCGAAGAAATACATGAAATAAATTTTTAAAAAAACTATAACTTGATTTCGTCATGATAGTGTCATCGATGGATGCAAGATCATTTTCTTGCCTACATTTTAATTGTTTTTTTTAATTCTAGCATTCATTTGGTTCTTGCCAAACCAATATTGTCAAACGCAAAAATGATAGTTTCTTTCGTTAAACCAAGTGCCCTTTCTCACACTCCGAACGACGTCGTGGCGATTATACACGGATGATTCATAGCCGTCAACCGTTTTTGCAATGCTAACGAGAACATTTGTACCAAATTCATATTGGGTTGAATGTTTAATATTCATTCTAAAACATTTAATTTGGTACGTTTTTTCGGAAAAGGCGAAAAAGCCTTTTAGGGTTGCCATTTTTTCGGTGATTTTGAAAATCAAATTTTTGATGATTATACCATATTGTATATAGCTTCATGTACTATATATATGTTTAGCTTCATGTACTATAGTTTTTGAAGTTCCCAATTGCACAAATACAGTTTTTGGAATTATACACCAAAAACTATTTCTGCTTTCACTAATATTTTGAGTTTTATCAAGCAAGCATCCAGATAAATGTTCAAGATTAGTGACCACTAAATACTTTGTTTATGCAATTCCTAATTGCAATAGGTAAGTCGTGTTTTTGCTTGTATGTGTAACCTTTCAGTTTGGACATATTATATCTACACCACAAGTCACATCCAATGGGGCATAAACCGTGTCGTAGATTCAAACCTGTGAACATTTTATCAAAAATTATAGCCCATATAGCTTGCCATATGGCTGACAAATTTTCCCGAGTTGTTTTGAACAGCCGAAACATAGTAACTTTGCAATTTGTTTATTTCAGCATCTGTCAAGCCATTACGGCATCCTAGAGATTTTTTGTCTTTTAATTTTGATTTTAAGGCCCTAAGTCATGCCCCCATCATTTTCTCAACATGATCAACACATTCTAATTGTTCAATATTGACATATCTTTAGATTCTAAAACTGCTTTGTATGCTTTAGAATCCCCATATAGTCCAAATATTGTGTATATCGTAAATTGTGTAATGTCTGCGAGTGATGAGAGACACAAAAAAAAGTGCACCTCTTCAACTTCCATTCCCCTACTATTTTTAATGTAACTTGCCGAACACTCATTGCTATGTACATCGCTGTTAAAATTACATGAACATTTCTGCGATAATATTTTAGCATCAACAACTTTCCCAGTGTCCAAACTAACTTCCGTAACAACACCATTTAGAAATATATAGCTTCTTTTTAGCCAGGTACCATTGATAGCCACTGGTACATTTGGTTATCCATTATTAAATATTTTTTCGGCAGCAGCTAAAGCCATAGACACTTTGGTTACTTTCTCTGTCGTATTATTTAATGTATGCATGGAATCGTAAAATCACTATGGTGTAAGTGACAAATGCATATATCCGCAAAATATTTTTGCAACTGCTTCTTAATATACCTCATAGCATATGAAATTCTATTGTGTCCACTTCATATAATTTTGTATCTTTTTTGATTAACTACTGTTTTAGTAAACCTGGTATTAAGAAATGTTTGATTAAGACCACAAAAGTCACAACAAATTAACAATTTTGTAGCCAAACCCTAGATTTGGTGACCAAAATTTATGTGAATACCTTGGTTTTTACATTAATTTTATGTAATTAATGTTGTTTCAAAGCACAAAAGAACAGTACAATGTCAGGAATTTCACAGAAACATTCAAATGAATCTAAAAAAGAAACATACTCTTTATTAAACTTACCTAACTTAGATTTTAAAACTGATTTATTTATGTTGAAATTGTCTGACTTATCAACATTTAAATCCCTAAAAGTTTGGATTTTTGTACATTTCTTTCCAAACTCTTTCGTTTTTTAAACATTTTATTACTTAACAGAGTTTAAAAAACGTTTTGTAAACGTTTTCTTAATGTTTTTGATGGAAAACACTATTGCGCACGATAGCAGAAATCCGTTGCATTTAAGGAGGTAAAAAATAGACTGTAAGTAAACAAACATCTGCAACTATTCACTTCACTTCTTTTCTGGATAAGTTGCTGATCAAAATAAATTCTTTTAATCAATTTAAATCATTTGACAAGGCTGAAAAGTAGCATGTGTCTTTTGTTTTGATTTGAGAGGGCGTGGCAATCAGCGGTTTTGGGGTTTGACAGATGTAAACAACTTTTTTAAAAAATATTAAAAAAACTTCTAATTAAGCTAGAGCAAAAATTTAAACTGCATTAGAAAGAAAAAGAATGGTATTTTATGTTTCAATCAAAATTGAAAAATCGATTTTTTCATGGATTTTCGTGAAGTGACCGCCTTAATAAAGTCATAATAAGATAATGTTTGAGTCTAGTTCTTACGTTAATCCTACAGCTCTAGCTCACGCTGATACTTCCAAGAGATGTATTTCCAAGGGGAGGTACATCACAGACTTGGAGCATTATCAATTAAAAGTAGTGCTCTTGATTCAAGTTTTTTAATTTCGCAAAGCGTTTAAGAGACGGGCAAAAATATTCAGTGACCTAATTCTGGAAAATGTTCATAGTAATCCATGATTTTTTATTAGACTCCCAAATTACAGGTAAAGTTAACTCGGATATTCCTTTCGTCGCTCTTGGGTTTTTGGAATGGTAAACAAGTAGTGGTTTTAATTTGAAATCTCCGCTTGCATTACCACCCAGTAGAAGTGTTAAGCGATCTTTTGCAGCTTTAAATCCTGGTGCACGTTTTTCTTCACGGGTTAGAAATGTTCGTATTGGCTTTCTTTTCCAATTTTGGCCTGTTTCATCAACATTAAAAATCAATTCTGGAGGATAGTTCCCTCGTTCAATTATTATTTTTAATGTGGCTGGGAATTCAGTCACCGCTTTCGTGTCACCACTTGCTGCTTCTCCTGTAATATGTATGTTATGAAGATTATTTCTATGTTTAAATCTATTTCAAAAAAAGTTTCACTTGCGCCACTTGCCTCAACCTGAAAGTAATTAAAAAATTTTCTTGCTTTTTCCATTATAATAGATTGGCTTACTGGCATATTGCGTTCAATTTCGTCGTCAATCCATTTAGAAAGCCATTTTTCCATTTCCTCTATTGTATTATTTCTAAATCGGGTAATTCCTGTTGCAGTTGTGCCGATGACAATATTTTTTCTTTATCCTTAAGAATGCTCCTTATTGTTGAAGTTGCCAAATTCAATGCAGCACCAATTTCAGATTGACGTTCACCAGTATCTAATATTCTAACTTGTATTTCAGTTTCTAGTGAAATACTTTTTTTTCTTGTTGCTTTATTTTCGTATTTTTTATCATCACCCATGATAAAAACTAAAAATCATTATATTTGTCTTACAGAATTGTTATATTACATAAATTTATACTTTCAATAACGTCAACAAATTTTTGAAACAGTAAAAATACGTTCGTGTAACACCGCAAAAACGAAGAAACACAGATAAACTGCTTCGGATATCGGGAAGCCTAACGCTGCGTACAATTTCGGGGAATCCCACAATTCAAATAAAAGAGCGTTAGACCGAAACAGAGAGAGTGCTAAACGAAACAGCGTTAAACAGTGTCTTACTGTACTTTTATTAATAACCTTCACTCATTCCCATTGCCCCTGAAATTAGATATGTATTACTTTGTCACATTTAAAAACAATATAATCAGTTGTTTCAATATACGTATATGTCTTACAAAAACTCGCATAAAATCATCTAACAATTTTTTTTTCAAAATTTCACCCAAATAGAATATGAATCAAAGCTTGTTAGGTATTTAATGCTTGAAACAACAAGATTTAAGTAACGCCAAATATGATCCATAATTAGGGCGAAAAAGAATGATTGTTGAAGACAGAGAATGTGATTAATCAAATGATTCATCAGGAAAACAAAATAAATTAGATTTGGGGCAATGATCTTTCAATGTCCAGAAATAGCTTGTATCATTCCTTGGCTATAGGACAATGTATTGGGAACTTATTCAATAATATTTTTTGTAACTAGCAAAATGCAATAATCTCTACTTTTGTATTAATTGTCAGGCATTGAAAGTAACTAAATCAATGAACAAAATTATTTTTGTTATAATTTTAACAAAGTTAAGTGTTATATTTCTAAAAGGGATAATTTTTTTTTAAAAAAAATTAATGCCTTTTTAATTTTATTCTGTAATGTTCATATTTTTTGTATATATTCTCAATTGGAACAATCAGCATTATTCACTTATAGTTCCCATTCAAATTTCTTTTAGCATGTGTTAAGGATCATAATACTTTATGTTATAAAAGAATTTTAAATGACACCTGTATTTAATGTTAATGGTATTTTTAAAAAAATTGACAGGCTGTACTCTGTAATATGAGAAAAGATGCTCAAAGAAGGAGTTACTCGATTGGGAAATAAATATGTATGAGCATATCATACGATAGAATATGCAAATGATTAACTTTTAGTAGCCAATCATTAATTGGCTAGAGCCATAGTGTATTTCAACAAATTAAATGGAATGTATATAAAACAGAGGAAATTACGATTCGAAGATATGTTTCATGCGAATGTGATTCAGTTGACTAATATGAACTAAGTCAATGTCTCGGTGATGGATTCACGAATAGTAGGAGCAGTTGTCACCATTTGAGAGAGGAAATGCAACTGAGAAGCAGGGTGCTAAAATCGCAGGATCACTCAAAATTTGGATCGGAGCGATGCTACCATTCGACCATGTACGCAGGAATGAGTTAGCCATGGCCATACAGAGAGTCCAGAAGGTAACAGCTCGCTGAAAGCGATGATGAAACGCGAAGCCAGAGTGATCGTTCGATCAACCCTAATAGCTTCTCATGCATCTTTATCAACAATTCAACGTGTAATCGGAACTCTAGTGAGGATACTCAATGATCTTTGATAGGCAGATGCCGCTGCGCACCGAATGTTCCTCACCATTGCACACTGTCAGGAAGTTTCCTATGGTACCGAACACACATCTCACAGGCGAGGAGAGAAGGGTAGAATTGTTTTCAGCGATGAGTCCCACAATGACTCCCGAAGACATGCCTAGAGACGTTCGAGACTGCGGTGCTATACTCACCCGATTGTCATCCGTTGCAAAGTCCAACAACCCGGAGTTATGAAATATGTATGCTATTTCGTTTAATAACCAATCCCATTTGATTTTCATCCAAGACACCTTTACAGCACGGTGTTGCTTCTACGGAATTCTACTTTCCTTAAGAGTAACTATTCCTTTAAGGAACCCTTGGACTCATATTGCAACACAATAATGTCTAGCTACATACAGCATTCCTTTCTTAAGGCTTTATCAGACACGCTTGTTTCGGGAAACTTGAGTCTCTTTCGAACAACCGTTTCGAGAAATTTTTCGAACTGCTGTAAGGGTGAAGGGGTGCCTTAAACAAAACGACACGCTCTAACGTCAGTCGCGCTCTATCTTCACACTGAAAATTTACTCGCCGATTTTTCTGTTTCGGTAAGCGAACATCCAGAATAAAATTAAGATTTTAACTTCCAAAAATATTAAGAACATGTGAAACTTTTTTATCGCATTTCTATATACGTTCTTTGATAGTTATTTTACTTAATATTCTCTTTAAATACTTTTTTGCAGCACATTTTTATCTTAACTACTTATTTTTGTCGGTTATCATGAAAATATCAATAAATGTAAGTACATGAAAAATTTTAATTTCAGTTAAATTACAGTGTAACATGATATTTTAATTATCCCCCTTTTTATATCTTGTGTTTGCATAAGTAATCCTGGGATGAAAAAACTTGTTTCGTGAAAGCACAGGAAGAAAATCGTCTTTTTTTCTTTCTTTTTTTTTGTCTGAAATACATTGTTTACATATGCAAGCAAAATACTAAATAAAAAAGTGTAACTAATCCCTTTTTACTGTAAACAATCTGAAATTTCTAAGGACAAGATATGCATTTAATAATCACAAATCCTTGAAATAGAAAATAATAACTAAAAAAAACGAATAAATCTGTTCTTGTACGCTTTTAGTATTAAAATCTGAATTAAGAGTTCTCTTTAATAATCTTTTGATGATGTTTTTGATTCCTGTTTTAAGAAAAATATAATTTTTTTGAAAGTGCAGAGAAGCGTCAAACAAAAAAAAATTACATTCAAGACATTTTTGTAAGGTTTTATTGTATTTAAATCTCGATCTCTTTTGTTTTCTCAGCACTTTGAAAATGCATTATGCTACAAAATAATGTATAAAAATACCCTTAAATATGTACGATCTTTTGCTTTTAATTAATCAAAAACAAGCGACACATTCTGATAATTTGATTTAATTAAAATTTTCTTTTGAAGTAATTTTTTACAAATATATGATCACAAAATATAAAATAATTTCTAAAAGAATTCGTTCAGACTGTATATGTCCTTTGATGTAAATGTATTTCAATATAATCTATCAAAGATCGCGAAATAATAAACTTTCTTTGAATTTTTCTGAATGATCCTTTTTCATTTTCAAATAGGAACTGTTAACTTGGTAACTTAGACTAATGTTTGCTGAAAAAAAGAACCTATTTAGAAAACGTTTTGACATTTCATTTCATTTAAGTTTAGATAATTCAAGTATGTATTTCTGTAAAATAAGCAAAATTCACACACGCACACACAAGAAACACTGATTATTTATTTTCTCTCGGAGTATAAAAAGTAAAATTAAAAAAAATCAAAAATAAATTAGTTATGTGTATATTCAAAACTACATATGCCTTACATTCTGTAATTTAAACTAACCGTAAAATACAACTTAGTTAAATAAATATCATAGCATACAAACCAACAACCAAAAATAAAAAATTAGTATCACTTATCAAAGATATATTAATTCGTTTTTTGTATTCACATGAAAACAGACAAAATCAGTAAATAAATTTAGCTTATTAAGCAAAGAAGTAATTACTAATTACGAACTATCTTTCGGATTTTTACACAAATTTTAACTGTTATTTATATACCAGAGAAAATAAATGCAATAACTTTAAATAAGTATGTATTATGAATGCATGAATAAAATTCACACACATACACAGTTCAGTCACATTAATGTGACCACCACGTACTTTCGACTTTGACGTTAAATAACCAAGCACAGAAGGATGCTGGCATCGCAGTGCTGTTGAGCGTATATAAAGAGTGTGTGAGGGCTTCGGAAAACACTACAGTCGTTGGCGTAATGCAAACATGTAAAGAGTTATCCGAAGTCCAAAACGGCATAATTTTTGGCTTTCGGGAAAAGGTTGGAAGCATTTCCTCAACGGCTAAGTTTGTGGGCTGTTCGTGTGTCACCGTGGTTAAAGTATACCGTGCATGGCAAAATGGGACCGTCCAAAATCCGTGACGTGGCAAATGTGGTGTAGCACGGGCCATAGGTGATAGAGGTGACTGATGGCTGCAGAGGTGAGTTCGGGAGAATAGACGTGCTACCGTTAAGCAACATACCACCCAGATGAACCAAGGGGCTACCAACAGTGTCTTCCAAACTACTGTTCAGCGATCGTTGTTGCGTCTGGTTCTCCGAAGCAGGCACCTGGTTCATGCACCTATGCTGACTGCTGTTCATCAGCAACGAAGACTGGAATTTTCATACAGGTACCGCAACTGGGCATCCAATGAGAGGCGACAGGTAGAGTTTTCTGATTAATCACGCTTTATACTCCATCGGACGGATGGTTGGTGGCAAATACGGCATGAAACGTCTAAAAGCAAACACCCTGCAACAATTTCTGGCAAGGTTCAGGCTGGAGGCAGGAGCATTATGGTCTGGGGAATGTTTTCCTTAAATTTTCTGTGTTTATTCATCATTGTGGAAAGCACGATGGATCAATAGAAGTACGCATCTGTCTTTTCAGACCATGTCTATCCCTTTATGCGCATTGTTTTTCCTCAGGATGGTGGCATCTACCAGCAGGGCATTTCAGAGTGTCATACAACTGACAGCGTACGTGCGTGGTTCAAAGAGCACAAGGATTAGTTTATCGTTCTTCCGTGTCCAGAAAACTCACCTGACTTAAGCCCAATCAATAATCTATGAAACCCTCTCGATCGGGTTGTTCGCGTCATGGATCCTCACGCGCGTAATCTAGTGCAGCAATAGAGTCGACATGACTCAACATCCTAGTGAATACCTTGAGGATCCTAAATGACTATTTTCCCCTCTGCGAAAGATGGTTATTCTGGCTTTTTACAGTGGTCACATTAATATGACTGGACTGTGTATATATAACTTTAATTAATTTCCATTTCATTTATTAGAAGTATTCCATTGATTTGAAAATTTAGAAACTTAAAAAAAATGGTTAAAGAAAGTTAAATAATGGTTTGAATGTCGAGAGCTCAACAATTCATTTTAATTTACAGCTATTAAGACCACCAATTTAAGATTGATAGACTTATTTTAACCAACCTTCTAGAAGATTCAAAAATGTGAAAAACACTTAGAATAAGGTTTGATGAACAAATAAAATGAAGAAAAATAATAAAAAGATAAACCCCCCTTCTTGGTCGGCGTTGCATGTCATGCGACGATGAGAAAATTTCATGGCTGAAAATGGAAAACATAACCATCTTGTATTATGTGTCATTTTGCATTCTATAACTATAAACTCATGTCATCATAGGGATAATAATCATTATTACCATCCCTATGTTGGCATGTAACAATAATTAAAGAAAGCGTGATATCTGTTAGAACTTATACTCAAGAATGATTCAGGCTCTTGACAAACAAATTTTATATTGACAAACAAAATAAATTATCAGCAATTAATTTTCTCAATGAAGCTCTTATGTTCAGACGAGACCAAGAAAAACTGTAAACCGGTTTTCATAATGTGTCCCTGTAGCGCAATTGAGAGCGCGTTGGGCATATTGTACAAAAGCCATGGGTTCGAATCCTACTTGGGATGGCCTAATTTCTGAGAATGCGATTTTTAAATGAATATATAGTGACACAAAAAAAATTAATAGAGTTCAACACCATATATAGAATGGAAAATTGGTTTCTATTTTGTCACTTAATATTGTGATTCTGTCATATATGTATATACATATTTATATTAATTGTAATTATTTAATAAAAAGTAACAAAAAGAATTTTTGTTGCTGACCTCAGTAGGAATTGACTATCTCCATCTAAAGTGAAATTTAAAAAAAAAAAAGCTATTCCATTTTTTATAGATTCGTGACATTTCTAGATTTGTTTCCTTAATTTGAATTTATTTATTTAAATTATTTAAATTCAATGTAAACTAACAGTTATAAAGTGGATTGTAAATATAGTATATTTACTCCTTTAATATTCTTTACAAATACAAATTACCAGAGCCTTTGTTGAAATAAATAAATACACAATTCGTCTTAAAACGTCAAAAATGTCAATGTATACAGGAAAAACTGTAGAATTTAGAACGTATTTCTCAAAATTGCTTTAACTTTGAAACCTGTTTTTGATGCTTTTCTTTAAAAGATTATTTTTATATCCTCTTATTTTTCTCTTTATATGTTTAGTTGAATTACTAAGGATATATAACTATGATTGAGTGTGTGTGCGTACTTAGGATATAATATTTAAGAAAACTAAGTAAGCAATCGTTTTAAATGAAATTATACAGATTATGCAGTATTGTTATTGACACAGCTGTAGAATGTGTGTGTGTGTGAATATATTAATATAATAATTCAATGAAGAGAACTGTATTTATCAAATATGAGCTATGAGCTAAGAAAGAAAGATTTAACACATCAGGATTTCCCCTGTTTTTCATAAGTAGAACCCAATGAAATCATATGTATAGGACCTTTAAAACAGTTATCTCTAAAATGAGGTACACAGAGTGATACTTGGGGATACACGAAAAAAGTAGCATCTTTATATATATATGTACCATACTTCTCGGCCTATAAAGCTCATTGAAAGTAATCAAATTATAATTTAATTGCTAAATTAAAGAATACAAAATCTTAAAAATTGGTTTATTATAATGAAATATTTGTAAAGGAGTGTTCCAATTTACACATAGATAGAAATTTAATTGTATGCTATGTTGAATTAAACTGCTTTTTCAAGAGTTCCAGCTGTTAAAAATATTTATAGAAGTAGGAATATTTTTGGGAGAAATAAGGAAAAAAATTACATATTAATTAGATAGCTCCTCTATCTGTAGACTCTTTTGCATCAAAAATTTCGTAAAGAACCTGGAATATTTTATTTAAAACTGTTTTATACTTAAAGTGGTGTGGAGTTGTATATTGATTTTTATATAGCCATTATAGCTAAATAAATTTGAAATGATTTATTATTTTAATTAGAAATTTGACTTAAACACCATTTCTTCGAATTTTTTGTAACATTTTAACATATTATGAACGAAATATTTTGCAACATTTTTCTCAAATTCTTATGATTGTTGAATTATCTGTTCCGATTCTAGCTCATTATTTTTTGAAGAAGATTCCTGATTTTGTGTTACTTGATAAATTTGTTTTATTAACTCTCATTAGCTATAAGAAGCGTGTTTTGTATAGTTTTACGACTCCATAATAGGTCTTGTTTTACTTAAAATCATATGTTAAGTTATATAAAGGGTGTTTTTTAGGGGTATAGAACTTTAAATTGCAATAAAACAACGATGTATTATTCGATTGACATGATTTTTTTTATTCGAAAGATAATCTTGTGGCATTACATTTAAAATATGATTTCTGGCATAGGACTGCCACGGCTGGCTCGGATGTAGTCCAATCTGGACGTCCAATTTTCGATGACTTTTTCCAACATTTGTGACCGTATATCGGCAATAACACGGCGAATGTTGTCTTCCAAATGGTCAAGCGTTTGTGGCTTATCCGCATAGACCAATGACTTTACATAGCCCCACAAAAAATAGTCTAGCGGTGTTAAATCACAAGATCTTGGAGGCCAATTCACAGGCCCAAAACGTGAAATTAGGCGGTCACCAAACGTGTCTTTCAATAAATCGATTGTGGCCCGAGCTGTGTGACATGTTGCGCCGTCTTGTTGGAACGACAGCTCCTGGACATCATGATTGTTCAATTCAGGAATGAAAAAGTTAGTAATCATGGCTCTATACCGATCACCATTGACTGTAACGTTGTGGCCTTCATCGTTTTTGAAGAAGGATTCCACCAACCCATAAAGCGCACCAAACTGTCAGTTTTTCTGGATGTAACGGTGTTTCGACATACACTTGTGGATTAGCTTCACTCCAAATGCGGCAGTTTTGTTTGTTGACGTAGCCATTCAACCAGAAGTGCGCTTCATCGCTAAACAAAATTCGCTTATGAAAATCGGGAACAACGGCAATCTCGTTTTGGGCCCATTCGACGAATCTACGCCTTGCTTGATGATCGTTTTGATGAATTGCCAAACCAAACTGAGAATAAATCACTTGACAGCTGTTAAATAGGTCGCCATCTTGGAAAGTAATGCCAACTTAAACTTTTATACCTGGAAAAAAAACACTCTTTATATATAGTTAAGTCATTATCTCGCATTAAACTATTCATTTGCCTTATTACTCAACAAGTTAACAAAGATCGCATTTTTTATTAAAATGATGATGCTTTTAATTTCTTAAATAATTTTTAAAATATATAAAATGAATATATATATATATATATATATATATATATATATATATATATATATATATATATATATATTGAAAAGGGAAAAGGCAGAGAATCATAAATATTACGAGATAAGTTTTCACACATACAAAGAACGAATATATAAGTCCTAATTAATGACAAAATGACTTAAATCAAAATTTATATATTATATATATATATATATATATATATATATATATATATATATATATATAAGTCCTTAAAGTTTGTTTAAGTTATATACAAGTAATTTTATGTAATATATTATTTCCATAAATTAAAATTATATTGTATGAATTATTAGCTATTTTTATTAAAATTCAAATGTATTATTAACTCTTAATTTGTATAATCAAATGTATAGAATTATTAATTTTATATCACATACTTTAATGGAAGAAAAAATAAATTTACTTCACAATTCACAAATCTGTTTGGATATAGTTTTCCTCATTTTTTCTTTTTATTGGACAAGAGTAAAATAGATATCCTAAGCTTTTGTTTAATTTATTTTTAATAGCAGATCATTTTATGAAAAATATGAATGAATTGTGTGTGCTTTGAACAATATCAACGTTTCTAATTGTATTATGTAGTTCTAATATTTTCTGACGTTTTGTATTGGCAGTAATCGAAAAAAATTTAAAATCTTGTTTAACATTACATTTAAATGGCTTTTTAATATTTATTGCATTTATTTAAACTTTTCTTCATTTAATAAAGAATAATTTTATAAAATAAATAAATTTATGCAAATTAAAAGACTGAAAGACTTCAAAACTTTTGAAAATATGTTCAATACATTTTAAATTTCTTAAATACTTAGTAAAACATAACAGCAATAAATAAAAAAATAGAGACAAAGAATAATATTTTTCAGAATTTTGCTTCAAAAAGTATTTTATTTATTGTAAATTTCATAGATAATAATATAGTTTTCTACAATAATTTTTCTGTATTCTAGACTACATAATCTTGGTTACTGGAATCATTCTTCATTGATTGCTTTTCCTAAATGCTTTCAAATATATTCGGTTCCTATGAAATGAAATATATTCAACTTACGACTTTATATATGAGCAAAGCCTCTTTTTATCCATACTGCTTGTCTCATTTCAATATTTCATACACTGGAGTGTCAACCACATAGCGCGAGTCCAATAAACCTTAGGTGACACATCTCTAGTCTTTCTTACTTTACGTTTTTCAGTGGTAGGACTTTCTTCAAAAGGATTTGTATCTAAGTTACTGAAAAATTTAGAGCAATACGTGCAGAAACACTTCACAGCTTTTTTAGAAAATGTTTTATTTTTTCTACCACTAAGCATTTTAAGTACTTTAGATGCATGCTTACAACATGGAGCAACTTTTTTCGTACGTGAAGGAGAAGGATTTTGAATTAATTCATCTTCAGTTGATAAATCTGTAATAGTTTCTGATATATCATCAGATAATAAATCGAAATTAATTTTAAATATGTTACCTTCGGAATCATCTTTAGGTGATAAATTTGTATCACTTTCTAATGAGCTGTCTTCGGAAGAATCTTTAGAAAAGAAATCCTTAAAAGTGTCTGTTAAGTTATCTCCAGATGAATCTTCATATGTTAAATCTATATCACTTTCTGGTAAGCTATTACTGATAGAGTCATTGGTTATTATCTCATTTACTAATGAAACCTTATTTCCGTGATTCATGTCTACTCCATCGATAAATCTTTCATTAGAATTTGTTAAAAACGCTGAATTTGCGGATGATAGTTCTTTATTTTTAACCACGTGTTCAATATTTTCGAAATTATCTTTCATGTTATTGTCTTCTAATTTACTTAGAATGTTTTCTTCTGGGTGAATTTCATAAATGATAGCTTGTTTATTATTCGATTGAAAAGAATTTTCGAAGCCTTCATTTTTTTCATTTGCGGAATCTGGATTCAAATTTGTAGCCGATGCTACCCTATCATTCAATATTTTATTTTTGAGCCTAATAATTTTTTGCTTGTCATCTAGATTTCTGTTATTCGTAAAAATTTTGCTCAGGTTTTCACTGTTATGCACATAATTATAATTATTATCCATAGGAAAATTTTTCTTAGGATATTTAGATATGATGTATTGATTAAGGCCTTTCATTGTTGAATCGCTATACGTTAAATTTTTGTTTTTGAAATAGCCTTGGTGTCCAGAAATAGAGCTCTTACCTATAAATCGGGGAGATATTTTGCTCGCTTGTGAGTGATGCTTGTACCTTCCATTATCAATTATTTTTTCTGGAATCTCAGACACAAAATCTTCATCATTTTCAACTTTGAAAACTTTGTCTGGAATTTTGGAAACAACGGATTGATTAAGATTTCTCAAAGCGGAATTGTTATCCATTAAAATATTGAAGTTTAAATTCTTATCATTCGCAGAAACAGGCGTCATTCTAAAATTGTTACGCATAATGTTTCCATTTTTTATAGAACTTCTGATATTTTGACCATCAAAAGTCTTTTCAGGATTCGTCGGTAAGGCATCATTTGTATGTATAACTTCTTTTACAATATTCTTATTTGTTTCAGGCTCAAGATTTTCCAAATTTACCTCATTATCATCTAAATTAAACAATCGATTATAAAAGGTATTATTCTTCAGAATGCCTTTTCTTTTGTCTGAGTTTTTTATTTCATCTATTTTCTTGAATGTCCGGAGGAGTTTTTTGTTTTCATCCTCACTTAAAGAATCCACGGGATTTAATTCGAAATGTTGATATAAAGGCACAATTTTAATTATCTCTTCAGACACTACTTCTTCTGGCGTACTGAACAAGCTGGAAACCATGAAAGTTTTATTAACTAATTCGAAAGAATTTGGGACATTTTTTTCTAAGTTCTTATTTTTCCCGCTAATAGTTTCTTTTTCTACCTTAGGATTAATTTTTATTTCATTTTTATTTTTTGGTATCACTAACGTATAATCCAATGTTGCTTTACTATTTGGTTCACTTCTAGGATATTTATGTTTTTTGTTGCAACCATTAAATCGTTTTGGGGGATCATATTTTGACTCTTCAGACTTTTCCGTTTCAGTTACCTTGTTGTATTCCATTGTTGAAGGGTTTTGAGAAGTATGTAAATTGAAAAATTTACCATCTATTACATCTGGTTTAATTTCTTCAATATTGTTCCTGTCTTTCATTTTTTGTTTTAAAATACGATTATTTTCAAGTTCTGCATCCATTTTGGGAATACTTTTATATGATATAATATTTTTCTTCGTTGGATATTGTAGGATTTCATTGTATTCATTCGTATCAGGCTCTATTTGTTCTACTGAGGAGGTATCCGGAATGTGTTTACTATTAATGATAACATCCGCTCTGTTCGTGTTCGGACTATTTTCAAGCATCGCTTTATCACTCGGTTGGTATACTCTGGAAAATACAACATCCTTTGATTCAGGAGTATAATTATTCCAAGATTCAGTTAATTCAGTTTCAGATTTATTTTCTTCTGTCAATGAAATTTCATGATTAATAGCCTGTTTGAAATGTTTACCGTTGATGCTATATATTTTTGTTTTCTCGTTATCTTCCACTTTATCCTTGTCCTGGGATAAATCGTAACTATTTTCAAATGTATTTTCACCGCTTAAAAGGTATTTATCCATCAATTCAACTTTAAAGGAATCATATATTGAAGTATGCGAGTTTTTCTTATCATCATTTATTTTTGGATATTTTTCTTTTCTTTTTAATGCTTCTAGAAAATCCTGTTGATTAGAATTAATATCTTCATTGACATTTGGATTTACTTTATCATTGAAGGAAGAAAAATTTGAAAAATCCTCACTGTTTCGTATTAAAAAGAGATGTTTGTTGCTCTGATTCAAATTATTATTTTTAATAACGGGAATTTTTTCTGTAACTTGGTGTTTAGAAACCTGAACAATATTAGGATCATAAACATTGATACCAGTTCCCACTTTATTATCTCTATTATCTACATTAGCTACATTTTCTACATTTTTAATTGAATTCTGAAATTCATTAATGCTTCCTCTTGGCTCTTCAGGTTCGTTTATTGGGAAGCTTACGCGCTCTTCTTTTAAGTATATATTTTCAATTGGGCTTTTTAATTGAAAAGGTTCATAGGGACTTGTACTATTTTTTGCTATATCTGTCTTGTTTCGGTGTACCAGAGATATCTCAGTAAAATTACTATTTTCACTCTTGTTTGAATGAGAATTACAATTCCCAAACACTATATAGTACCTAATTTTTTCAAAATTAGATTTTTCATCATATTTATTTTCTCTGTTGTTTCGAAAATTTAAATTATTTGAAGTTTCTAAAAGAACAGTGTTATCCTTTCTTAATTTTCCACCTTCGTTAAGAAATTGCCAAGGGAATTGTCTATTTATAAGGCTTTGCTTAAGTGGTCTATTAATAAAATTGATAGCCTTGCTACTATCATTTACAGTTAGATTTAGGATTCCTATTGCTTCAATACTTGCATCGGGTGTCTCATGGATAGTATTTATTTCATTATGATTATTTGTTATTATTTCCCCTTCTTCTGGTTTTGATTCATTCAATGGATCTTGCTGAACAAGATTGCCAGAGTTCGAAATGTAATGATTTTCATTCAAAATAGAATTTGTATTTAATAGACTCTCAATATCTTTGTCAAATATATATGGCATAGTGTTTCTATCTGCAGCTTTGAGAAGAACAATTTTCTTATGTAATGGTTTCACTCTTATATTTACAGTTTGAGTTTCAATATTTTCCGTTGGATTTTGCATAGAAAAATCCTCATGAGGAAAGTTGGTAGGAGATAAATCTTCCCACGATGGCGACAAATAAGAGTGATCTTCTACAATAATATCATCAGAAGGATTAGCACTATTCTGATCCTTATTTAAAGTCAAATTTGGATCCATTGCAACATCTACATTTACTATATTTCTTTCTATTGTATCATCGTTGTTAGGTATCACTCTATCCTTACCTTTAAGAAGATCAATAATTTCCGCATTTTCTGGTTCTTTTCTTATCATTGACATGTTTGCACCATAATTTTCTATAATATTTGTTACAATTTGATCACCTTCGAGCAAATTCATGTTTCCAGTTGATGTTTGCCTGAATGATTCTTCATAAGGAGAAAAAGTTTGCTCTAAAGAGTTATCAGAAGTACTAATGTCTTTCAGATTTTCATTAGAAGTAAAATTTGGTTCTATTGTAGAATCAATATTTCTACCAGGTACCTTGGAGAATGTGCTTCTATTGACATTTTTGAGAAGAATAATTTTTCTGTTTATTGGGGTATCCGTTTTTATTTTCGATTTCTGTGTTTCTGAATTTCCCAAAGGATTTGTAACAGGAAGAGCTTTCCCATCAAAATAATATCCATCTTTAGATAAATGTCCTTCATAAGGGTAATTTTGCTGAATAGAAGAATTAAAAGAATTTTTATTCTCTTTCAAGCCTGGAATTCTCGTAGCATCATTATTCATGCCAGGTATCTCCTTTATTACATTTCTTTCAATAACTTTAAAAATATTAATTTTCTCATCTTTTGGCTTTGTCCTCATTCGTGAATTGCTTACTCTGAAACTTTCCGAAGTATTTTTAACAAGAAGAGAATCTTCAATATAACTATTGTTGAAAAAGGAACCTACTTTAAGATTATCCTGTTTTATGGAATCATTAGGAGGATTAACAATCGTATGATTTTTACTCGAAGGGAAATGTGAATTAAATTTACTCTCAATATGTTTAACAGATATCTCAGGTATAATGCTTGCTTCATCCTCTTTGAAAAGAGTTACTTCCTTTACTGGATTTGTTCTCATCCTTGAATTGTTTATTTTAGAATTTTCTGAAACATTTCTTAGAGTAAGAGCGTCTTTAATTAAGTTGTTACTAAGAATAGGTTCATCTGCAGGTGTCTCTGCTTCACTATGATGAATTTGTGCAGTATTATTACTAGAATGGTACAAAACTTCTTGAATTTCTTTCGTAATTAAATCCAAACTTTCCGTAGCTTCATCACTTATGCCAGGTACTTCATGTATAATGCTTCTATTATTATCTTTAAGAAGAATAATTTTTTTATCTTCTGGTTCTGTTTTTAACCTTGAAATGCTTTTTTCAGAATATCCCAACATATGTGTTACAGGAAAAACCTCTTCAATAAAATCGTTGTTGAGGAATGAATCATTTTTTAATGATTTTCGTTTATTAGAGTGATCTTTTTGAGAATAATCATCAAACGGATTAAGGGCTTTGTGAACTTCATCAAAAATAAACTTTGTATTTATTTTCGTATCGATATCTCTGCTATTTATCTCAGGTATTGTGCTTCTATCAGTGCCTTTAAGCAGAATAATTCCCATATCTTCTGGTGTTGTACTACTCTTTGTATTGCTTATTTCGGTATTCTCCAAAGGAATTATTATAGGAAGAACATCATTAATGAAATTATTGTTCGGAGTAAATCCTTTTCCCAACTCTTCTTCGGAAGAGCGTTCTTGCTGCTCAGGATTGTAAGATGAATTATTGGTTTTATGATCTTCATGCAAAATAAAAGGTTCTGATGCAATATTTTCATCTTTGTCAAAAATGTCAGTAATAGAGCTTTTATCTTCATCTTTGAGAATAATATTTAATTCTGTTAGATCTGCTCTAGTCTCTGGTTTTTTTTCTGTAAAATTTTCGAAGGAGTTTTTTTCAGGAAAAACATCCTTAACATGTGTGTGTTTCACAAAATAATTTTCTCTAGAAGGCTTCATTGTATGAGGATAATATTCCTGCATAAGACTGATGGCTTCTTGATTTTCATTTAAAGGGAAATTGTGATAAATTGTACCATCGACATTTTTGTTAGATATCTGAGATCTGAAGCTTCCTTCATCTTTTGGGAGAATAATTTTCTTATTCACTGGTTCTGCTCTCAGCCCTGATTTTCTTACCTCGGAATTTTTCAAAGGATTTGTTACAGGAAAGTTATTCTCACTAAGATTGTTGTTGAGAATTGTAGTTGATTCTCTCTTAAACGACTTTCCTTCATGAGAGTGATTGCGTTGAACAGGATCGTAAGGAGAGTTGAAATATGTTTGACTTTCATTCAAAATTGAATTTGGACCTATTGCACTATGGTTACTTCTGCTTTTCAAGTCACTTATAATGTCACTGTCCTTAATGATAACGATTTCTTTATCTTCAGTTTCACTTCTCATTTTCGGTTCGTTCATTATAGAACTTACTAAGGAATTCATCTTAGGAAGTATACTTTGAATATGAGTGTTACTTAGACCAGAGCTGTCTGACATTAAATCTTTTTCATGAGAGGTATTTGGCTGATTAGGGACTTTAGAAAGAGGAAGAATTTTCTTTACCTCCCTAAAAAGATAATTTGGGCTTGTTCTATTTTGTAAATCTATGCTATGTTCAGTTATTTTACTTTTGTCCTTCAAGTAAAATTTTTCTTCATTTTGAAGCTCTGGTTTTATTTTTAATTTATTAGTATTGGGTTTTTGTGGATGATGCATGGTGCCCTTTTGAAAGATTTTATCAGTAGGAAAATAATTTTTCGTTGTTTTCGAATTTCTTTCTCGAGCATAATCCTGGTGAATAGGAATATTCGAAGTTCTTACGGTTGAAGAAGCTTCTTTATTTTTTGTAATTCCATTATATGCGATAGGTATTTTCCGAATACTTTCTATATCTTCAGTATTAGTTATTTTGTTATTCTCCATTTTTGGCTCTATCCTCAGTTTTTTCAATGGGGTATCTAACAAAGGGGGAATTTTAAGATTAAATTTGTCAGTATTTTTTGATTTTATCTTTTCTTTACCACCAATATATTTACTACTAATATCTGGTTCAATTTTTGGTTTGAATTGAAAATGAATAGTTTTTTCAATAGAGTTATCACTTGCCTTGGGAAATAATTTGTTATCAGAAGTCTTTTGTTTCGATATTTCTTTCTTTCCAGATATTACAGATGTTATTCCGTTCCATAAGCCACCCAAAATACTCTTTGTTTTAGTCTTGATAGCTTGGAACAAATTTCCGAAACTTGAAATTAAACCATTTTTATTATCAGATTTGATAATATTGTTTCTAAAATTTGTTTTCTCTGTTGTTAAAATATATTTGACAAAAGGTTTTCTTTTGCTTGAATCTAATATTTCATTGCCCGGCTTTTCATTTTTTCTATTTAAGGAATCAATATTCTTTTTATTCGAATAACTCTGCTTTACAGGCCCATTTAGTAGTTTTTCAGACTTGCCAGTGTTATTAAATGCTTCATTCGAAGTACTCTTTAAGGGCGGATTTAGACCTTTATTAGGAAAAACTTGAGACTGTTCATCCTTTTTCAGACCATACGAATATTTTCTCAAAGACGAAGAAGGCATTAAATTTTGATATGCATACCTTGGTTCACTGTCTTCATTTCCAAAGTGGTTTTTGTCAATAAATTTCTTCTTAAGGTCTTCTCCCGTGCTTAAGAATGTCTCAAAAATATTCTTCGAATTTTTCAGATTAATGTCAGGTATATTTATTTTATTTGGTAAGTGTATATGGGCATTTACACTTAAGGTACTTTTAAAAGGGTGAATTTTTTTATTATGTTTACCTATATGGTCTAATGTATCAAAACTATTACTCAAAAACTTAAGCTTTTCTTTCTTATCGGGATTATGATTATTTCTTTTAAAATTAAGTCCAAAATGTTTGGAGTCGTGCCATTCAGCATCCTTTTTATATGATTTTTCAAATTTTCGCAGATTTTTAAATTTTGCATACGGGAAAGTAAAGTAATGATCTGCCATTGGGTAGTTTAAAAGGTCATCCCTAAAATTATATCTGCTACCAAAGCTGCGAAAAAGAAGATCTTTCTGTTCGTCCTTTGAAGATTTATAAACTGTGTCATCGTCGATTCTTGTAATATTTCTCATATGACTTCCTTCGATAGCTTCCGCATTCAGAAGAGTTTCATTCTGTTTACTGGCGTCTTCTTCCCTATTTTCTTGTATGTTATTATCTTGCTTTCTTACGGTTGAATTCGAAGTCGGTCTTTTGCCATTCATTTCGCTGATAAAAGTTTTTTTCGCTGCATTAGAAATTTGTTTCGTGACATTCTGATCACTATTTATCTGATTTGATCTCAAGATGCTATCTTTTTCTTGATTTGCGCTGAGATCAACTTCAGTATAAGAATTTCCGGTATATCGTTTATATTCAGAACGAGCTTTGTCTTTCATTAAGTTATGTTCTTTTGGCTTAGATGAATTCAATTCAATTTCAGTTTTTAAATTAATACCAAATGGATTTTCTTTATCGAAACCAGTTGTTTTACTGAACCGGCTTTTGAACTTGTCTTGTATTTTTGATAAATCTGTTCTTAAATTCATATCGGCTTGAATATCAAACTGATTTATCAAATCTTTTCCGATCTTCTTAACAGCACTTTGGTCTAACATTTTTAGATCAAAACCTTTGTGAAACATTTTATCTTTAGGTGGAATAAAATTTTCTTTTAGTCTATTAGGTACTCTCTTCACAGTATTTTCAACACTTTGTAAGAACATTTTTGGATTTGCATTACCATTTGGAATGATATTTTTCTGAACAGAATTAAAGATCTGATGTGCATCTTTGGTCAAAATGCTTCCGTCTTTAGCTTGACTTAATAAGTTTTTTCCTTCCATGAAAGGGTTATTTACAGACGTATGATGGCCAAAACTTCCACTTTTGAGAAAATATTCTTTTTGTAGAGGTCTTATAAATGTTTCTTTGAAAGCATTAGAATTCAACGCTGGATTGTTTTCATTCTCCTCGTGAAAAGTTTTACTTTGTAGAGGGCTAAGAAACTGAAAAGGTTCCATTATTGTTTTCATTTTTTGTCTAGTCTGTAGCTGGTTGCTTGTTCCTCGATTTAATTTTTGATGTTTATTCACAAAAAGGCTCTCAGCAATTTCAGGAGGTTTAAAAATATTAAATAAAACACTCCTACGTTTTCTTTCGGGAGCCAAAAATGGTTCCGCAGTTTGAGAGGATGCTCTTAAGAAAGAGTAAAATTTTTCCTTTTTATCAATGTTATTGTAGGCTAAGTGTTTCGTATTCATCGGAGCTTTAGCAGAATTCATTTCTAAAAGTTCTTTATCTTCTTTTGAATTTCTTGCTGATCTTTTATGTCGCAAATCAACGAAGTTTAAAAATTGTTCCTTGATATTTTGTGGTACCGATTTGTGTTTCAATGTTTGAACAGTTTCTTCTCGATTCTGCAAATCATTACTTGAAAATGAATTTTCAGAATTGAGCTTCGATAGATAGTCTGTAAGGTCTGAAGAGTCTATACTAGAGGAGGCATAGTTATCCGATGCCGACATATATTGGAACGAGTTTTTACTATTTGAAGCACATTTCTTCTCACATTTATTGATAGAATCTCTTTTCAATTGACGTTTTACTCTTGGTGTCTCTCCCACCATTCCTCTTCCTATGTCTAAAAAATTTCTGAAGGGGTTTGACAATCGTGATGATGTTTTTCTTTGCACAAAAATGGGTAATATATTTTCTGTATCTGACCACACACGATTGACGTGGTGACCAACTTTGTTTATAACAGAAGGAAAAGACAAGATTTTCTGATGTTCTAACATTGCAGGAAACTCTTCAGTAATTCTTTTCGGTACATCATTGGCAGCATCTTGAATCTTCGAAGGTATGTCCTTTACAGCATTTTGTACTTTCAGAGGTATATCATTGGCAGCATCTTGGATTTTCGAAGGTATGTCATTAACAGCACCTTGGATTTTCAAAGGTATGTCATTAACAGCATCTTCGATTTTAAAAGATTCTGATGTAATTACTTGCAACTGGAACAACCCACAAATAATCAATAATTCAGCTTTCATTTTGAAAAAGAGCCTTAGGGATGTAGCATCCATCCAGAACTTATACTTAGTTCTGATATGACGAAAGCCAATTGCTGGAAATCCGTTTTTATATGAGTCAAGTTAAGTATTATTAATAGCAGATGACCACATAAGCAAAACAAATTGGCTTGCAAAAAAATATTCCAACTCTCTGTCGTTCCAATTATAACAGAAAAAGGAGACTAAGCAAACACCGCAGATTTATGGTGCTTTCTGGCCTTGAAAAGGAAGTGACATTATTCAACCCTTTTGAAAGATGTTAAATCCAAAGTAATTGTTATTCACGTCTGATCATAATATTCTTTCTCAATATTATTTCCTTCTACGAAAATGCTCAAATTTTCAACTTCGAGTTTCTAGGTGAATTTCGTGTTTTGTAGAAACTCTTTCTAAAATAGGGACACGTCTCAAAGAGTATCCGATTTTAATGACAGTGATTCAAAATGTAATGAAAAATAAATATACAAGACTTCGCATTGTATTTTTGTAAAAAATATGAATTGTCAGTTGATTTGAATAGCTAAGATGCTCTGGAAAAAATGTTTTAGAAATAGTATATAATTATTAAATAAAAAATTTATTTCGCTTATAAATTTCTTATAGTAAAACAAACCACGAAAAAAATCTCCGGGTAGTTAAATAAGGATTTAAACTATTTGTATAACGTTAAGCATAGTGAACAAATATAAAATATTTTATAATATTAACATAAATGATACTCCTTACAGAAATGTTTCATATATAGGATTCTTCTGTTATCTCAAATTTTTCCAAGATTGTATCTTAAAATATGCATAAATAAAAGTGTACATCACCTTGATTTATTTTAGAAAGAGTTTGAAAAATATACATCAAATGTCCAAAATTAAAATTGCTTTACGAAAGCAAGAGACAAAAATTGAAGAAAAAGAATGTGCAAAAATGTAGTTTTAAGTTAAAATCGCTTGTTTTTTAGCATCAAAAAATCTGTGTTGAATAATATATTTATTTATTTTCGAAATAAATAAATCAATCATAATAAGTAATTCTTTTTTTTTGTTGATCGAATGTGTTTTCGAAACTTATCCATGTATTTCTATCTAAAGTAAAGAGCGTGGTTGGTTGATTTTGTCAATCATCCTAATGTAAAGTTTCGACTATCATGTTAAACTCTTCTACAGATTTTGTAATATGTAAATAATTTGCATGGAGTAGGAAAAAAATTCAAAAAACAAAACATACAATTTAATGGTGACTTACTGCAGAACTAAACTTCCAAAGAAAAAAGCCAAATTAAGAGGAAATAGTTTTATAATAGTTCTAAAATTGGTATTGTAGATGGTTCATTTTACTGTCACATTTTAGATTACCAAATACATACAAATTAAAACTGTGCATGAATCTATAAGTTATATATATATATATATATATATATATATATATATATATATATATATATATATATATATATATATATATATATATATATACATACATATATATATACATACATATATATATATATACATATATATATACATACATACATATATATATATATATATATATATATATATACATATATATATACATACATACATATATATATATATATATACATATATATATATATACATATATATATATATATATACATATATATATATATATACATACATATATATATATATACATACATACATATATATATATATGCATACATACATATATATATATATACATACATACATATATATATATATATATATATATATATATATATATATATATATATATATATATATATATATATATATATATATATACATAACTTTTGAATAAATGTTTCTTAGATCGAAAAAAAAAAACTTCAAGAGATTTCTTTCACTGTTATAGTATATTTTTGAAAATATATAAAGCACGTCGCTAGTGAAAATAGCATGAAAGGTGAAACATGCAAGTACACAATTACAAAATGTCTACTTCACATACTAGAATACAGCAAACTTATAAGCCCGTTTCTCATAATTTTTTTGTTAAAATATTTTTTAAATGTTTTTATAAATGTTAATAATTTTGTTAAACATAAGTTTTAATGAGCTGTGCGATTTCTACGAAGAAGAGAGCTGCCAGTGGTGGTCGTAGAGAAGGTGTAAGGGTAAAACGCAGAGAAATAGCAAGTGTCAGCAAACACAATGCATCATGCATTTGTTCTGTTTTTGGTGCTAATTATTAAGAAGAAAATCAAGGACACAGAATGCATGCAATGTTGGGGGTTTTGATCATCCTGGTTCCATGAGGAATGTGTCGAATTAGAGGGTGACTCCTTCTGTTGTAATGAGTGTAGCGTATGATACAAGTGCAAATCTTCGTTAAGTGTTTCCTTACATTTGTAATTTTATATGTTAATTTAAAGATATTCTGATTTTCACCATTTATTTAATTTTAATTTATAGTTAAAAGCTTGGATATTTTTGTGATACAACTTGTTCAATAACAAAAGCTTAGTTTTACTTCTTATCATTTGCCAAATATGTAATTTGTGTAAAAATGTATTTCAGTTTGGAAAAGGTAAATGTAGAGATAATAGTTTCTCTTATCTTTTTTTATAATTAAACCTGCGCATATTTCCGGCAATTGTGCTCATATTACCTAAAGTAGTAGTCAAATATGGGTAATTACAGAATTTGTTTCCGGGCTTCTTTATAAAAATAGCAAAAAGTGTTAGAAGTTTGTTCCTGTACCATTAGGAAGTCCATACTCTAAAGTTAGAACTTTCTTGATTTCGGAAAAGTGGAAAGTGTTTTAGTGCAGTATATTTGCAATTCTGGATGCAGTTTTGGTGCCCATTTTTGCCAAGTTTACCTTAAGGTTTCATTCCCATTCAAATGTCTCCTATAGTTGTACGGTAGCCGAGTGCCCATGCCGCAAACTTCTTGCTGACATTCTTCGAATCGCGCTTTTGAGTCATTGTGCCCCTGAAGATTCACCGCGTAGAGAGGTTAAAGCACGTAAAATATGTTGAAGCCAAAGGTTCTTACATAAACGTGGTAAGAAATTTGGGGAGTGCCGTGCCAGTTCAGGTGTCATTTTCGTCGCTCGACTGTGGTTCAAAATTACGAAGTGGGTCTCCAATAACCTACATGTAATTTCAAAATGCGATGTTAGTAAACATTTATCAGTTTGTTGAGTATGGAAAATAAAAACATATATATAATCAAAATTATGAAAATATATTTTGATTAAAAAAATTCGTTAATATGAAGAAATAGTTCTGGAAAATCGTCGTATGAATTTGATAAGTATAAAAAAAAAAGTATAAAAAATGTGTGTATTTGAAGAGCGTATTAATGCTTGGAATTGAAATCTAGTGAATGAATGTTTATTAATGTCACACTCTCTAAGGCAGGTGTCGTCAACCTATGACACGCGTGCCATAGGTTGTAGTGTGCCACGCGTGCCATAAGTTGTAGTGTGCCACGCGACACTACATCACTCTACAACGTTATTAGACATAGTTAAATCGCTTTTTCATCTATCTACGCCTCACGCATCTTTATTTAAAAGCTATTTGTTACTTTCAATAATTTGTCATAAGACGATTCTCTTGAATCTGCTTGTGCGTAATTTATATCATATACATAGGAAAAGACATCATCTGTCTCAATAAGACTTATTCTTAGCGTTAAATATTCATTTCAAATTGAAACGATTGCGTAATATTTGTAAAATAAAAAATATGCGTCGAGAAAAAGAACCTTCAGAATTAATGAAAGCAAAATTTGCGGAATTATGAAAAGCTCTGGAAGACACACACATAACTCTGGATAAATCGACAGCTACTTTAAATCGCTGTATATATTTCACAGAGCGATTTAGCTGCTTGAAAAAAATTGCTTGTGCACTGTACTTTCCCGCTTTTGGTTCTATCTATCGTAAAATCTGATGTATAACGCACGCTTTTAACACAAAAAATGAGATCGAAATTTAAGGATGCGCGTGGTACACTGGGTATAAAAGTAAGATAAAAAGGTAAAAGATGAGCACAGAAAACATTTGACTTCTGCATACATCGAAACACTGTTAATTTAAAGGAAATGTCTTGCCTATGAATTTAAAGGGTTGTAGTTCTAGAAATATACTATTTTTCTAAAGCTTGAAATAATATATACTTCGAGTAAATAACTTCAAAGCAACACAATTACAGCTGGGAAGTATAGGTGCAAGTCCTACGGTGGTGCGCGTTATACGCCGGATTTTAAGGTAGACACGTGAACATATTTTTCTTATATAAAATGTATTCTGATGCCACAAAAAAGTTATTTAATAACTGGACATTTAGAATCGTGTTTCAAATTGAAAGATGCAAATTATACCCCTTATATTGTGATATTGAGTAGAGCGTAGCTGGGAAAAAAAGATTCACATTTAATTTTAATTTTTTTTAGTTAACTACACTGCAGGAATACTTATCTTTTATGCTGTGTTAATTTCTTATTTTAATAAACATTCTTAAAAGATACACAATACGCAATCTATGTACAATTTTAATATTTTTATTTGTATTGAAGGAAGAGTTATACTTTCTGTTCCTTATTTTTATGCTAATAAATATCCTTAAGCGATGCATTATTTATGCATAATAAAACTCTAAATCTGTATGTTTGACCTGTATTCCCTAACTTTGCATGCCCCGAGAATCCTATTGTTTCAAAATTTTCCTGTTCTGTGGCACCCTGAATCATATTGGTAGATTGGTTTGGCACACCCACATCTAAAAGGTTGCCGACACCTGCTCTAAGGTATGCGAGAGCTATTGGCAGGGGACCTCACATAACTTTGAGCCATAGTCAAAGGACGAGGACAACGCTTGAGCTAGCACACCACTCTCCAAACATCCACAGCTCGCCAACATGAGAACTTTGAGTAACGACGTATTTAACATGCATCAGTCCCTCTTCACTGTGGTTTTTCAGTGGCACCAGGACTCGAAATGAAGATGAAATTTTAGTTGCTCATAATTTTCCTAGTATGGAGAAATTTGTTTCAAGGGAAAAAAATTAGGCTAGTTTGATAAGACAGGGCAAGGCGCCAAGCGCTGCTTGGCGCGAGAAAGGAATAACGCCAAGCAGCTCTTGTTGTAGCTGGAATGGAATCCAATATGGCGGCTCTAGTGGTATCAAATCGTTAGGAAGATAATTTTAAAGAATTGTTTAGAAATATACTTCAAACGAAGAATATGGAAAGAGATTGAGAACTACCAAGGTCAATTAATAAATAATGAATAACAATATAAAATAATAAAATGTAACATGTACTAATAATATTATGCAGCAAATAATGACCTTTTAATTTAATAGTAATTATATGTAATATTCATGTAGTATGATTTAATAATAATCATATAATATAATTTAATAGTAATTATAAAAAAGAATAATCATCGTATTGTAATGTTATAAAAATTAAGCATAAGAATACTCAAATATAACATAAAATTATAAATAAATAACATATTAGTAATTATAAATGGATGACAAAACAATAATTATAAATAAAGAACATAATAATTATAAATAAGTAACATGTAATAATATTTATAATTAAAAATAATAATAAATATTTATAAATAACGATTATATATGATTACATATAATAATAATTGTATTTTTATATTAATAAAATAATTAAATAATATATATTAAAATTTATAATGAATATCAATTAAAAAGTATTGAAAACTTGCAATATTCCAAAAAAACTGCAAAAATATTAAGGTAACCATATTGTACGAGTAATGTTATCGCCCATCTTGGCGAACATAAACAACAACTTGGCATGTGCCCCGTGACATCAAACTAGTTCCGAAAATTAAATGTGACATTTTAAATGATACATATGAAGCAGAGGAGACAAAATAATTGCAATGACCTATTATGTGCATTTGCAGTTTATTTGAGAATTAAATGTTTTTAAATAAGTTCGATTGCATAAAATTTTTTTGTTTCCTTCTATATTTAAAAAACTCAGATATACCTTGAGCTTTTCTAATATTTGAAGTTTCTGAGAAAATCTTTAGTATACCTTGTCAACACATTTTTAAGAAGTCAGAGAAGTAAATACTTCTTCTGATACGGATATTTGATTTCCCCAGGGTAAAATGACAGAGAGAAAGAGATGCAAAATAACTTCAGAGCTGGCTGCGTCACCTGGATATTACAAAAGTGGTTTCATTAGACTTTTTACAACGCAAGTAGTAACTGAAATGCAATAGTAAAATTAATTTAAAATAGATGCTTTTGTACAGTTTCTTACGACACAATACACTATATGATTTACATTTCGATGGAATTTATAAAAAATTATTTTAGGTATTAATAATTAAATCATAAGATATATAGTCACTGTTTCTTAATGTATGTATAAAATAAGCAAGGAATATTTTGATATTTTTATTTGCATTTTGAAACTCGAGTTTTCTTCTAGAATTGATTATGAGGGAAGGATTTTTCTCTGAAAGGATCTAAAGCAAGATATACTTAGCAATAAAAAAACATCTAGCTCCCTATTCTTAATGGAACGAGTTCTCTTTTTAGTTTCTAAACTTTTCTTTTACTATTTTGTCCCGAAGCGTCCTTTCTCTCTTTTCGATCATGGATGAAATTGAACCAAGTTTTTATCTTGTCACGTTATTTTAAGGACGCTTGATAGTTTCCTTTAACACTAAACAGTGTTTTAAATAAAATAAAGTACGTTGATCTTCTAGACGTGTTTTAGTACTTTGGAATTTATCTTGCACTTTCATCATGCGTCTCTTTTCAGTTTCCTCATAAATAGTTTAAAATATACGATGCTCATGTACACAGTAAGAAATCCTGATCGAAGGAAGACTACAGTAAATGTATTTGAAGTCCTTATCTACAGTTTCATCAACATGTAATTGTTCTGATAAGAATTTATAAGTATTTTAAATTCGTACAATGCGTGCGAAGTCATAAGGCAAAGTATTTACTTATATTCGGTAACGCTAGTGCGACAATACCCTGTCTAGTTGAAGAAATCAAAGCAATAGTTGGTTAGAAGGGAGCTTCTTTCCTTTGTTATGAAATACAGCAATGCATAAACAGAAACTTTTAAGTGAAATGTTTAAAGTATTGCATAAACCAAGTTATATATTTTAAAACTAAATGAGCGAAGTTCCGATTTTTTGGCATAATACATTTAATGTATTTATTCGAAACTAAGCTATACTTTTTTCCAATATTAATGCTTCAGAAAATTACACATAGTTAAGAATTGGTGACGGAAAAATTCGTTGGATGGGAGAAATTGAACAGAATATATATTTTGATGGTTACAACAATTATATGATTCGTATATATATTTAAAAGCTTCAAATATTGATAAAATAAATTAATTATTCACTTCTTATTAGTTCTCATTTTCATTTTTTTTATTCGTAAATATCGGATATCGATAAACCATTTCACACTATTTTTTTTTATTTTTTCACAAAAAAACCTGTTCAGAATTTGAGTTGTGACACAGAATCGATGGCAGCTCAGATTTGAATAAATACGATGTTTATTTTAATAACCAATGTACAATGGTCAAACACTGTTTCGTACAACTATTTAGGAATTTAAGATCCGGACTTTAAGATACGATGAATTATTTGCGTAATATTATCAATAAAAACAATTTTTCAATTTATTTCAAATAATAAATTCAGTAAGCTTGAAATAATGCTTTTTCTTTTTTATGTTGTGTTTCATTTTTAACAAGTTACATTATTAAGCTCCTTTCACATTAAAAACTCAGAGCAAAAATAAATTAAATGCGGTAAAATTTGAACCTATTAATATGCAAATTTAGAAGCGATGATCATTATTGATCCTGGCATTTAGACAAGATCAAAACTTTGTATTATACTATAAATAAAAATATTTTTTTTCAAATTATTTCATGTAATAAATTGGATATAAGCTTGAAATAAGTTATTTTCCCTTCCACGTTGTAATTCATTTTTAACACAAATTACATTAAGTTCTTCCTTCTTAAAAATTCAGACTGAAAAAATATTTTTTTAAATGCGGAGAAATCTTGAATCGAAGAATATATAAAATTAGCATGACAATCTTTATCTATTTATCATTCACTTCTGAAGAGAAATCCATATGCACGGGGAAAAAAATTGTAATTGAATTTTATATATTTTAAACCCTATTTCCATTTTTACTGCAGTCAAACTTCTTTTTTCCATACAAGAGGGTTGACTTCAGTAAATATCTCTGCGATTTTATACAGCAATTCTATTTTTAAATTATTCAAGTATTTTCAATGAACAACAACTGATATAGAAATTTCAGCAAAAAAAGAGTTTCAGACTATAGTAATAAACTACTCCGAATAAAGATTTTTCAATCATGTGCTCGTGTAGGCGTAATACGCTGTTTGATATTTGCTCAAGGTTACACAGCTCCCTACAAATTTCAAAAATACCCCCTTTTTTTTTTTTTTTTTTTTGCTTATATTATTGAAAACCTGCCACGAAATTTCAGAGCTGATCACAAATTAGTTTTTAAGATACTTGAGGTTTTTCTGAGCTTAGGTTCTGATTCCGATTTCATTTTAAAGCATTTTTCCGCTCTTAAATTGAATTAATTAAAAATATTTTTTAAGCGCACAATCAACTCTTTCAGTGTGAAATGGTTATTAAATTCAATTTTCATTTCTAAAATCCTTTCTGCTTGATTATGTTTTGAGTTGTTTGAGTTCTCATAGTTACTGAATAAAGATTGATTTCAGATCCATTTTTGTTTTCAAAAATAGTTTTTATTACTTAGAACACATTTATCATTAATTTTTTTTCTGTTGAGAAAATGTCAAGGGTCAAAACACTTTAAGGTTGCTATGAGAAACAATATTTGAAAGAGATGGAATACTACTGAAAATGATGTATCTAAAAATCAGCCCTCAGGTGATACTGTAATTAGGTTTCTAAATTCAAGTATTACAGATAAACTGAATATTTACTTGATGTACCAAACTACATTGTAGTAAACAGTGTAGTACTATATTTTAGTGTGTATTTTAAAGTTGCACAAAAAAACTTAAACTTGCTAAACAACCCCAATTTAAAAAGTTTTCTTTAAATTAAAACTTTTGTTAAAATAATGTGGGAAGATAAGGCTGAATAACATGTCATTGCAACAAATGCTATCAATATTATGCAAAAAAATATTTTTTGAATTAAAAAAAATATTTTCAGTCATATGTAATTAAAGTAGTGTTTTAATGTAGAACTTATGCTGGAAAGTAACATATTAAAAAATTAGAGCTTTACAGGCATTATTAGATTTTCCTTTGTAACTTTACAAACATTCTCAGACTTTTAATTTTGAAGACATAAGTACTTTCTAACCCCTAAGGCTTTTTCTTCTGTTCAAAGAGCCTTGAAATTTTTGTATATACTCCCAAGCGTACATTCTTAAAAAATCAGTATGAACTTAGGTCTGAGATCTCTAGATATTTTTTTAAAATGCTCAAGTTAATATTTAAAAAATTTTCGTGTTCTTTCCAGGTTTAGCTAGAAAAATAATTGTTAAAAAGCAACAAGGGAACAGATTTTCAAATACATCAAATCTTTTGTTTGCAGTACTCTAAGAAACATAAATCACTTAAAATTACTAAAAACTTTTAAAATTAAGTATTTCATAAAAATTTGAAAGATTTCAAAATTTTTAAATTTTTTAAAATTGTAAAATAATGGCTGGTGAAACTGACTATTCACTTTCAGAATTATCTTAATAATATAATCCAAATAAAAACATAAATTATTTTTACTGTTACTGTCTTAGAAAAAAATTTTTGAAAAAGGGTACTGTGTAGCCATAAATAAAAAGTACAATTGTAATTAAAAATATTAATGTTATACTTCATAAATACTCGTATGTCTCTTATTTAGTATGATAGTATTATCAAATTTTCGAATCTAGCTACAGCAGTGTTTCTCAAAGTGTGGGGTGTGCCCCCCTAAGGGGGGCGCGATGACCTTACAATGGGGGCGCGAGCATATTGAAAATTTAAAGATTTTTTTTAAAAAAAATAACCGGAAAGAGAAGTAAAACAAAATTCTTTCTTCCATAATAATAAAAAAATACACAGCAACACTGATATAATTTATGTTTATCATCTCGCGTTTTTCCGTCATCAAATAGCTATCTTTGATCCCAAAATCAAATTAAAGAAGAAAAAAAACGTTTTGTTTAATTTGCTGTATTTCCTCAATGAGAGATTTCTTTATTACGTTTTAACATAAAATACTACTCGTTAAAAGAAAAAACGAAACCCAGACCCTGAGAAAAATTTTAAGATAAACAATTCATCACTGTAATTATTATTGAAATACTGTACATTAGTTGTAGAAAAAAAAAGGAAGACATGATTCACCTTTCAGCCAGGCTGCATAATATATTTGCTAATCTTTGGATTGGCCTTCAAACTTATGGTATGGTTAGTTCTACATTAGAGTTCCGTCTCATCTTTTATGCGTTTGCTTTTCGCTTAGGAAAATATAAATAATAAAGAGTTTTACGATATTTTTGGCAAAAAATCGATTGACTTAACATTTCTGTAATATTAGTGAAAAGTGTCTCTGATTTGCGTCCTTTATTATGATCTTGCACTTTTGAATTATTTTAGTTCAGTTTTATTGGATTTTTTCTCAAATCATCAAAGAAAAATTGAATAGTCCTTGAAAGCCGGTAAGTATATTTTCTCTTAAAAATATTATTCACTGAAATTCCGATTTGTATCGTGTACAGTAAAAATAATTATAAACAAATGAGTGGAGTGACTGAGTCCCCCCGCACTACCATTAGCGTTAGTATCGAAAGCACGCCTGCTCCCGGGTTAAAACATTTTGAAGTTTTCTCGCTTTAAGTATTAAAAAGTAACACAATTATTCTTCATCGTAATTTTATATTATTTTTCAATATTTAACATTAATTCTAATTGCTAATTATGTGAGGTTTAAAATTACAGTTCTTTTAAACAGTTATTTACAATTATAGCATTTATCTAAAAAAAATCATTTTACATTTTTGAATACAATGTCGTGCACGCAGTTTTACTCTCCTTACAGTTCAGCTATTATATCAAGAATAAAGTTTTATTTTTTTAAGAAATGAACTCGTGCGAAGAGCCGGTGTTTCAGCCAGTATAATTTTAATGTATCAGTACTGAAGAAGGTATTATATAAATATTTTCTTATTACTAAATTAAGAACAAGTTTAATAATTGTTAGTGACTTACATGGGCTTGTCTTGTAGAGCAAAGTTTTTCAAAGGAAGGCTTAATGTCAGAAATTGTCACTTTGAGTTATTTTTCTATATTTAGCTGAGATCTATATTTTGTCTTCAAAGCAGCCATCTCAGAAAATCCGGTTTAACAAAGGTAGGATGTTGAAAATGATAATAGTATATGAAGTGCTTTTGTTTTCAGTACAGAGAATTCATCATCCACCTCTACCCAAAATTCAAAGAGCGATTTATTACAAAATTGCGTTTTAATTTTTCACTGGATGTGAAATCTATGAAGATTTCTTCTTCGGAAGTTAAGAGCCATTCTGGAGTATCTTGAAATAGATCCCTAATCCACTCGTAACTTGCTACCAAGTTGACCTCATCCAGAAAATACTTTTTAAAATTGTTTGCCAACATAGTGCCGTGTAGGGCAGCGATGCACGTTAAATCTGTCGAGAGCTGAAACGTCCTCCCGTGGTGTGGTGTGGTAGTTAGGAGAGGGGGGTGCCATCTCAGGTGTCGTCCACGTCACTTGACCATGGTTCAAAATTACGTGGTCCGTCGCCAAAAGCCCTCGTGTAGCTGAACAGTGCGACGTTAATATTCAATCAATCAATCAATCAATATGATAGAGAGCAACATAGACTAGACTATTTTTCTAATGGCATTTGCACTTTGAGAAATGAATGCTGAAGGAAATAAATCTTTAATTAAATATATTATTTTGCGATCTGTTCCAATTTAAAAATTAGAGAAAGAAAAATAACATAATAATAAGAAAGTAATATACACTCTGTCGCAAAAAATATATGCACCCAGAAGAAATTGAGCTACATTCACGAAATTTGGTATGCATGTAGTGTATATGAAAATAAACAAATGATTAAAAATTCAGAACAAAATATCATTTTATTAAGCGGTTACAGCTTGCAAAAGGTTAAAAATCAGTTAGTAGTAAAGCCACCTCTGGCAGCTATACAAGCCGAAATTCGGCGTGGCATCGATTCAATTAGATCACTTATGACCCCCTGTGGAAGATCCTGCCATAGTCTTTGCATCTGCGCAGTTAATTCTCCTGTATCTCGGGACGGCTGCAGTTGCCTTCCCAGCGCGTCCAGACATGCTCTATTGGCGAAAGATCTGGTGACCTGGCAGGCCATGGTAGGACGTCATATCCTTGAAGACATTGTTGGGAGAGTCGCGCAGTATGTGGACGAGCATTATCCTGTGATAAATGGCACCTGGGCGACTTGATAGCATGGGTAGCACAATCGGCGTTAAAATATCGTCCACGTATCTGCGAGCTGTCAAAGTGCCTTGAAGGACCACTAAAGATGATCGTGTGTCCCAGAAATTGCTCCCCACACTGTCACACCTTGTGAAATTGCTGTATGCCGCTCGACAATAAATGCCGGATCGGACCGCTGGCCGGTGCGCCTCCAGACACGTGTGCGGTGGTCATCAGCATTGAGACTGAATCGGGATTCATCACTGAAGATGACACGTCTCCAGTCTGTCACACTCCAAGTTGCCCGAGGTCGGCAAAATCCAGTTATGATGTGGGGTCAGTGGTAAGCGTCTTAGCGGACGTCGGCTCCTCAAGCCAACTTCGGTCAGTCGTCTTATGGTTTCTCTTGATGGCACTGGATGTCTGGAAGGAGGTAAGTGGCGTTGAATCGATGCTAGCGACGTTGTTGGTGCCGAAGTGGCCACTCTTCTGATTGCACGATCCTCGCGATCATTTGTGTTCCTGGGACGTCCTGACCCTCCGCGACGGTACACTCTACCTTCTGTGATCCACTGTTGCCAACACCGAGCAACTACCATATCGCTCCGACCGAGGTGGCGGCCGATACGTCTATTCGACCAACCTGCTTCTCTGAGGCCTATTATGCGGCCCCTATCAAAGTCCGTCAGCTGCTCGTACTGCCGCCGGTTACGTCTTAGAGGCATCCTAAGTCTCAATATTCATCAAAGTCATCAGATTGTTTGATAGCCGTACGGCGCTACTCATGCTTTTAAACTCTCCCAGTTGCGCAACTAATATGCGGCAATTTAGCCTTGTCTCATTGGCTTCGAAATTTTAATCATTTGCATATCTCTTACCAGACTACATTCTTGCCGAGTTTCGTGATTGTATGATTTCTTCTGGGTGCATATATTTTTGCGACAGAGTGTATATTTTAAGTAATTTTTTTCTTAAAATATATATTATAAAAGTTACATATACAAAATTTAATATACTTACTGTATTAATTTGTGCGGTTTTATAATTAAGATCGTATTGTAACTTTAGCGTCTCTCTCTCAAAGTGCATTTTTATTGCAGTAAATACATTATTGTTGTACAGGGGGCGCGACAAAAATTATGATTGAAAATTGGGTCGCCAGTATTGAAAGTTTGAGAAACACTGAGCTACAGGTTTAAATTTTAAATATAACGCGTCGTTTTCTGAAATGTTTCTGTTTCTGAGTTGATAAAATTAACGGCAGTGACCCCCTTATTTCTAAAATGAGATTCAAAATAAGATGTATCCTAATTTTTCGGAACCTAATTCACACACATAATACTTGTTTATATAATTGTTTTTCTAAAATTCGACAAATTAAAAGTTTATGTACAAGTTTAATTATGAAATTAATTTGTTTTGAGAAACATTTCCTTTTTTTGTTTCAGCATCATGTTCAGTTTAATAAAGACGTAAAATTTCTTTTAAGTATTTATTCTTCATTGAATATAAAAAAGTATATTGTTGTAAGTGCCCTAGTTAAGTATTTTGCTGAACGACATGATGTTTAGTTATGGAGTTCCTATCGACATTCATTATCATGACCATTATCGAAAAATTTATCTGTTTCCCTTAACGACATGTTTAAAAGGAAAGCAGTGGTTGGAGGTCATTATACATATATATATATATTTCATGTTTTGCCATTTGAAAAACTGCCATTACTTTCCGGAATTAACTGTGCATATGAATCTTTTGACGTGATTATGATTTTCATATTGTAATCAAGTATTCTGAATAACAATTAATACACTAATGAAAGTATAATAAAACACTGAAATTTTTATCTAGAAAAATTAATTAGTATTTTAAATATATTTTATATTTTACGATGCCAATACTTGTCAAACTTTAATATATTACATTCATCTGTGTGTATAATTAAATGCACTTATTTATTATTAGTGGATGAATTTAATTGTTAAAACAATTTTAAATTTAAAAAGATATATTGAAACACTTTAGAAGCCAATATATATATATATATATATATATATATATATATATATATATATATATAAAGTATTTTTAAAATTTATTAAGAACTAAAACGTTGAAACGAAAATTTTTCATCACTCATACATCGTCAATAAGGAATGTTAACATCAAAGATCATAACTAAATATGTACACTTCAATCTACGTTTTGATGAGCATATATAAAAAAATAATAAATCATTAAAGGATATGTAAGATATTTCAAAAATTATGGTACTAGTAATATTTTTTGCATTTATTAAGCATTTAAGATTACTAACAAACAGCATAGTTTCAATTAACATTGAGTTTTTCTTAATTCTTCTATAATAGTAACAATAAGTATTTTTTTCAGTGTTCGAAAAAATTAATTCAAATTTACCTTAATACGTACAAATAATGCAAGCATACTTTTTAAAGTTTGATGAGTTTTATCTGATGTAGAATTTTATGAATCACTTATATATTTTATATATATATATATGTGTGTGTGTGTGTGTGTGTGTGTTAAGTGTATTGGCCGAGTGGTAGATTTTTGTCGAGTGTGAGCAGGTTTTCATTAAACACATCTTCAGTGAACAGATATCTTCTTTATTGTGGCGCACACATCAAAGCTTAGGACAAAATTATAGTACATTTTCACATCGACGAGACAAGCAAATCCATGATGATATTAAAGCACAGTGGACAAGAGACAAGCAGAAGTGACATATTGACGGACACAACACAAAAACACTGAGAAACCGCTATATTCAATGTTACATTATGACGGCAAAAAAAAAAAAAAGGAAGAGCGATGAACGCCGTTACACAAGGTGTTTTTGTTCCTTATCAACAGTGCAAGTGCGTGATGACCACGTAATCATAGCTCTGATTGGATAGAATGTGCGGGACAGGAATTTCTGATGTAATAATATTCATCGATTACAATTAAAATCGGGGTGTTAGTTTTGAACCAAATAATCAAAAGATTATTTCAATATTGTTAATAGAATTAATTAAAAGGATGCTAGAGGGAATTATTGCATATATATAAATTAATATGTTTATGCTATTTTTTTAAATAAAGTATAGACCAGTGGTTTGCAACTTTTAGCTGTGGCGTGCCGAACCTATCTACCAATATGATTCAGCGGGCCACCCAGAAGGACATTTTTGAAACAATTCGATTCCCACGATAATGCATGCGGAGTTAGAAATTAGAGGTCAATAATTTGGGTTTACAGTTTCATTATATATTAATTTTGAATCATTTTGAGATATTTCTTAACATGAAACTAAACAGCATAAAATACAACTATTTTTTCAACAAAAAATTAAAAAAATTAAAATATTATGCATTTTTCAAAATATTTATTAAAATAAGAAATAGGTACAACGTGCGTAAAATATAAGTATATCCCTTCTCTCTTCAAACAATTAAATTTCTCCAGCAGCGATATTTTTTAATGACATTAATTTACAAAATAGCTGTAAATTTATCTATAGAATTATCTTTCAGATTCTTTCGTAATTTCGAAAACGTCGATAATTCTGAAGATGTTTGTCAAATAAGGTTTATTACAAATTTATCAAATTACATCCACTCAAAAATTGACAAATTTGTTGAGTAGTGCAGTGTGCCGCTGAGAATTGTACCACGTGTCACATGTGGCACGCATGCCATAGATTAACGACTCTTGGTACAAACTATTGAAAAATGAAGAACGAGGCGATAATACGTCACCGCAAAGGACTTAAAATTTTTAATGTCAATGTTGTAGGCTTGTATAGGATAATCAATATGTAATACTGAAATAAAATGTAATCCAGTTTTATTTTTCTGTGTTTTTTATCGGGGTAGTGTTAAAGAATTTGAAGAAATTTTGAATATTGCTCCACATATATAATAAAAGACGTTATTATGGGAAAGCATTACTGCCTGTGTGGTTAGTTGAAAGATAGTCTCTATTTATTTATCTATCAATCTAATTTATTAAAAAAACTCAATTGAAACTATAAGTATAATTTTTTTTCATTATTTGTGGCTTAAATTTGCATTTAAATTGTAATCAGAATTTCTGGTAAATAAAAATTTTGAAAGAACATTAAAAATATGATAAGAATATATAATATTTCTTTTTAAATATTTACAAGATTTTTTCTGAACAGATGAACTAAATCCAATTTGTTGTATCCATAACTTTATCATTAATAAGAAAAGCTCGAAATTAAAACTTTTGATGAAATATGTAAAAATCTTTATTAAATGACTTAGATATATTCGAATACGACTGCTCCTGAAGCTGCTAAAGTTTAATTAAAAATGCACGAGTTGTTGGAGCACTGATTCATGAAATGTAGGCCTCTCGCTTCGTTAAGTTCAGTCATTCCAATACCAGCTTCATACCTTTTATAGGAAATTCTTTCAGCCAATGCGCAGCATATCTCTTTCAAGAACATCCAAGTTATAATAAGCTGAAGGAATGAAAAGGAAAATAGTTCATGAGAATGGAATTCAATCTATATCTTGACGAGAATGCTCTATAGTATTCGAAAATGGTTCTGGTTTCTGAAATTATTGAATGATGAGCATTAAGGTATCTCTGCCTACGTTTGTGAACCAATGTTTGACTAAAATTCAAAACATTTTTTTATCCTTGTCATTTTGTGTAGGAGAAAAATCGAGCAGCCAAAAGAAAAATTTAATAAGATAAAGAAAGAGGAAGGTCTACTTTATAAACGTGGTGAATTTTAAATATCTGATATTTTAAGCACTATTTTAGTAAAATAAGAATCAAAATTTTTTGATAAAGATTGTATTTTTTTGTCAAAGTTATGTTACTTAAAACCTGATATCTCAAAAACTTATGAATATATTTCTTTCACATTTTGCATACATGTTATTTAAAATATAATATAGGCAATAAACTAAGGTTTTAGAAATTAGAAACTATTTCCCTCACTGGATCTTTAAGAGAATTATGTCGGAGCTGATAAAGAAAAGAAATGAGAAACCAGGCAATGAGATATTATATTTAAGCAAAAGAAAACTTTTTGACTAATATAGTTTAACAACAGAAGAAATGAATTTTAGAAACAATGTTATCAAATCTGATAATAAAAAGAGTTTCATTTCAAATTTCGAAAATTTAGTCTCCAAGCTATCAAGCAACAAGAGTATTTTAACGGACTTATCAAATGGAATAAAATCTGGAATATCACTTGACCATGGTTTCAAATTTTGAGATCCATCGCCACTAGCCTTCGTGCAGCTTTACAGAGAGGCTTTTATATAACACTCACTCAACTATGAAAAAAGATCATTTATATACATATCAAAGAAATGAAATTTGGTTCGAGGTATATTTTCAACAACCTTTCTTAAAGATGTGAGTTTCTTTTCGGAGATATGCACATAATGTAAAAAGATTTAAGGTTATTCTTCTCTGACTTCTCAAGTTCTTATAGTACAGAAGGAAATGACGAAGTTACATCTAGTTTGTATTTATAGTACTAATGGTCACAAGTTTATAACTTCAATGAAATTCAGCCTCAAGGAATACAAAATTCCAGATTCATTCAATTATTTTTAATCTAAACCAAATTCAATGAATATAGCAACGTTATCAAAATAATAATTGTGCATATTACATCTTTTGAATTAAGTCATGTATTTTCAAACCTTAACTACGTTTTTTTCTTCACTTACGAAAACTTTATTCCTATGTCTGCGCTTTATTATTTTCAACTATATGCATAACTACAGGCGTCCCTCGTTTAACACGGTACTTGTGTAACACGGTTTCGATATTACACGGTTCAAAATTTGCGAATATTATAACACGGATTCGATATTATACGGCACAAAACTTGAATATTACATGTTTCTAATGTAGCATGTTTTTAAAAAATTGAAGAAGCTATGCAAAAAGGAATAGATTTGGTAAAAAAATTAGAAAATTTTATTGCTGAAAAATATACTTCAGTAGTACGTAGCGGAAAATTTAAAAGATAATTGAATGTTTCCTTAGCTCCCTATAGAGAAATTTTTTAAAGACTAGAAAGATTGAAACAGGCTGGCAATTGGAACTACATCAGATAACTTTTGTAATGATGAAGAAATAAAACCAATGAAGAAGAGTTTCCCTCAACTGTGAGAAAGACAAAGTAGACTAGCTGTAATTTCTGAGGAGAATGGTGGTGAAAATTAATTGTGTGCTCCTAATAAGCCGTTTCTATTTACTTTAATATAATTATTATCTTTTAATATATTTTTGTTGCATTTTTAATTTTTCTATTTCATCTTTTTGTTCTTGTTTAAAAACTTGAAGTTAACTTACTTTTTCATTTGTATGTTTCATTGGAACGAAATTTCAGCCATCATACAATTTTACACCTTAAGACTTGATTTCGATATAGCACGGTACACATTGCCTTGATTTATATAATTTGAAAGTTTCATGTAACACGGTTTCTCTGCAACATGAAACACGGTTTCGATACCGTGATTTATATCATGTACATGCATAAATTAAAAAATAAATTAAATTCAAAATAAAATAAATTAATAAAAAGGCAATGTATAACACGGTTTCTATATAGTACAACACGAATAAACCGTGTTATACGAAGGATTCTTGTACTCTAGTTCTCATGAATTACATGGTAGACCAGTGCTTCTCAAACTTTCAAAATTTGCGACCCAAATTTCAATCATAATTTTCTTCGCCCCCTCCATACAATAACAATGTATTGAATTCAATAATACTTTTCTTTGACGCTAAAGCTATAATACAACTTTAACTTCCTTAAGAGCCTCCTTAAGCCTCCTTAAGTTTAAGTATATAAGCATCTCATTCAACCAAAGTGTTAATTGCCCCAGACGCATATCTACGTCTTTCCGAAATATGATATTCTCTGTGCGCTGCTATCCATAAAACTATTCCGAAGGCTTTGGAATGCAGTAAAATGACCTCGACAGTATTTGCAAAAGATTAACTTATTTCAGAGAAGGTTTTACTTATTTATTCCTCTTTATCCTCCCCCAATACATCCCATACGCACCCTTACGTGGAAAACGGTGACATTGGGGGGAGAATCCCGTAACTTTTGATCGGTAGTTAAGGGATTGATTATAGACCGTACAAATTATCTAGATAAGTGTTTTTTGTAAAACTTTTATATATGACAAGCCCATGGGGTCCCTGGTAATTATTAAACTTATTATTAACTTAGTATTGTTAATTAACTATAAAATACATTGTGCAGTGCTGATACATTTATAAGTGTATTATAACAGTACAAATGTATATTTTATATTTTATTATGTCAGAATGTATTTGTTTTTTTACTTTCAGTAAATTAATAATTTTTTAAATAATCTCTTGTTTTCTCGACTTTTCAATATGCCCGTGCCCCCCTTGTAGAGTTATCACGCGCCCCCTAGAGGGTGCACCCCACAGTTTGAGAAACGCTGTGGTAGAGGGATAAAAGAAGAAAAATCGAATACAGTGGGGTTTAGAAACAGCTCGTTTTGAAACGCCTTAATCTCCTTACATCCTATGATATTGAAATGAATCGTAGTTCGTCCTAGTGTTAGGGGTTATCCTAGTGGTCAACAGACAGATTGCAAAACTCAATTACTTTTACTTAATCTTATCACAATATCTTAGTGGTAAATACGCAATGGAAGCAAAATAAACCTTGAACCCTGCTAAAGAAAATCATTCCACTTTAAAAGACGACTTAGAAACGCACCAATCCAAGCCCAAAGATAATCGGAAAATCAGACGATTCATTAGACGGTTAATCTTCAATTCAGATACTTCAATTACACGATTTTACACGAGTTATAATCCAATTTTGAATAAAATAACCGGTAATCTACAAATCATTTTTACGTCTTTCATCATATAATCTCCCATATTCTTTCTTTTTTATTTCAGATCACTTTAAATGTCAATCCCAATTACCATATAACCATTTCACGAGATAGGTTCTCAAATCAATCAAACAACAAAATATAATCCCCAGAGGTTAATTTATAAAGCGCGAGAAATATCTAATACCTAACATCAAAAAGAATAATTTAAATTAAGTTAAATTGCTTTAAAAGGTAATTTAAATTAGTTAATTAAAATTAAAGCAATTAAAAGCCCTTTTAACGAAGGTTTAAAATTTGTAACCTATAGGGATTTACGTAATATACCTTTCAGACGTATTCCTATGTTCACGAGTTCAAAGTTGTTTTCCTTTTTCTAAACTGCATTTGAATAATTTTAAGATTTTAAAAGACCATTTGGTATATAAATTTAACATCCTTAGAGCAATGGCTTATTTTTAAGACGTTCAATCGAAATACCAATGTGTATTTTCGCATAAAATTAGAAAATTGTATGAATTCAGAGAAAAAAAATTTGACACATTTATATAATCTGCTCTCCCTCAAGTTCTCGTAAGTTTGTATTGTTAATAATTATGAATTACATTTTCTGAAACCGATACTAAGATGAAATATATAAGAAATGAATAAAAGAGAAAACTCTTTACATGAATAAAAAATGTATAGCTTTTCTTCTCTAAAGAAAATACTGCTTTATTTTATACATTGCTTGATAATAGGTTACGAACGGTACATTTTTTTCAGAATTATTGAAGATATTGAACTTAGAATATGTATAGAGTAAAAAGATATTATACTCAAAAAAATTGTTCCGACTGTTCCTAGTGGGAAAAAGTTTTTGAAAAAGTAAATGAGAGAGAGAGAGAGAGAAGCTTATCAGAACATTTTTTCAAAGCTCGTGACCTGAAGACAATCCCTTTTGGATTTGAATTTCTAATCTATTCCTCCTTAGTACGTTCATAACTATATGTAGAATTAGTAAGGAATTTCAAGACCTTTGAGAGATGTTGAACTTTAATAAGTTCTCAAAATTTTAACTTGCACACTGAGTTTGGCAATCCAATTGATCGCCAATTCCAACTGGTATAATAAGAAGGGGGCTTCTCCTGGGCTCGCCAGCCTCCCCAAGTTGACGAGCCCAGGGGATTCACTATTTTTTCGACTTAAAAATGACATAAGGAAAAAGAAGGATATACATTTTTCCAAGTCTACTAGACACTTCATCTCGTTCTAATTCTACTACAATTGTACATAAGTAAAAATCTTACTATATTTCAAATTTTTTTTCGCTATCACTAATTAATCAGGTCATTCTTCTGACATAATTTTTTCTATCTTATTATGAACAGATAAACACCACAGCTTGGGAAGAAGCAACGAGTTATATTGAGCTTTCTTTGTTTTGCATATCATTAGACGTGAAATCCGCTTGTCTTCAAGAAACAAGAACTTTTCTTTGAAGAACCTGTAATCGATTTGTTTCTGTTTCTGGGAAACTTTAAAGAAAATTTTCATCTTTACAGCATTTGATGTTATTACGGTCGAAACATGAACATTCTTGCCACTTATAATCCGGTGATGTAGGTTTTCTTTGGACTCATGTTTCTTTAAACTCTGATTTATTGTGGTTGAGACATGAAACCAATCCCCATTAACATGCAAAAACTATAGTCGGACAAGGGCCCACTTTCATTACTCATCATCTGGTAGAACTACTTTATATATGAGCCTTTTCGATGCGGTTTAGGTATAATGCTCCTCTTACCATTCAACATGAGAAATGACTACTTTACACAGGACAGTGTTGATGGTACAAGACCAGGACAACCTTGGAACTCCTACACTACTTAATAGTTCTTATGTCCTTATGTCTTGGAGGAGGAGGAGAATAGATCTCCAAGAAGCTGAGTTCTGTATATCGATCATCGGTACGTGCAAGCTTTTATCTCATCGTAACTTTCCTGATGAGCATAAAGCACATCTTCCATACAGATCATTGCAACTTTGATAGATTAATCTCGAAGACGCTATTTTTTGGAATAGGGAGGCTTTTCCTCTTCATCCTCAAGCATGACGATGTCAATCATTGTCCTTGCCATGCATTTGATTGTCCTTTCCTTCCAAGACCATTCATAGGCATATACATGTAGACATCAGTTGGAATTTTGATTTGATATTTTTATTAATATCGTATTTTCAAGCTGCATGAGGGCTAATGGAGGTAGATCTCCTAATTCTAAACAGTCGTCAAATGACGAGATTGATATCTGATCTGGCCCCTCACTCTCCAAACTTCCCACCATGACAACATGAGAATTCTGGACCTCCACAAATTTAAAGTACAACAGTCCCCCTACATGGCGGATATTCAGTGAAACTAGAGCTCGAGCCCGAGACTCGAGATGAGTTCGCCACCATAACGACTCGGCTATCACAGCCACTCATCAGTCCAAAGAAATAATCCAGTTTAAAGTTGTACATCTGAAAGCCTGCCTTTTATCTATACGCTTCCTGCACGTACCATGAGAGCTCTTCTACACTACACTCCTACTCCCGATTCAGCGTAATCTCTTTAGTTTTTCCAGGGAGATTTCGTTGTGGTAACTACGTCTTAAGCTTTTGAGACGGGCTCATGCGTCTTTTCATTAACATGTACTTTGGGTTCTTTGGGGCCAGAATTAATGGCAACTCTTTTCCAACCAAACCAAAGAAGTGAATCGTGAAGGAAAGATGCAAATTAGGAAGCTTTTAGATATCAGAAGTTAAAGTAAGCGGTGGGGCAATTTGAGGAAAGTTATGATAATCCGTGATTCAAGCGTGAAGAGGTTTTGGAAAGGATAAGTGACAGCCAACAGAAGTTATTCGTGACAGAGAGCCCTTAGGTCAAGGCGCATACCATTGCACTTCAGTAAACCGCAACTTCAACTAGGATTAGATTGATCGCTACTTCATTCGTCATTAAGGTAGGAGTGACTATTTAATATTCGGATCTATGATAGCATTGGAATTGAGCTTAGGCGAGTTAGTTATTGATAGTGGTCCGAGTTATGTTATTTCGGTATTATATATATTGTAAGTTTAGCCATCGTAGATTCTCTCGCATATATTATTATTATCTAATTTGTTAGAGGTTTAAGTTTAAGATCTTAATAAAGTCATATTAAGATCATTGCAGCTTCTATAGTTCTTCATTTATTCCTACACCTCTTGCTCACGCTGATAATCAAGGAGAAGGACACCCGAGGGGGCACCCTTACACTTTGAGTAACGCCTTCAAGACATGACACATTCTTTTCTCCATAGTCTTGGATCTTGCAAAATGACACTCCCTACTTTTTTGTTGTATTTTGTATAATTTCATTTTCTTTTGCATGTATGATACTTAATTTTGAGTTGGGAATCTGAGAAAGGGAAGAAGAGATCTGAAGATGAACCCTTAAAATTGGGAATCAGTTTCCCAAATTTTAACTCCCACCCAGAGTTCGGCACTCTAACTGGTCGTCAATTCTGGCCAGTATAAAACTGATTAGTGAGATCGGAAGACTCATTCTCATTTTGGCTTCGATTAACAAATGACATAAGAAGTGAGCAAAAAATGATCAAAACTTTCGACGCCCACCCAGACTAATCTCCTTTCTCCTTAACGATAAGTTAATTTGGTACTTACGTATTATCGAAACCCATTGGTGACATTATTATATGAAACGAAACACATGATTGCCAATTCAGCACGTACCACACATAGGAAATCGTGGTTGCCAACTTGGCGAGTTATTAATAGAGTTGGCGATTGTTATAATAATTCGTAAGTGCCGCTAATTTAAATTTCTTAAACTCTATAAATATTTAAATTAATTTAAATTCTAAGAATATGGTAGGCGATCAAATGGTACGTTGACTGAAGTCTACACTACACTACAAAAAATTAATCATGTTCTCATCAGACTATGCAAACCGTTGATGTAAGCTGATTGTATATGCATGCTAGATCAGCAACGCTCGCAACGTTTTCTCACTTTTCAAATGATTCTATGTTTCAGTGAACCGCAACTTCAACTAGGATCAGATTGATCGCTACTTCATTCGAAAGTAAGGAAGGAGTGACTATTTAAGGTAACAGGGACATCATATACTTTCAAATAATCGATTTTTCAATTTTAGTTCTAAAAAATAGTGCTTATTTTTCTGAATCTAAAAATGTATAATACTTATATGTTTGTTGATAAAATAGCCCTAAAATATGAAAAATAAAAATGTAAATAAATGACCACGCCCCTTTTGACACGCCCCTTTGAACTTTAAATATGTAGTTTCCCCTGTGTTTTATTTATATTAACTTTTGATTGTTTTTTTCGTTTGAATGTTAACCCCGCTACTTTTTAGCCACGCTTGTGCGTGAGCTATTGTTCCAAGCTGTGTGACAAAATTTCTTACTTTAAATTTCGGTTTATGGCAATGTTTTGAACCGAGTTCGTCTATTCCGAAGTTTCTTGTGGCATACAACTACTTAATTTTACATTAATTTTCGTAAGAAATATTTATTTTTTACTTATAATTATTAATATTCATAAGATTTTAAAAGTATCTTAACTTTTTTTTTAAACGAGTAAATATGCCAAGAATAAAAAAAAAAATTGGCAGAAGGAAGCATAGTAGCAATCAACATAAAAAGTCTAAATCGACTGAAGAATTGCTTTTGAATTCCGTGGAAAGTGCTTCTAGGAGAAAAATTAAAATACCGGATTTACTACAAGAACAAGATTCTCAAAATGTAAACATAATCGTTGAACTGGATTTATTATCTTCCCTTATAAAAAATCTCTTATGTTGTAAATATTGCTGTTCTTTAGAGAAAATTGAGCTGAGAGAAGATTTAAAAAGTCGTAGAGGTTTAGCTGTGAGTTTGGAAATAATTTGTCACAACTGTGGAGAATCGACGAGCACAATGTCATCAAAAATATCAAATAAATGTTATGATGTTAACCTAAGATTGACATATGGAATGAGAGCTATTGGAAAAGGTGGAGCTGCTGCTCGAATATTCTGTGGGCTCATGAATTTGCCTCCACCACCTGCAAAGTTTGAACGCCATAATTCTTTGTTTTTAAATGTTTTAAAAACAATTAGTGAAGACTCCATGAATGCAGCTGTTCACGAAGCAGTCATAGCGAATGATAATAATTCAAATATAGCTGTGGCTGTGGATGGCACATGGCATAAAAAGAGGCTATTCTTCATTGAACGGAGTTGTATGTGCTACGTCTGTTGAGAACGGAAAGGTTATCGACTTTGAAGCTCACACAAAATATTGTTCTTCATGTAAGGGTAAAAAAAAAAAACCATGTGAAAATTGTGCTAAAAATTACGAAGGATTCAGTGGGGGAATGGAATGTCGGGGGGTATTAAGTATATTTCAGCGATCTGAAACATCACGAAAAGCATGTTATACGCAGTATCTTGGTGATGGGGACTCAAAAGGATTTCTTACTATAAAAGAAGCAAAAGTATATGGCGACACAGAAGTTGAAAAATTAGAATGTGTTGGCCATGTGCAAAAGCGTATGGGCACAAGGCTGAGAAACATTCTAAAAATGAGCAAAGGCATTAAGCTATCAGATGGGAAAATATTTCGGGACGTGGACGGCTAATGCTTAAAGAAGTGGACTCAATCCAACATTATTATGGGCTAGCAATCCGTAAACATTTGTCATCTGTGGAGGACATGAAAAGAGCCATATGGGCTATTTATTTTCATAAACTAAGTACTGAGGATAATTCTCAACACGCTTTGTGTCCTCTTGGTGAGGATAGCTGGTGCGGTTATAACCGTAGCATTGTTACGGGGGAATTTTATATTCACAAGCATTCTTTACCTGAGTCAATTTTATTGAAAGTGAAAAAAGTGTTTCGGGATCTCACAGAGAAGGACTTATTGAAAAAGTGCCTTCATGGAAGAACACAAAATCCCAATGAAAGTTTTAACAAATGTATTTGGGAGCGAATTCCTAAAACAGTTTTTGTTGGCATTGAAACTTTAAAATTTGGACTTATGGATGCTGTAATTTATTTTAACGATGGATATGTAAGTAGGATAAAAGTCTTTGAAGCTCTGGGCATTAAACCAGGATACAACACGGAACGTGCCTTACTTATAATTGATAACAAACGAATTTTTGAGGCTGAACGTATAGTAAATAAAGTGTCATTGGAAGCCAGAAATAAAAGAAGGTCTTTAAAAAGGAAAATGGATAAACAGAATTTAGATGAAGAAAATGAATACCAAGCAGGGAAATATTAATCAAATCTATAATGTAAGGAGAAATTTTTTGTTAAGTTTTATTATATTTTTCTCGAATGTTTAATATTTTTAAATTTAGGTACACTTTAAAAAACTATTGTAGCATATTGTTTGAAACCTTTTATATATCTAAACAGGATACATGTGCATACAGTGAACAAAATATCTTTTAGTATGTGTCTAATTTTTTGAAAATTGATTTTATATGTAAAAAAAAAAGAAAATTAAGATTTTCATAATTTTAAGGTTTTATGATTATTTTTAAGAAATTATGCAATTATATATATAATTAGTTAAAAACAGATTTATTATGTTTAATATGTTACTTTATATATATTTGTAAATTTTTTTGTATATTCAAAGAATATTTTTGTAAGAAATTGTACCTATACATGAAAATATGTATTACAAGATCTCGAAAATTATGTTCATGTTAACTAAAACAAAGGGAAAAAAAAACATATGAATTTAAAATTACTTTTGTAACTCTAGAAAATGGTTAAGGATTATTATTAGTCATATAAAAATAGGCAAGGAAATACTAATTAAGTGTATAATATGTGAAAATATTGTTTTTTTTAGTTTTTTCACTTTTTCTCAAAAGCATATTTTTTTGCATTTAGGTACATTTTTAAAAAAACTATTGCACTGTATGATTCCTGATTTTTATACTTCTATACAAGATTCCTATGCATATAGTGAACCTAATTTTTTTTCTATTAAAATAGTGCCTAATTTTTTAAAAATTGTTTTATGCATAAAAAAAGCAGAAAAATAAAAAATTTCAAATTTCAAAGTTTCATAATTTTTTTAAAGAAACTATACTAAAATTTTATAAAAAAAGAGTTTCACTGTATTTTATGTATTGTTTTATATATGTGTAAAAAATATTTTGCATAAAAAAAAAGGATACTTTTTTAAAAAATGGTACCTAAACATAAGTATATATTACGAGTTCTCAAAAATTATGTATTACTTAAATTAAGTAGTAAAAAAAAACTTTTGGAGTAAAAAGTTATTTTTGTAGTTCTACAGAATAATTAAATTATCTTTATTATAGACATAAAAAAATCTAAGCTCTATTGGAAATTTTAAATGATATATGTCTCATAAACAAAGGGTCTTAATTTTGGCATTTTACTCTTTCGAGCATGCCCTGGTTCCCTTAAATATTCGGCTCTGTGATATCATTGGAATTAAGCTTAGGCGAGTTAGTTATTGATAGTGATCCGAGTTACGTTATTTCGGTATTATATATTGTGTGTTTAGCCACCGTAGATTCTCTCACATATCATATTATTATCTAATATGTTAAAGGTTTAAGTTAAGATCTTAATAAAGTCATTTTAAGATCATGGCAACTTCTAGTTCTTCATTTATTCCTACACCTCTAGCTCACGCTGATAATCAAAGAGAAGAGCACCCTTACAAACTCTAAAAAATATCTAACGAAAATCGTTCAACACGAAACTGAAGGTACTGAAATATATTTTCCTGTAAAAAGATATTGCAAAAAACATATATTAAACAAAATTAAGTTTATTAGAGTACATTTTATTTCATAGATATGTATATATTTGCATGTACTTAATAAAAATCAATTAAACAAAAGCATTCACAAGAACTTAATGAAATTTCATACAAAATGTTCATTTTTTTTTTTTTTGAAAAGCAAAATATTTATTGAGTTCTTGGAAAATAATCTGATGTTTTTCTTTACATTGTCTTTTTCAGCATCAAATTATCAACAAATTGTTCGATGTTTTCCATTTTGTTATTCATTTCACCATTGGAATGGGCGTTTAAATAACTGCTCTTACTTTTCATAATGTTCCTCATTTCGGATGACGGGATAACAGGAGTTTCATTATTCATTCCACTTTCGTCATTTAAATCTGCATCAATAATATTTTTTTAGCTTTGAACAAACTCCAAAATGGCTTTGTCTGACGTAAATGGACACATTATCATTATTTTTACTGAAGCGAATTCTTCCGATGATACAGTACGACAGTTCAATAATACAGGAACTTTCTCAAACAGATTTCCCAGAAAGAAAATCTTTTCGTGTTAGTAATTTTCGTTTCGTTTTAAGAGAAAAAAATGCATGGAAATACATAGTAGTTTGTCGAGACCGCTGTATTATTTCGTGTTAACCGATATTTCGTCTTAAGCTTTTTCGAGTTTAACACAGAGTTTCTCAAACTGTGGAGAGCGCCCCCCTTGGGGGCGTGACAACTCTACAAGGGGGGCGCGAGCATATTGAATGTCAAAAACAAAACATAATTTTAAGAAATTATTAATTTATACTAAATAAACAAAATACATTCTGACATTATTAAAATAAAATACACATTTAGACTGATATATTACACTTTTAATTATAATGCTACACAATGTATTTTATAATTAAATTAACAATACTAAGTTAAGAGCAAGATTAATAATTACCAGTGACCTCATGAGATTGTCATATATAAAATTATATACAAAAGTTAACACTTATCTTGATAATTTGTACGGTTTATAATTAATCCCTTAACTGCCGATTAAAAGTTACGTATGTGATGTATTGGAGAGGGGGAGGAACAAATAAGCAAATAATCTTAAATAAGTAAATGCTTCGCAAACATGGTCAAGGTCCTTTTATTGCATTCTAAAGCTGTCGGTATAATTTTATGGATAGCAGTGCACAGAAAAGATCGTACTTCGGAAAGACGCATATATACGTCTGGGGAAATTAACGCTTTGACTGAGCGAGACGTTTACTTACGCCGGTGGCACTTAAGAATTTAAAGTCGTATGGTAGTTTTAGTGTCATAGTATAGTATTATTGAATTCAATACATTGTTGTTGTATGAAGGGGGATTGATTGATTGATTGAATATTAACGTCGCACTGTTCAGCTACACGAGGGCTTTTGGCGACGGACCACGTAATTTTGAACCATGGTCAAGTGACGTGGACGACATGTATGAAGGGGGAGGGGCGCGATAAAAATTATGATTGAATATTGGGTCGCGAATATTGAAACTTTGAGAAGCACTGGTTTAACATATTTCCCCTCAGTTAATTCGTGTGAAGTGCTTTGCACTTTCTTTACATTGGTCTTAAACTGTCCTTTACACTCACTGCAATTGTTCACAATTAAAAAAAGCAGTTTTATGTCAATTAAAAATTCCTTTTTTTTTTACGCACGCTTGTCAAGCAGTGTAGAGCTAAATATCCATTTTTTATTGATATTCAAAGGAATTATTAAATCTTTCATGTATTAAGTATTCAAAAAATTATCCAGAAATGGATTAGAAATAGAAATTTCTATGTAAGTTACATATTTCCAGTTTTAGAAAAATATGTCATGTATAAAAATATAAATTATATTTAATATATATATTGTCCACACAAAAACATTTCAAACTATTTTTTCTCTACTCTTGATTGATATTTGATTAAATTTGAACCAGAAATATTTTACTGCTTATGATATCAATACTATTTGTTATTTTCATTCTTAAAAAATTATCTATTCATTTAAAATGAGTTTCAGGAAAAAAATAAAATGTCGCCTTCTCCTGACTTAGAACAAAGGATAAAATTTAAAAATAGTTAAACCCAATTAGTTAAGGCTCTTTATCTGTAAAAAAAAAGGTTTCAGAAAAAAAATTAAAATACAAAATACACATTGATAGAAAACATTGTTATGCGTGTGTGTGGTTAAAAATATCCCCTTAACTCAAGTCATAACAAAGTAGGCGAAAATGTAGCATATACTGAAGTGGAACTGTGATTATTTTCATCTTATTATAAGATCAAGCTCCATCCCACTTGACTAAAATTGAATGAAAATACTAAGAGGCTAATGCAATTAGTAAAGGTAAGCATCATAGCTAAGAAATCCCTCTTTCAATATTTACCTTACGAAATTCGATATTGAAATTTTAATTGAAAATTAAAATTAAACCCGCGTTAAAAATATTAAATTAAAAAGAATTTACCGATTTAACCACATAATATCCTTTAAGACAGGGAAATCCTTTGTAAAGAATTCCTTCGGAACAAAAGCTTACAATTTTCGTTGCTTTTTTTTACACTTAAGTAACACGGCTCTTTAAAAAATTTAAATATAAATGCATTAAAAACTATTTTTTTTTGTACTTAAAAAATGTGTGTGTGTGCTGACTATTTTTATTTTCAAACCAATTAATTGAGTATTAATTTTCAAAATTTAATGAAGATTTTATATAAAAGTAAAATATATTTTTAAATTTATTTTACTGTAAAATTTCACGAGATTATAGTGCTACGAATCTTGGAAAAAAAGGGATTTTGTTCACATTCTATTTATAGATCAGTATTATTGCGATTAAAGGAAATGAGCTTAAATTTAGCCATGCATATATAACTGTTAAATAGTAAATTCAATGTCAGTTTAAAATACACAATATCCAGACTTCATAAATTTTCTGAAATAATACTAAGTGACATAGTGAAAATACAATACCAAGAAGGAGTAGCCAGAAAGTGAAGAAACTCGGAAGAGACATCAACGACCAATAAGTAATATTTATTTTAAAATTAGAACAAAAGTAGATTGAGAACACACAGTGCGTCTACTCAGTAGGTTGTAGGGGATTGAGAATTTATTACCGTCGCACTATAAAGTAATCCGAGGGCTATGGGCGATGGATCTCGTAAGTTTGAACTTTTGTCAAGTTACGAGAATGATATCTAAGCTGACACCTCCCTCTCTAAATTACCACGCAATGCTAAAGGGAGAACTATGAACAACGACACTCCAACCACGAGTTCCTGACATAGCCACAAGGCTACCACGGCCTCAGTAGGTTGTCGGACGGCAACGCACGAAGCAACACGTTTCGGAAAAGAATAATCTGAAGGTTAGTGATAAAGTTCCGTATAGATTTGTCACATAGTATTACAATAAAAAATGATTTAAGTACAATATTTTGATAAAAAATGAACATAGAATGACCCATTTTCAAAATATTCTCCTTTTATGAAAAATCCTTCTATTATAATAATATTTTGCCTGTACATAGCTCAGACCTCTGTATAGGGGCTCAACTAGAATTTTTCAAATATATAACTTAGAAGTCCATGTTTTACGACAACAGAGGGAAGAAATTTTTAGAAAAAAACGGCGATAATTATTTCAATTGGTTGGAACTCTGAAAATAATGTGAATTTTTCAAAAAATCATAGTTGAGCCTCTGTATAGAGGTCTGAGCTACACACAGGCAAAATATTATTATAATAGAAGCAATTTTCACAAAAGGAGAACATTTTGAAAAAAAGGTTATTCTAAGTTAATTTTTTGCCAAAATATTAAATTTAAGTAAATTTTTTTTGTCAAAATGTGTGTCCTTAAAACAATTGTATGCATGTATTCTAATCTGAGTGACACTAAATATCATGAAAATTATCCATTTATACGCTTTTTTAAAATCACGGTTCCGAACGTAGTCGGATACCTTAAAACTGATTTAAAGTTCCCAGTTGATTTTTTTTCAGTTTTAAAGAAAATAATCGTAAGACATAAGATTGAGTGCACCATTCAAGTATTTAAAGCTTAAAAGTAAGGTTTAGGAAAATAAAAGAAATAAAGAAAATAAACAGTAACACAAGAGGAGAGAGAGAGAGAGAGAGGCTACAACTTTGGATATATATATAAGTAACTAATATATCAGTACAAACATACACATTAAATGAATTCAACAAAATAAACATCGCGCTTTAAAAACTACCTTCAGGGACTAAACTCACAATGTACTTAACCATTTTTCAAAATTAATTCCCTCACTATTAGGAGGTGGTTAACAAGGAGAAGGAAATAATGGATTCTAAATATTTGCGCAATAATTAGAAGCTGGATAATTGACCATCCAAACATTTTTTACGAAAAATAACCAATTAATAAACTTTTCTCTTTCAGAAGCATTGAAAATCTATTTCACAAGGTAGAAAAATTTGAAATATAAAACTAAAAATTCAAAAGTAATTACGTTTTTTGAAATATAATGTGGCTATATAATTAAACATCAGCGATTCAATTTTAATTTTACCAAAGAGGAAACGGAATGCTGTTTAATCTCTTAAAATAATAATGTCTGATTAAAATATTTCTTACATTTAAAATAGACACGTTTGAAATGATTTTTATCGACCGGCTCTCTAATCCCTGAAACTATTTAAGGAAATTCAAAATTAATTTTAATAGAGCTAAATATTTCTTCACGATACATAAGCTGAATTATTTTATGAAACATTGAATTTTTCAGAAAAACTCCATTATATATGTATATCATTATGAATGAGGTTACGCGAACAGGTATTATATTAATTTAAAACTATTAAGCACCTAAAATTAATTTTGTTCTTATTATTATTTAATTATACATATTTTTATTGTAGAAGTTGAAACCCAGTTATCTAAAGAAAAAATTAGAAACTTTCAGTGATTTAAATTTTAAATACAGGGTGTGTACAAATGATGGAAACCGATTTTAAAAAATCATGTTATCAAAACTACTACACATATTACAATAAAAGATACATGAATGTTAAGAGAAATATACCTAGATTTTTTTCTGTTACAAATGATTGATGTGTAACCCTCTTGTTACATGGCCTACGTTCAATCTGTAGTTCAATTCGTTCCATACATGTTGTAGCATCACTCTATCAATGGTTAGAAGTGCTGTCCAAATGCTTTCTTGACGTCCTCTATAATATCACTTTTTATAATATACGCAGTTTTTTCGAAAATATATATATAATATAATATGATTTTTAAAATCGCGTCCATCATTTGTACTCACTCTGTATGCTGATGTAAACCAAAATAATAATGTGCTTTTATATTTGTATCTTGACTTTGAATTCAGCCACGGTAGCTGAGTAACCATAGTTGCAAATTCATGGTTGACATTCTCGAACCGTAGGTTCAAGTCTCGGGGTGACTCGCCCATCATGGTCGCTTAGTCATAATAGTCATTTTACACTAAAACAACTCTTCCTTTATGTTTTTATTCTTATTCAACTTTATTCGTTCATCTATCGCAATTTTAATTTACGTCTCACCCTGAAGCAACGGACTTCACAACTTTGGACCACGGTCAAGTGATGAGGAGCTGGCACCAAACCTTCTCTAACCTTCTAACCTTAACCCTTTCTCCTAACCTTCACACCACGCCAACATGAGTACTTTGGGCCTCTAAAGATTCAAGACGATGACCTAGGCATCAACCCTTTTACACGACGGTGACGGGTCATCAATGGCACCCGGCCACGAGTCCACAAACATGACCACTTGCAGGCCACAACAAGTCATAGGTCATAAAGATAGCCTGAAAAATATTTTTAAGTGGGAATTGATCATCGTATTTATTTCAAAATCAAAAACGATAACATTATCATGTTTAAAATGCTGAATTTTGGATCAAATATATTAAACAAAAAATTCGCTTCTTCTCCAAAAATAGATATACCACTTCAAAAGTTTTAATCACGAAAACAATCCATATTCTGGTAATGTTCGGTTAAGAATTTTTCAACCATTCCGGAAGATACTGAGACGAACCGAACGTTGGATTCTTTGAAATTTGATCAAAAATCCCAATTATAATTTTTCTTAACTTTTATTTCTTTTACATACTTAGAGGCTTTTTACAATGTCGCAGCTCGGGAAAAGGATTGCAAGGCAATCTAAATAAAAATAATAAAATAAAAGCTTTTGGTCAAGAGAAAAAACTTTTTATTGCATTTCTTAAGTCTTTATATTACACTACTGACACAGGAAGGCGACGTGCTATAGACATGAAATTTAAACGACTGGGAGTAGGTGCTGTGATAAGCAAATTATTAGCTTTTCAGCGCATTCAGACAAAGCAGGCACTGGTAGCGACTCCTACAATGCGTTAAAATGAGGAAATTGTTCAGCCGATTTCTCATACATGAATTGCATTTGAATGTTGTTACCTGGTGAAAAGTTGCTGTGATGCCTCGTGTAAGAAGCAGAAAGGCATACCAGCATGTTTCTGACTTTGATAAAAGCCGAATTGTTGCGTACCGGGATTGTGCGGTTTATCATAACACAGTATTGCTGCTCTCGTCAGTCGAGATCCAACGACTGCTAGCAGAATATGAAATCGATAGGTTCAGGACGGTAATATGGAATGCCGTGCTGGATCTCAACTTCCCTCCTATCACTAGCAGCCGCGAAGACATGCATGTTACCCGCATGGCCTTAATGGATCGTGCAGCCACGTCGCGATCCCTGAGTCAAGAATTGGGGTCGTTTGCAAGACAACAAGTGTCTGCACGAACAATTCGACGACGTATGCTGCAGCATGGACTCTCAGCTCGGAGACTATGGCTGCAGCTACCCTTGACACTGCATCACAGACAGGAGCGTCTTCAATGGTGGGATCAACGACAAACATGGTGCATGAATGACGAGACGTCATTGTATCAGAATAATTCAGGTTCTGCGTACAGCATCAAGATGGTCACATCCGTGTTCAGTGGCATCGGGGTGAATGCACATTGGCGGCGTGCATTCGTCATCGTCATATTGGCCCATAAATTGGCATTATGGTATGGAGGGCTATTGGATACACGTCTCGGTCACCTCTTGTTCGCAATGAAGGCACTTTGAACAGTGCACGTCACATTTCTGGTGTGGTATAACACGTAGCTCTACTCTTTATTCGAGGCCTGTGAAACCCTGCGTTTCAGTAGGATAATGCTCGACTGCTTGTTGCCGGTATTTTACGGACCTTCCTTAATACAGAAAAAGTTAGACGGCTATTTTGGCCTGCACGTTCACCAGATCTTTCACCAATAAAAACGTCTTGTCTATGGTTGCCGAGCGACTGGCTCGTCACCATACGCCATTCACTACAGTTGATGAGCATTGGTATCGTGTTGAAGCTGTATGTTCATCTGTACCTGTACATGCCATCCAATCTCTGTTTGACTCTATCCCCAAACGCGTAAGTTCTGTTATTACTGCCCTAGGCAGTTGTTGTGGGTACTGATCTCTCTGGATCTATGCACCCAAATATTTTGAAAATTTAATCTCTTGTTATTTCTAGTTTAACATACCTGTCCAGTAAATATAATTTTGTTATCTGCATTTCTTCCTGGTGTAGCAATTTCAATGGCTAGTAGTGTACTTCTCTTTTAGTAATTTACTAAACTATTTGTTGTCAAATGTCTCGATTTATGCTACGTTCAATGTTAAATTTTGAAAAAAATATGTAACTTTCACTTATTATGCTTGTGTGTTTATTATATTGCATTAAATTTCTTAAAACAGCAAATGCGCTGTAATAAAAAAATCCTAAGCAACATAACTCAAATAAATAATTTTGATTAATTTATCTGACCTAATTTTACAGGAAGGATTTTTCCATTGTATAAAACATCGCGACTAAGTCACTACTGGATTTTCTATAAGCTACTATTGATTACCTTTTAGTTATTTTTAAAATTATTCTCATTAGATATTAATGCTGTTACTTACATAACAACGAGTAATATTGCAGTAAATAAAATAAAGTTTGCAACCCCCTTCTACTTACAATATAAGGGGCACTCAAATGAAAGTGGCATTGTTGTAATTCCACAATTTGAAGATAAAGATGACTGCGCATACCTCTATAGTGGGCTCAAAGTGCTGGGAATGCATGCGATATCGTCAGATCCGGCCGGATGCGTGTGTGATAAGGTGGCAGCACGTTAACCCATTATCTACCGACGGTACTTATAAGCACCACTCACTTTAAACTTACATAGAATAACCATTTTTACGAATATTCTGACGATACTTACCAGGAATATTCTTTGAAATTCACTCTTCCAATATATATGGCAGCACGGGTTCTATGATGAGTATTTTAGCAGGAAGGCGAATAGTTTTAGAGCAGAAATTGAGTTTTCCGCTGACGGCGTTTTTAACGGATTGCGAAGATTATCTTTTTTTGTCCCGAAAAATAGTTAATGTTAAAATTTAAGTGTCTTATTTTACTTTGTGAAGACTTTTAATGAAGACATAATTAATTTTAGTTGAAACCATTTGACTATTTATTTTAAGTGAGCTGTGTGCATAATTAATTTTACAGTTGAATACCTTAAATTATTTAATTAGCTCTAACTAATTAAATGTTGCGTGGCAAACATTTTGTTTTATGTAAATCCCTTAATTTTCAATTCGGTAGTGATTCTGAAAACAATATTGCTGTTGAAAATTGGTTCCACAACCAACACCGGGGGGAAACTGTAGTGAATCATAATGTGGTAGATAAAGGGTTAAAAGATTATAAATTCGCGTATATTTCCAATCAATCGTTCGCAGCATGGATGCCCAAACTGAACGACAGTCAATGCTCCATTGTATGAATCTGAGAGACAAAATAAAAAAATTATCGCTTAAGACAAGTTTTTTACATCACATTTCTTATAAAATATTACAAAAATAAAACAATAAACTATTTTATTCTAATTAGACATATTGAATCAACTATAATTAAATTATACACTGGTTATCAAAAATTCAGCAAAAGAAAAAAATACAACAAAACAAAAACGCTTTACGATAACTCAAAACAGTTATGCGTAGAATATTTAATGAAATACACATATACAACACGCAGGAAGGTATAAAATAGCATAAAAAGAAATCACCAGATAATTATGGTGTTATTTTGAAAAGGAAACTGTTTTACCATATGTATACAACGAACAAATCGATTATGTCAGTTTGTTATTGGAAAAGTACCATAGATTAATAGGGGGGTATGATGCCCTCAAGACCAGCAATGCAACACCAAATTATGAAAACAGCGATGTGTCAATTATGTACTCGATAAATATTAATTGCGTCGGAACTACTTTATTTCCTTCTATAAATCATTTTCTTTAAAAAAGTAAAGCAGAGCTGTTGCTCTTCCAAGGCAGAAAGCAACTTTTTCAATCCTACGGTAGGGTCCTAAGAAGAAAATGTTTCTTTCTTTATTTAAATCAGAATTGGGAGTAGGTACATTTCATCCTATAGCGTCTGAAACATGCACTATAGGGTTAAGATCCGGTAATCGAGCTGGTCACTGCATGCGCTGAGTTGTTTCCTGCTCAAGATAAGCATCCACGATGCGAGCACTGTATGGCCTCGCATTATTATCCTGTAACACGAAAGCATCACCTTTTGACCCCGCATAAGATCGTAAATAAGCATCCAGAATCCATCTCTATAGGTGTGATCATTAACATTTCCACGGGAAAAGACATGAAGGTCTGTGCGTCCAGCAAAGAGATGCCGCCTCAAACACAGACTCTGTCTGATCCGAATGCATCTCTTTCACGAATGTGTCATGGATGAAAAAAGTTCTCTCCAAATGAAAATACGCCTACTATGGCTTTCGAGGCTGAACCTGGACCCATCCGTAAAGGGAACAGCCCTCCATTGATAACGCGCCCAGTGGACATGTTGACATGCCCACTGTAAACATTCTAGTTTATGGCGTAACGTGAGCGAGATGCAAATATCTGATCGCCTCGCATAAAGTCCACGTTCGTGAAGCCTTTGACTCATGGTTGACATTGATACCAACCTTTCGGAGTTTACAGCGAGAGAGGATCTGAGTTCAGCCAGAGTTGCGGTTCTATTCCTTCGTGCGCAAAATGACAAATATCGGTCATCGGCACTCATGTTAGCACTGGGCCGTCCTTGGCTGAACCTCCTGGATGCCGAATCCGTGGTTCAGCCGTCCCACATTTCCACATTCAGCCATCTAGCCACTTCTACCTGACTTTGCCTTGCCTCTAGTCTCCCAAAAACTCGCCATCGCGGTTTTTTCGTCAAATGATGCCTGGGAGTCATAGTTACAATTTCGCTATACCAGATTTCTAATCTCAGACACGCAACGACAATTGCGACTTTGCTGTGAGACATCCATTTTTATGCTTCTCCCAAATGGCGCATTCCGACTGCATCGCCACGATTTTGTTTAATTTAATATCGTTCAGAGAGAGAGAGAGAGATTATCCTTTTAGTTACCAACATATTCAAATTTCATTGAGACTGGTTTATTTTTGGACGAGATACTGCTATTTTTGTGATTTTCCCTTAATTTACGATAACCAGTGTTGTTCGAAGATTTCTTACGAAATTTACACAACGCAATTAATTGATTAATATCATTAATATAAAAATAGTATCTAATAACTATCTAATCTGTTGCTGCCCGTGCCACCTGTCTGACGGGGTGAGCTCGAGGCCCACGAAATTCATCGTGTCAAGGGGCTAGAAGTACGCTTGTCGTTGGCCTTAGCCTTGAGCACCATACAGGTGACAGTACGGTTTAGCTCGGTGAAATTACCGAAGTTACGACAGGTCTTTACGATAGATGGCGACTCCACTGATTTCCACCTCCACAATTTAGACGTGGAACTGGAAGGGAGGGAAATATTCTCCAATTCCCTGCACTCGTGGTTTCAGCTGCGACCGCCTACAAGACTTTCGGACACACTGATTTAACTACACGTACTCCGTGTGTACTCGGAGGGTATTTGGTGGCATCGAGCATCGAACCCAGGCCTTCCGGTCTGAAGTCCGATGCTCTAACCTTTAGGCTATGCACGGCCTATAATTATCTAATCTAAAATAGCATAATCAGTTACACATATTTAATTCTATTAATTCTGCACAGTAAATGGAATGAAACATTAAAATTCTTATGATATATGGAATTTAGAAGAAAGTTGATTTTTTATTATTATCACACTGTGAGTGATTGTTTACTAACTTCGCGCTCTAATACAACGCGAGGGTAATTGGCAATGGTTCTAAAAACTTAAACCGCAGTCAGGTGACGAGAAAGACACTCCCATATGATTTTGGGCCGCGGTCAAGAGACGAGAACAACAACTGAACCTGCATTTCAATCTCCACATTACCTCGGTGTGGATACCTTGATTCCCGACAGGTTTAACATTCTTAATCTCATTTAAATGTAAATGGAACCAGTACTCAAACCCACGAATAAACTAAATACTAAGCTAACAGCTGTTAGAAGCTTATTATCATGACACTCTGCTACTGCAGTTCCATGGTGCTTAGAAATTAAAAGAAGCAGCAGATCAAATATTTCTCGTGCTCGTCATTTTATGATAAATCAAAATTATGAGGACTCTAATACATCCCAGAGAGAGAATTATGTTATTAAACTCCTTAAGTGGTCAAGTTTTTGGTTTCAAGTTAAGTGATTAAGTTTTCCACAAAATGTTCCAAAATGCCAAATTTGCCAAAATTCCAAATTTATATGCAATAATAAACATGATGTTTATTATTGCATATAACTAAGCATAATACTTAAAAGAATTCGAAAAAATGGAAGAGTTTTATTTTAATTTTCAGTTAAACAGCTTTCACACTATTTTTCAATTCCTATTATTTTTTAGTTCACTCTCTCTCTCTCTATATATATATATATGTATATCTCTATATATATATATGCTATATATATATATATATATATATATATATATATATATATATATATATATATATATATATATACAGGTATATTTTATTCAAATTTTAAATCATTAATAAAATACTTTTATTCGTCCATTCAAGTTCAAATACATGTTTTTAAATTTGTAGTGGACAACACTTGATGTAATGAAGTTTTTTCAAATATTAATTCATTAATTAAAAATGAATAAATAGTAACAAAAATAGTAGTCCAACACCATATGTAAAAAGGAAAACTGTTCGTGGAGTCACTGTAGCACAATGGATAGCGCGTTGGACTTCTGATTGAAAGGTTGTGGGTTCGAATGCCCCCTGGGATGGCCTAATTTCTGAGATTGTGATTTTTTTTTCTTTTGCTATACTATTTTATTGTAATACTTAAATTTAATTAATGAATAAATAGTAACAAAAACAAAATAATAGCCCAAAACCATACATAAAAAGGAAAATAGAAAATTGCACGGAAAATCGCTTTTTATTTTGACACTCAATATTGTGATTCTGCCATATCTATATACATATTTATATTAATTGTAATTATTTAATAAAAAGTAACTAAAATAAAAACTTTCTTTGTTAACCTAAGAAGGAATTAACTTTAAAAATATTTTTTTACTTGTTTATTTTACAATTGTGGAACTAAAACCTTTGAATGTTTGCTTTTTATAAGTTCACTCTGCATTCTAACAAAAATCTTTCATATATTTTAAAATATTTTCTCTCATACTTGCAAAAAAATTAATGTTGGTACCTCTTTTTCAAATGGTTGAAGATTGTGTGTGTGTGTGTGCATATATATATACTCTTACAATTTGACATATGGTGTAATACGGAGGGTGTCTTACATTGCAATGGGGACAGCGGTAATATCGGCTTTTTTATTATCTTTCCATTTTCATTTCTTCTCAAGCAACCAATTGCGCATTGCCTTGTCAATCCCTCTTCTTTATCTAATATTTTCAAGAATCTAAATTCCTATCTTCAATGAAAAATTCCCGTTTTCACTCCACCCCCCCCCACACACACAAGAGAAGTATTTAGTACCACGGAACAGTTGCATCTCTTAAAAACACTAGAACTTATAATCCCACTATAAGAATTAAAAATATTATACAAATCAAAGACAGAAAGAAGAAAATATCAGTACCCGTACACCATACCGGCAAACCGGTAGTAGCCAGCTTTTGGTAGCCCGTACGGTGTACGGACAAACCAGTTAAAGGGTTAGGAACCATCACATGGATTAATATAGGATCACATAAACATCAACGAAATGCAGTAATTAATATCAATTACTTAAATATTTGAATCTAATAAACACCTGGAAAAATTAATGTTAGAGAGGATTATACAAGGGGGAGATTCATTTTATATAAAACCGTATGCTGGTAAACCTACGTTTTCCAACATTAAATTCATATGATTTTAAGAGAAAGGAGTTTCAGAATCTTGTTTGTTTCAAATGGGGTGCATTTAAGCAACTAAGCAATTTACAGACATGGCAAGAGTAGAAGTTATTTCGTTGATGGCACCATCCAGTAGCGGCTTCCGCAACCAAAGTGTGGCATTTGATTGTTATGCATTTCAGAATCTAAAAATAGATATGAACATTTCGGTATTAGAAATAAATTCTAGAATGGAGCAAATGATACCATGTTCAAAGCTGTGAAAAATGTTCCTACTGACAACAAGAGACATGGAAATATGTTCACGGGAGTAAGATTTGGACAAAAATATTATTTGGTTCCTTTTTAAACCGAAGAAATTTCTAGGGAGTTAAAATAAAAATAAGATGTTTTCGTAAGTTTTAAGTTAGTCCACACAAATAACATTTTTTTATATTATTAGAATTTAAATGCAATTCAATATATACTTCACATCATATATACTTTTGTTCTGTTTTAGAAGGTTGGATAAAAATAAATTCAACTTTCTTTTGAAGAGAACGTTTATTTTTGTGAGCTCATTAGAATAGATTACTACGTTTAACTGTTGCTAATCTTAAATTTTTTTTATCTTCACATACTTTTATTGGTCACAAATGTGAAAGTAACTTTAACTTTAAAGAATTATTTCAAAACTTTGAGGTAAAAATAGAAATTTTAAATACTGAGGGAACAGGATCATCATATATTGATTTTAATATCACGTTTTTCAGAGTTTGACATTTTAAGTGCTGTCTAAAGATATTATATGGCATACCCTTCACTCGTTGAACAAAATATATCGATCAGATACTTAAACTCAGAAAATGGGAACACTGTAAATTCTTAGCTCTAAATTTATTTTTAAAGAAATCAAGTTTTGTTTCTATAGTTTAAAGTATTCAAAAAATAATTTTAAAAATAAATATTGCTGCCAAAATGAAATGCGTGAAATTTTTTTCGTTCATCATCCCAGAATGATTGTCTATTAACCATTTAAATGGTTGAGGAATTAATAGACAATATACACTGTACGAGCTCTACAATACTGTACAACAGACTTTGTATATGAGCACTATATAATATATTTTCATCTTTCTATCTTTGTGAGTTGCCCATATTTTTAATTCTTAAAGTGAGATTATTAGTGCGAGTGTTCTTAAGAGATGCAGTTTGTCCATGACACTGATATATTTCTTATCCAGAATTTTCTTTGCGGTGAAGGCGGAAACTTTTCATATTGAAAGCAGGAATTTAGATTCTTGAAAAGGTTCGATAAAGAACAAAGATCGGCAAAACAATGTACAATTTGTTTCTAGAGAAGAAATGAAAATGGAAAGATAATCCACAAAACGGCCAATATTATCCCTGTCCCTTTGCAATGTAAAATTTAGTATTGCAGCATGCTTCAAAATATGTGTGCATATATATATTGCAAGCACACACAAAATCCTCAACCATTTGAAAAAGAGGCGCGAACATGTCATTTTTGTAAGTATGAGAGCAATTTTTTTATAAAAAATGAAACAATTTTAATATATATAACATGTAGAGTGTACTTATAAAAAGCAAACATTCAAAGTTTTTGTGTTAAGTCAATTCCTACTTGGGTCAAAAAAGAAAACTTTTATTTTAGTTACTTTTTATTAAATAATTACAATTAATATAAGTATGTATATACATATGACAGAATCACAATATTAAGTGTCAAAATAGAAAGCGATCTTTCTTGCAATTTTCTATTTTACATTTTATATGTGGTGTTGGACTATTTTTGTTTGTTACTATTTATTCATTAATTAAATTTAATTATTCTAATAAAATAGTATAGTGAAAAAGAAATCACATTCTCAAAAATTAGGCTATCCCAGGTGGGATTCGAATCCACGACCTTTAGGTTAGAAGTTCAACGCGCTATCCATTGCGCTACAGGGACACAAAGAGCTCATTCCCTTTCTATATATGCTGTTTGGACTATTATTTTTGTTGCTATTTATTCATTTTTAATTTAATTAATGAATTAATGTTTGAAAAATCTTCATTGTCATCAAGTGCCATCCACTACCAGTTTAAAAAATGTATTTTAACTTGAATGGATGAATAGAAAGTATTTTATTAACGACTGAAAATTTGAACGATATATATATATATATATATATATATATATATATATATATTTAGGGAGAGAGTGAACTAATAGCTGGAATTAAAAAATAGTGGGGGGGGAGACTTTAAAATTGAAAATTAAAATAAAATTATTCTATTTTTGCAATCTGTTAAATATTATGCTTAGCTATATAAAATAAAAAAAAATGTGCCTTTTTTGGAACATTTTAGACAGAAAAATTGACCTCTCTTAAAGGGTTAATTTTGTAGCTACACTAAGTCAACGGACTTGGTTATTTTGAACCGCTAAAAAGTAATAGTAAAGATAATTATTCTCCAAAAATTCAACGTGACTTCAAAGTGAGGATATTCAGCCTCGACAGATCTTACGTGCATCAGCACTTCTTCACGACGAGAATTCATTGGCACCAAGACTGCTTCATTATCCGTAGTAAATTCTAAAAACGCATAAAATAAATGATATTAAATGATGAAATGCATTTTAAGGTACCAACAAGATTTTTCTACCATACCGTTCTTTCAAATGGTATTCACGCTTCATAAGCATAAAAGATAAGTCAAGTATTGCGCATTACAATCAACCTTGGACAACTATCAACTTATCTTAGAACATTGGCTTACGTATATATTAATCGATCCCCCAAAACTATCTCGCTTCAAGTTAATTATGGTTTTCTCGTACTTATTCTTAAAAATAAAGTATAATCTTTAAGTAGGAATCTTTAAAAGTTGAAGAAAATTTCAATTGGGTTCCAAAATGCTTATCACATCTAATTTCTAAAAAGACTAATGGATAGATTTTAATGAATTTTGGTCTGATACAATAATAATAGAGAAAGAGATGTATCATTTAAAAGTCATCTTATCTACGCATAATTATTAATAAAGCATACAATACAAGGATATCCAAAATCCACAATGGGATTTCGTATTGAAAATAAGTTAAATAGGAAGGATAGTCCCCTCTCACATATCCAAGCATGTCATGCAGCTTGACGGCATACTAGACAGGAGGAGGTTGAGGCATCTCTGAGGCAGTAGGTGGCATGCTACTTTTTTCTCATTTACTTCAGCTGCGGTACAGCTGAATTACTAAGAGATTCGGAGACAATTCTTCTTCCCTTTTTTTCCCCAGAACTTTCCCCCGGCCCTTTTTAAGACTGCCTTGGTACATCAGCATATATTCTCGCCATACTTAAATATGAAGGGCACCAGGGACCCACGCGTGCGCTATCTGCCATCCGACCTCTGAAAAATCGACCATTACAGCAGCGGAGGCTTGATGGTCTTAACAGGCGTCACTTTGGATGGGCGCACACACCTCCATGTCTTTGAATGAAGCACAGTGACTGCTGTGAGTAATAGGGATGATGCCTTGGAGCCATATAATTGTCTTTTCACTGGAGCAGTTTGATCTAATTTTATTTTAATAGATAACAACGCGAGGCACATAGAGCTCATCTGGTCGATGAATTTCTGGTAAGTGAGGATATTCTCTGAATGGATAGACCAGTTAAATCTCTAGGCCTTATCCTTATAGATCACGCCTGGGACGCTCTGGGGAGGGAAATTGCAACTCGCAACTCCCCTCCAAGAATCATCCAAGGCTGGAAAACAGAGTTGCTGAACGAGTGGGATTAATTGCCATTGAACTCAGAAATTCCCTTATTTTCGGTAAAAAAAAAACCACGGCATGAGGCCTGCTTATCTAAAAGACTGGACCATATTCCCCTGTTAACCTTCTTTTCTTTTTGCTATATTCTGCAACTCCTGCTTCAATCTTTCCGACTTCGATGAGTGTTACGCACGATCATGCGTGTGAATTTTAACTGTGTTGAATGGTTATTTTTATCTATTTTTTGCCTTATATCAACCCGATATGCATAACAAATTTCATTAAAATCTGTCCAGTAGTTCTAGGGACAAAATCTAAAAATCTTAATTTTGAACACCAGTGTATTTTAAGTTATAATCCCTCGGAGGAAACTCTTCTGTAATATATTTGAGCAGAAATTAGAAATCATTGAGACTTATAATTATTGAAATTTTTTTTGGAGATTAACAGTATCACAAATGATACACATATGGTACCCATAAAATAAAAAAGTAGTATTTTTTCAAACGTTTTTTTTTGTGATAAATTCTAGCTAGACGTGTATATTACAAAAGGAATATTACTGTATAGTAAAAATTCAATATAATGAATACAATTTTATGTCATTTTTAATCTTATGAAATCATGATCATAAATTATAAGAAAAGCATTGCTCTTATCCAAGAAATATGAAAAATGTTTCTCATTATTTTTCTCATGCTAAAAATCAGTCTTTTCTTAGATAATCCAATCAGAAAGATTAATAATTGCCTCCAACAAAAAACATTTGCATTACTAAAATACTGCTTCTGATGTGCGAATCTTTTTAATTCCAAACTAGTGGTTAACAGAATATTTGCTTTATATGTAGAATTAAGATTCAATTCAATTTATCATTATTATATATAGCTTAATTTAAAAGATTAAGAGCTCCTACGTTGATTAATTTTTAATTGATGTACCCCTCTCTCTTTCATCATTCTGTTCTAAAATTAAAGGAAGTTACTATGTTTATTTCTGGCAATTTTCAATTCTTGTTTAACAATCGCTCACATTTCATAACATTTTTATAGCAGCTTAACATTGAAGATTTGGTATTTTTTTCTATTAAGAAACAGATCATGATTTATTTGCCATTGATGGTCATAAATTTTGAATTCATCTTGATCTGGGTGTTTAGTTCTAATAATACTTATTTTACTTTTCCTTTGCTGATGTATTTTTACACATATTTTTTTAAAATCCTACATTTTTAACTACTTAATTACAATAATTTAATACATTAAAATTATTGTAGATTTAAAAGGTTTCTCATAAATTCAGAAAAAAATACCTTCTGTAAAGGAAAATTATTGGTAAAAAAATGTGTGAATAATATGATGAATATATATATATATATATATATATATATAAACGGAAACATAAAAGTAAAAATAATAATAGCAAAGAGTATTCCATGAATAAAAAATTGAATAAAAGAGAGTAATAAATATATTTATTTCTATATTAATGAAAAAATACTAGATAATTTTATTGGTAAGAGAAGTAAGAATGGAAAATTTTAAACGAACGCATAAATTTAAACAGTACTGATGCTTAGTGAAATTGACATTTGTAAAATCAAATTACTCTTAATAACGCAACTAATGACATATAATTATTTGAATGTTTTACCACAACAGGTATTCAAAATTACAACTAGAAGTCGTCTGGAAGGCTTGACAGTGGCGTTGCATGGAATTCCTTAAGTTCTAGAAGATTCTTGGCATATCACATATCCTACCAGCAGCTACATGTATTCGAGCGATGAGGTTTTCAGTTGAAAGGAATGGGCGTCTCGTACAACAAAAAGAACCAGTCAACTCAGGGATACTCAACCTTTTTTTCAGCCAGGCCACAAACATATGACAACTGTTCACGCTGGCCGCAACATGAGGATTAATGGAGAGGGGGCTACAATAAGATAAAGAACATTTAAAATGCGGAAAATTGATCTAAAAACTAAAACTCATATTTTTGGATTTTATTTTTAAACTATATTAAACTCAAATCATAAAAAATAGGTTTTATGCATTTCTTACCCTGCTATGATGTAACTTCAATATTCGTTCATTAATGATCCCAATCCCTTAAAACAAAGCTGCCATGTACTTTGATAATCTGATTTTTTTTTGACAGTCACACTTATTTTAATTTCAGATATTAATTTATCAAGTGCAGGATGGTAACAAAGAGTTTTTACTGAATTCCAGACTGAAATTAGTATTATTTGTTTACAATTAGTTCAGACTAGCTTGTGCATCGTTGTTTCAAACTTACTCAAATACTTTTGCATTTTACTAAAAAAATATCGGAACTAACAATTGAATTTATCAATTTGTACAGGGAAGCATCTAAGAAACATTCTAACAATTTTTGTATCAATTCATACGTTTATCCTTAAGACTTTCATATGTTTATCCATATATATAATGTAATAAATTTTATAGGATGTTTTGTTACCTCGGCATTTTGTAACATTACTCCCGATAAAGTATTTTTTTTTTGCAAGGATATTTTTAAGAGAGAGAGAGAAGTGCTGGAAACCTAAAATCTTCTTAATATGACAATTTTGAGATTTTTACATTTTCAAATTGTATAGATTTTAACCTTTCTAAAAATACCTTACTTTAACCTCTAGAGTAACTAGAAGTCCTTAAAATCTATTTTTAAATAATCATTGAAACTGGGCCACGCCCATTTAAATGGTGAAAAATGTAAACAAAGTATTTTGTTTTTGATTAAAATTTAAATGAATGATGGAAATCAAAATATTTAATCCAGAATTGCTAAAAAACTGTTTACATAGAGGTACGCAAAATCTTAATGAAAGTGTAAGTAAGGTAATATGACCTCGTGTACCGAAGAAAATATTTGTACAAATAGAAGTATTATTATTATGTTCATATGATACAATTTCATCTTTTAATATAGTAAATGTATCAAATTCAAAAATTTTGAGAAAACTTAATACTGAGCATGGTGATTACACTGTACTACAGGCAATAGAGTGACTCGACAAACAGAGGCTGTCAAAGGTTAAATACTCATGTTTTATAAAAACAAAGGAAGTTAGGAAAGAAAAAAGATTTAAAAGGAAGAAAGAGGACGATGAGAGATTCAAAAAAATGAAGATCATTTGGAGTATGGGGAGGAATATTTTATAAAAAAGTAATTATACATTAAAGAGTTCATTTATCTCAAAATCTAAGTTTTTGATGTTCGATGTACCTTTTCTGGGAAAATAATGTTCACAGGTATGTAAGTTTTTTTTGACATATTTATAATGATGGCTAATATATACCGAAATGAGGATTTTGTAAAAAACTTTAAAATATTTTTTTTACAATTTTTATGTGAAAAATGGGTTAAAAATTTCACTATGTTTGATAAAATGTTTCATAAATTATTAAAAAAATTCAAAATTATAGCTAAAAGCTCATTTCAGTATAATGAGAAAGGTATACTTTAATTGTATGAAAAATTTCAAGCATGTACATATAACAGATTTTGAGGAAAAGTACATCGAAAGCAGCCAATTTAACATTGTCGGTATAGAGGTTTCCAACTCCTCTTAAGAAAGCCAATTTATCTCGTCTTGAAAGAGATCCTCAAGAAAAAGAGGCATTGAAATATTTGTGCTTAGCGATATAGTGATGAGACAAATTATATTTTTTAAATATAACATTTTCAAGACAAATGAAACAAGTTGTCAACCTATGCTTGTTTTTCTCTTCGAAATAATCAAGATCCCGATCGTCTTGAAGCAACGTGTATCCTTTAGATATTTTTCGCTCCACCAATACAATTGTCACTACTCCACTATTTTTTTGTTATCACTAACTGTTACAGTTAAAAAAAGAGAAAAAGTTATCTCGCAATTCGTACTAGCACGACATCGACAGCAAAATTTCCATATTTAATTGCTTGATTGATAGATTTTCTCACTAAATTTTGTATGCATTGTTCTTAAATAATTGCCATGCCGGGCCATTCAGAAAAGTCTGGCGAGCCTCAGGCAGAGTATCACGGAGTTAACTCGTTAAAGAACCAGTCTCACGTAGCGTGTTCGCACTTGCGAAAGTCGCGTGATGTGGAACACACCAGTTGAGGTAACTAGGCACGTAACGTACACTCTCTCAACCCCCGCATTAATGGGGAGCCCAGAATTCTATGGGGTCTTACAATCATTTGTAAGATCCGTCTTAAGGCCCAAAACCTGACTTTGCAGGGGGGGGGGCTAATGTTTTCCTTTATGCCGCTGCACGTAACGTTCTTGATAGAACCACAAATCGATGTGCCCGTTACACTTCGCACCTCCATACACTATCAGTATGTCGGCAGTTCCTCGTTTGAATACAAGTCCATCCTACTAACTCGGAAAAAAGATCACAAATGACGACTTTCAGTTGGATCGCTGTTCACGAAACCTTCTGTTCCGCTCCAGCTACCGCAAGCCTGAAAGGAAAAATCTTCCAGAACGTCAGGAATTCTATGCAGCGTCACTGTAGGGACTTGCCAGATGACTTCTAGTCTTAATTTTGAACACCTGCTGTAGTACAATCTTCCAATAAAATGTTTTCTGCCTCATTAATGTGTTACTGTTTCTGTCCTTTTCCTCTGCTTCTTTGCGCCGTAGCTCGCAACTTTGGCATTTACGACCTTGAATTCCTATGTAATTCTGAGTCGTCTCTGTACCCCCTACACATCCTCCAAGTTTGTGGATCTGGTAGCGAATCGCCCTGGGTATACATGCAACATACGTACGTACATACGTATGTATGCATGTATGTATGTGTGCATGTATGCATGTAAGTTAATAATGCTCTATTTTTGATTATCGAATATGTTAATAACATCTGTATAACGATAAATGTAATATTCAGAATTATTTATGTAGCCATTTTCATAATAATATGAATATAAATTAGCTAGACAGTTGCTAGCTGGGCCACGTTGTGGCAAACCCTTACTCCGTTGACAATAATTACTATTATAATATATGTAGTTCTCTTTTAGTATAAACCTAATGAGAGAAAAAAATCTATCATAATTAATATTTTTAAATAAATTAGTTTTATGGAGTTTTAGAGGTACATATAAATTAAGAATATATGCAATTTTTTGAATCCCAACATTCCCAATATTTATAAGATTTTTAAGTAAGAAATCTAACTTTAATCACGTGTCATTAACGAGTTAGCCATCAACAGAGCTTATTTATTTATTTCTGCTAAATAATAAATGCTTATAGTTGTTATTCATGATCATCGAATTTATTTAAGATAAAGGCATTCTCAATTTGCGTCACATGCTTTGATAAATGAAGTGATCAGTTACCGCTGTATATGAGAAAGTTAAGAGAGCCAGTGTCCACCCACATGGCGGCCCCCAACCGTTTTCTCATTTATAGCTCTTTTCCATACCCGGAGATGGGAACGATGTTAATATGGGGAACAGTAGACGGAAGTGTTCTCATTTGTGTTCCCCTACAATCCTATCAATTCCTTTCACTCATTGGTCAAACCAATATTACATTGTTTCGAGTAAGAAGCATCTGTTTGAGTGCGGTACTATCATTTTTGCCATCAAGAGAAGCTAGTGTAAAAATGCAATCAATCTTATACATGTACGGCAATGAGAATTCTGCGCCTTGCAGTACCCTTGACAAAACAAACCAATCAATCTGTAGAAAGCTCAATAAAATTTTTTAAAGGTAAATTAATATAACTAATTATTTCACAAGAAAATTAATTATTACAAAAAAAATTAGACGCAAGTCTTATTTAGTTTCTGTTTCATTGATATCTGTGTCATTAGGATTAATGTTACAAGATTAGAAATTGAAGCCGGGTAAAAATTCCCTACTTCATGAAAACCTGTTGAAATTTTTGTACTACTAAGAGTATCGTAAACTTGAAAAATAACCAAAAATTCCCATATAATAAATTCTCTCTCTAAACTGAAATAAAAGTATATTTATATGTAACCTAATTTAAAATATATAATGACTGATTAATTTAATATATAAATTATATTTTGATCAATTAATACATTATTGATTTTTATTTTACTGGTTAATATAATGATAATTGTTTATGTTAATTAAATTGCATTATCATTTTTCTTCTTTTATCTTAATTAGTACAAAATGCTATATAACTCGGGCTTGATGTAATAAAAGGGGTAATGTAATAAGCAATCAACAATTTTCTTCTAAAGAACGAATTCTGAAAAGACATTTTTCAACCTTATTAGATCATGGGAGGTAAGAATATAGTACATAAAAATTTAAGACAACTATATCAAAATATGTATCAATACTATTAATAATTCTGTTCAAAGAAATGCTCTATACAGACTAGAAAAGTCTTATTTTTATATTAATTTATAATACATAATTTATTCAATTTTTATAGGGCTCCAAGAATTATTAATTAACAAACACAAATATAAAAACAATCATTTTCATGTACCTTTAACAATATAATGATAACAAATAAATATAACGAAATAAAGAAATTCCTATTTACCTTGATCTTGATTGCGATTTTATTAACCCCTTGATTGGTTTGTGTGTGTGTACCCGTACACTGTACGGGCTACCAAAATCTAGCCACAACCAGTTTGTTCGTACGCTGTACTAGCTATGATATTTTCTTCTTTTTATCTTTGATTTGTTCATATTTTTAATTCTTAAAGTAATATTTAAAGTGCTAGTGTGTTTAAGAGATGCAGTTTGCCCATGGTACTGAAATACTGCTCTTGTCCGGGATCTTTTTTGTGATGAAGGCGGGAATTTTTCATTGATGGCTGGAATTTAGATTCTTGAAAATATTCGATAACGGACAGGGATTGGCGATGCAATGTGCAATTGGTTGCTTAAGAAGAAATGAAAAGGGGAAGATGATTCAAAAAAGCCGATATTATCTTTGTCACAATTGCAATGTAAGACTTAGTATTACACCATGCCTCAAATAGTGTGTGAATACATACATGCACCCACACAAAATCCTCAACATTTTGAAAAAGAGGCACGAACATAAAACTTTTTTGTAAGTATGAGAGAAACTCTTAAGATATATTTGAAGCATTCTTCATAGCATGCAGAGTGTACATATATGTAAAAAGCAAACATTTAGGGTTTTTTGTGCTTCATAATTATAAAATAAAAAATAGTATGAAAACTTTAAAATTGAAAACTAAAATAAACTTCTCCATTTTCTCATTTTGTTAAGTATTATGCCTAATTCTATGCAATAAGAAAACGCGCTCTTTTTCGGATCACAAAAATTGACCGCTTAAGGGATTAACCATTATCTTTTTGAAAAAAGTTTTACACTATAAATATTAAAATATTTGATTATATACAGACCTGATGTTCCACTGAATTTTAAGAAAAACTTCTTTCTTTAATTTCTTACAATTTTATCTGTTTAGGAGAGTTTGTTTGACATTGCATATATTCTTCAGTGAACATTCTCTGAATTTTGAATAAATAATTATTTTACAAAAATGTGACGAAATTTAGTTAATTTCTTACAAAAACTGTTAATTTCAAAAGACCTAACATAATTTGGGTTCAAAACCTCTATTCTTCTCTCCACTATAAAAACGACGTCCCTTAATTTTTTTCTTTGACTTATAATCTTTTACCCTTTAAAAAGAATCAGATTAGTATCATCACAAATTTTTATAACCGTGTTCATCATTTATATAGTTTTGAGTTTCATTTTGCAATAATTAAATTTTTTATTATCGTACAATTTCATTCAGCAAAATAGGAGAATTTATTTTAAGATTACAATCAGCATGAAATATTTATTTACTCAATTTTATACCGGTGTAAAATTCTAACATAAAACGCGTTCATGTAAAAGAAATATTACGCAAAATTTATATTTATATGTTTTAAAAATGGAATCAGAATTGAATACTCTTATCTACATCCAGTTGTTCTGTATAAAGAAAAGGAGGAGCTATGTGCTTAAAATCATTTTTAGCAAATTCCCTGAAAGAGATTCAATAATCCTTTTCAATGAAAAGTCTCTGATTTCCACTGATGCTCTTTTGGGATCTATAATTGACGGTAAAAGGTATTTTTCTGCTAAAAATTGCTCCGCTCCTTTCCTGGAGCTGTAACATTTTAAGTAAAGGGGAAACATGCTATATTTAGTCTTGGTATTAAAAATATTTGCTTTCAAATAATAAATGATTGAATTCTTTGGACCAGGGGTGGGCAGACTTTTACATGGCACGGTCTACTTTTAATTTTTTCAAGGTGTCACGGTCCACCATGTGACGTAGTTGTGTTAAGCAAAAAAAAAGCACAACACAACATTTGTATTACAGCTATAATAAATACAGAATATGTACACTTACCTACATAACTACAGCAGAAAAACAAAACTTACTCTTTTAAAACTACGTTTTAAGTAAAACGCAAAATACAAACATAATAATTATACCTCTAAATTTAATATCAAATGATGCATTTTCAAACAATTCGCAATACATCACAAATTAAGTAATTTTTCCTTAAAATTAGTTTTTATAGCTATAATCTCAATAGACAACTTAGTCTTCGTATTATCTGCCCCAATCTTGAATACCTCGGTATATTATTACTAACTGCTAATCTTACACTGAAATATAAGTGGTCGTCTGTGAAACAGAATATGTTGTCTTGATTATATTCTTCGTTGAAAATGTAGATTCTCACAGGTAGGTAGAGCGAAAGAACGATGTTAAATGAATTGCAGCTTTTTTAAAATTGGGATACTTTACTTCGACCAATAGATTCCAAAAGTTATACTTTACAAATTACGTCCTTTTGAAAGAAAAAAACTTCGTTTTCCTCGAGAGATAAAGAAAACATGTAACATACACTTGCTAGAAAAAGTCTGCGTTCACCCATAAGAAATCATATAGCAAAGGTAAAATTTAATAGAAATATAATTTTTTTCTAACAAAATTTCACGAATTTGTTTACTATTATTTAAATACTGAGCATGCAAGAATTCGTTAATTTTGAATTATAACTACTTAGGGTAACAGAAGTTTTGCAGCAAAATACACAAATAGTAGGCAGAAAAAGTCTGCGTTCACTGTTTGAATATTCTTGGAGTTTGTATCAACAAGCAGCAGAGTTTTTGCATTTAGTTATCAAGTAAAATAGCTTAAGAAAATTGTGACGCAATAATTGTTACGTTTTTGTGAGATACGAAGCAATTCAAGGACATGAAAAATAAAAAGAAGGAAATTAGTACCAATGTGAAAATGTGAAAAGATGGAAAAAGTCGTCGGGATATAGCCAGATCCGTTGGACGGCAGTATTCACCTCTATCCAGCATGTTATTTATAACTGTAAATCTACAAGAATTTACACACCCAAGCCTCTTTTAAGTCGTCCATCTAAACTCCCAATCAGAGAAAAACTCAGTATAACATCAATGGCGAAAAAAACCCGCGCGTGTTTGTCCTCAACTTAAATAGCAACAGACATTCACGAGCAGTTTAAGAAAAACACACACATTTGAGCGGAGATGCTGCAAGAAAAATCTTGAAAAAGGCCGGATACCATAGTCGAGTGGTTCGCAAAAGCCTTTTATCTCAATTACCAACCGGCTTAAGCGGATAGCTTTTGAAAAAGATCATATACATAAGCCTCTTGAGTTCTGGAGGACTGTAATATTCTCTGACGAGGGTAAATTTTGTATCTTCGGCATAAAAGGTTGTAAATTAGTCTGGAGAAAACCTTGCACAGCGCTTCAAAAAGAGAATTTAGTACCAACGGTAAAGCACGGCGGTGGTGGAGTCATGGTGTGGCGGTGCATGGCGAGCAATGATGTTGGCAAGTTGGAGTATATATAATCAATTATGAACAAATATGATTTCTTTGATGTCCTAAAAAACAATTTAAAGGAAAGTGCCACCAAACTCGGCTTAGGATAATCGTTTCGTTTTCAACACGACAACGATCCTACGCACACCGCTGAGATAGTGAAACTTTGGCTCTTGTATAATGTCCCAAATCAACTGCACATGGCACCACAGTCATCTGATCTGAATCCTACGGAACACTTATGTGAGATTTGCTGGAATATAGGATTCGTCAACACAATGTATCTGGCAAGGATATGGTGAAGAAGTGTTCTTAAGGGGACCAATGGGAAGAGATAAGTGCTGAAAAAACCCCAAGATTTGTTAGTTCAATGCCGAAACGACTTCAGAAGGTTCACAAATGTTGAGATTAACCAACCAGCTACTAAATAGCTCATTATTCTCTTTTTAAATAATTTTTATAGTTACGACTAAAGCAGTGAACGCAGACTTTTTCTACTTGATTTTTGTTATTATCGTTACAAACCTGTCTTTATTTTAAAATCTATGAAGGCTAACCAAATTTATTTTTGTTATTCTGAATATATATACTTAAAATGAACTAAATAAAATCTAATTAAAATTTGTTTTTTAAATTCCAGTTCTTAAACTTTTTTTCATTGTTCATGTAAGCAATAATACGTGAACGCAGACTTTTTCCAGCTAGTGTATATTTAGATATATTTTTCACATCAACGTTGCCAAATGAAAAACCCATGAATGCAACTTTTGTGGGATTCTAGTCTAGTAAATTCTTGAAAACGTCTCTCAAATTTGGTTTGGAGTTTTATTCACGGGTGTTTTCATTATCTTGTTAACTACCAGTGTTTCTTTTATTATGCGCGTATTTTATGTGAAGGCGATCACCCCAAAATTTCTTAGAAGTCCCCCGGTCGATCGCGATCGACTTATTGCCCACCCCGGCTTTAGACTTTTCGATTCAAAAATGACCTATGTCTGTTAAAGGGGGCTAGTTACTTTTTAAAAATTGAACACGACATCGTGGTAATTTCTCATCATGTAAGAAAATAACATAAAAAAATCATCAAATTATTCGAATCTCTATCCTCTCGAGTTTAAATTTCTTTGATACTAAGCCCATATATGTTGCACATTCGCTATTCAAATTAATAAGCGGCTTGAATAATTTTATTCTCATTTCACAAAAAAATCCTTTTTGTCTACAAGTAATTATTTAAAAAGAATTATAAAAATCAATTATTGCGTCATAATTAATAGATAAAAAAATCAGAGTATGGTACAATGGATCTTTTCTATCTCTTTCTTTCTTTTTCTTTTCTGTTGCGGTACACTTTTACCAATTTAGAGATTTGGTGGCACTATTAAAATGTTTAAAAGAATTTTATTTTTCCGTAATACTCTATGTAAAATTGTTTAGGATAATCATTCTCATTGCTAAATAAAATAATATGTACAACAAAATGTTTATTGAGTACGTAATTACAAATTAATTATAAGAATATATATTATACGAAATTTGAGCTTGATGATTTTTGGTAATTTCTTTTACATTTTTGGTCGTAAAAATGATAATGCCACTCTCATTTCGTCATCTACATTAAAAAAAGTTTCGAATTTTTTCTTTTCTTTTCTTTCTTATATATATATATACCGGGTGGGCAAAAAGTCCGTAAAAACTTTAAAAATTCATAAAATCCGGAGAAATGAACGAAAAAAAAACGTTTGCAGGATCAGCATTAGTATGTCACGGGATTTTTTAAGCTAGAAAAAAAATAATTCGAAAATCATCCGGTAGGTGGCGCTGTTACAAGCGTCTGTGGTGGAAATATGCAAACTAGACGGCTATAAAAACCTTTGCTTTCAATGAATCCACATTCATTTCACCATTACAAACAGTGAATGTGAACAAAGATGCTCAGTGCGCCGGATAAAGCGTTGTTGCTGAAGTTATTTTACATGAACGAGGAGTCAGCGATCATTGCCTTGCGTAAATTCCGAGTTCAAAAAAATGTGAACAGTGGAAAAGGCCCTTTAACATCTGCAGGTCTCTTAAAGCTTGTTAAAAGTTTTGAGGAAACTGGAAAGTTGGAGGATCGAGCACGAGCCGGACGACCATGCATGAAAGAAGCACGTGCACCCAGCATTGCTGTCGAAATGGAAGCGATTGCGTTCGAAGCAGATTCAGGGATCAGCAGTGCTCGTGAAGCTGCCAGATGATTGGGCTTACCACCATCATCTGTCCACAATATTCTTCGTCGAATCCTCCAGCTGTACCCATACAAATTGCAATCATGCCATGAACTTTTGTCAGCAGATACCGCACAGAGGGAAGCATTTGCGAAGTGGGCCTTCTCTAAAATGGAACAGGATCCCACCTGGGTTTTTAACATCATGTGGACAGATGAAGCTCATTGCTCGCTTCATAGTGACGTTAACAACCATAACTGTCGCATTTGGGCGACCTTTAATCCACGTGAGTACACACAGAAGCCATTGCATTCCCCAAAAGTGACAGCATGGTGTGGTTTCACAGGTTCATTTATCATAGGACCATTCTTCTTTGAAACGCAGTGCCCAGTAAATGGATGGATAACGGAAACGGTAAATCCTCAGCGTTATCTAACGCTTCTGCGGGAGACTGTCGTGCCATGTTTAATTCAACGAGGTCAGATTTCGAATATCACGTTCATGCAGAATGGAGCAACCAGTCACACTGCTAACCTGGTTAAGGCATTCCTGATACAGACGTTCGGGAAAGACAGAATCGTTAGCAGGCGCTGCAGGTACCCATGGCCTACTCGGTCTCCAGATTTAACACCGGCAGACTTCTAGTTGTGGGGATATTTGAAATCTCGCGTGTATCTATCCGGTCCATCAAGTCTGTCGGAACTGAAAGATGCGATCCGCAGAGAAGTAACCTCCATACATCCGGACATGTTGCACTCTGTCGTTGCTGGATTTGTCACTCGTCTGGAATGTCTTCTCCCCTGTGGTGGTAGTCATGTGGAATATTGTAATAAAGTTGTGAAAGTTTTCTGTTCATTATTTATGCATTGTTTCTTTGATTTGCGTACATCAGCGCCACCTACCGGATGATTTTCGAATTATTTTTTTTCTAGCTTAAAAAAAATCTCGTGACATACTAATGCTGATCCTGCAAACAGTTTTTTTTTCGTTCATTTCTCCGGATTTTATGAATTTTTAAAATTTTTACGAACGTTTTGCCCACCCGGTATATATTTGCTAATGCTGAAAATTCGAATTCACGCAAATAAGATATACAAAATCGTAACAATATTTTTAAAACTTTTTTGGCTATTATGAGATAATCGCCTGTAATTTTGATCCAGAATGAATTAATTGACTCTTCCGACAGTTTTGAAATTAAATATCAATTATTACCGAGCAAATCCGTTTTTCTTCTTCCTTTACAATCAATTTATATACAGATATATCCGTAGGATTATGAATCTAATCAATTTTTTTATATCGTGGTATATTTAACTAATCCACGAAAGGATTAGTTAAATATACCACGAATAAATACCCTAAGTATATTTGTATAAAATGGATGAATGATTCGGTTCCGGGTTTTTTTCTCAGAGTATAAATAATGATTTTTAAAAAATTTGGTGGCGCAGTTAAGTACCGCGGCACAATAGTTGAGAATCTGTGATATAATATCTTATCTTATTGGACTCACAGTCAGCTTCTTTCCATGAATTGAAAGCATTCTGTTTGTGGTGTTTGATTAAAGTTCCAATCATGATTCTTATTAATACTTTGTTATTTCTACGTAACAATAAGTAAAATAAAAATAATTAATGGTTATAAAAATCTAGGTAGTCTGTAGTTCAGTAGCAAGTTTCATGGTCAACAGGCTGTAGTTTAGAATTGGTTGATTTTCGGTTTAGTGGGATAGGGATCAAAAAGATATAAGACTACTATCCCTTAATTTGAAGTTCATCAACGACAACCATATGAAATTTTTAACTAATTTATTAATTTCGTACTTAGAAGCCGGGGAAGGCTGTTGGTGGAATACCTTAGGACAGTGGTCTTCAACTCCTGAGCCGCTGACCAGTACCGGTCAGTAGATCAAGCGGTACCAGGGCACCTAAGGAGCATTAAATTATTTCTATTTTATAAACTATGGTGTGTTTTTGTCGAATTTCTGTGACTTTCCGTGGAAATCACTTTATAGCACATGTCAAATCATTTTATATTCACTCTTGGTATATTTTATTCGGAAGGCATATTTTTAAATGTAAAAAATTAGTAAGTCAAAACAATCTAAGATATAAACAATCCACATACCTCCTTCTCTCCTCTGTAGTCCACGGAAAATTATCAAACGTTGCCCGGGCCACGGTGATAAAAAGGTTAGGTAGAACTGCCTTAGGAGACCGAGCTCACGCTAAAGGGTTAAACCTCTTAACAAGTTACCCGTACACCATACGGGCCACCGAAGGCTGGCCACAACCACTTTACTTGTACGCTGCATGGGCAATCTTCTATCTTTGATTTGTATATATTTTTAATTTTTATAGTGAGATTATTAGTGCTAGTGTGGATTTTAAGGAATGCAGTTTGTCCATGGTGCTGAAATACTTCTTCATCGGGATGTTCCTTGTATTGAAAGCGGAAATTTTTCATTGAAGGCTGGAATTAGATTCTTGAAATTATTCTATAAAAAACAGGGATTAGCAAGACTGTGCAGTTGTTTCCTTGAGAAGAAATTCAAATGGAAAGAGAATCCAAAACGCGCCGATATTATCTCTGTCCCATTGTAATGTAAGCCTTAGTATTACACCATGCTTCCAATTGTGCGTGCATATATATATGCACATGGACATCAAAATCCTCAACCTTTAGAAAAAGAGGTACAAGCGCGAATTTTTTTTTTGTAAGTATGACAGAAATTCTTTTAAGATATATGAAACATTCTTCATAGTATGCGGAGGGTACTTATAAAAAGCAAATATTTAGGAGGTTTTGTGTTCCACAATTATATAATAAAAAATAGTGTGTAAAATTGAAAATTAAAATAAAATTCTTCCATTTTCGCATTCTGTTAAGTATTATTCTTAGTTATATTCAATAAAAAATGTGCCCGTTTTTGGTACATTTTGGGGAAGAATTAAGCGCTTAAGAGATTAAAGCTACACAACCAACGTTCGGGAAAAGAGCCACCCCAATTCAACCTTGGCCATGGATCTCGAAATTTTGAGCCCTGGTCGTGTGTAGGAGACGTCAACTGAGCTGGCAACTCATTCTCAAACGTGAGGACTTTCGGTAGATTTAATGTGCATCAGTTCCTCTGTACAGGAGGTCTTTAGTAGCACTAGGACTCAAACCCATGACTCAATAACGCTGGCTACAAGTTCACGGCTATGACCATTCGGATACCGAGGCCACTCAAAGTCATCGAGTGGTGGTGGGTAAAAAATGAAAAAGTATCTAAAGCATCTCTATATTTTGAAATACATAGTTACATGATAGATTCATAATGAACATGCAGTTAAATATGAAACCAGGGTGACCCTGTTAAAATGTAAGTATCTCTTAAACTTAAAAATCTAGGAAAGTATTTATGTCTGTTTTTGATATTTTTAATTTATTTATTTATTATTATTATTATTTTAAGATTTAGAAAAATTATATAATTTGAATTTTTAAATAGTACCTTAAAGGTTTTAGTAACTTCAAAAAAATGAATTCTTCCAAGTACGAGATTAAGAGCAGTCATTAGGGTAATAACTTTTTAAAAATCGATTTTGAGGTTTTGATATTTCTATAATCCCCAAATCGGGAACTTTCCATTGATATAACGTACAAGCGTTTATATGAATTAGAAGTACTTTAAAATGATTTTTTTTAAATAATCAGCTTATGAACCACGCCCATTTGACAGATAGAAATGTAAACATTGTCTTTTTAAATCTGGAGCAAAGTTGCAAAGCCTCAATTTATTTTTATTAATACGCATTAGATACCTGTATAGTAACTGCAAATTTAACTGTGTTAGATATGCAAAAAAAATTTGTGCCAAATTTGGAAGCGTGGTTTTAATTTGAATGTTATATTTAGTATATTTAGTGATTTTACCTAGATTTAAACCTGTTCTTCACTTTAAATTTAGTTTAAATAATTAGTAATAATAACTAATTTAAACTTTAAAAGACTTAGAAAAGCGCTAAAAATATTTTAAAAATACTTGAAGTTACAATTATGTGATATTTAAGAAAAATTTGGATTAAATTTAATACAAAGGTAAGATTTTTTAATAAAAATTTCTGTTTTCAGAAACTTATTTTTTTAAAATTGTGTAAATTTACTGTATGCATGTTTAAAATTTATATTTTTAAAATTGTGTAAATTTACTGTATGCATGTTTAAAATGTATATTTTTAAAATTGTGTAAATTTACTGTTTGTATGTTTTTTAAATGCAATTGTGTATGTTAAAGTGATATTTTTGAAATATTCTTAAAACATTTAAATATAAAGCAGTTATCATAACAAAAAAATTACAATTTTTAATAAATTCATAATAATAATCGTTCGGCGAACTAAAAGTTTGTCTTTGAAAAACTAATTATTATATTTAAAAAAATTCACTTCAGTATAAATATAACGTCTAATTAATATAAATAAAAATTGGAGTCTTTATGTTTAATAGTTTCTGAAAAAAAAGGTATGAGATGATACATTAAATGTGATGTTTGTTGTCTTTGCGTGAAGCTTGTTACATACATAAAAATACGTAAATTTCATGTTTAAGAACATAGAAACAGTTTTATTTTGTCTGTTTTAGAAATCATTTGTCCAGTTTAGAGTAGCTTTTGAAGTTTTAAACTTAGAAACTGTCTGCAACAACAAGACCTAATGATAATGTTACGAAAACCTAACGAAAACTAAGAAACGTCGTATAATCAGGTATTTTTAAATACCTTCTCAAATTCACACCAGAACCATATTGATACATTTTCACATTATATTTATGATGCTTTCTGTTCAAATTTGATATCTTTAATGTATGAAAGCTACAAATTGTTTAAAAATTGATTCAGAATTTGAGAAAATTTTGATGTTTTCTCGTTAAAAAAAATGAAAAATGCTGTTCTGGGCAATTAAAGACTTTTTTGTTTACTAATTTATGCAAAATAAATTGCAAAGATGCTAATGTTTAATAAAATGGGACAAATACATGCTGTAATTCATTATTTTTGTGATAAAGTAGCCCTTTATAGTGAAAATTCAACTTTTTCAAAAATGATGTTTTTAAAACTGTATTCATCTTTTTTCTCAGAATATAAGGTATAAATGTACATAAAATTTTTTCCCTCATGTTACTGATATGTAACTATATATATTCCTGTGAGTGTTTTGAGGATTTGCCCAAAATATTTGACTGGAGTCCATATATCGTGACAAAAAATGTCAATTTTTTTAAAAATTCATAGTGATAATTTTATGCTACATCTTTTTGAGAAAACTAAACAATATATTTTAAATATTTCACTTCATTGCAAATATTAATGTTTATTTATTGTTTAGACAAGTTTTTCAGCTTTAATATTCAAAGCTGTTTCAATAATAGCTAACTAATTATAACTCAGATGTGTAATGCTTTTTGTCGTTGCGAGAAGCTTGTTGCATGCATAAAAATACACAAATTCCATGTTTAAAAACATAGAAACAGTTTTATTTTTGACTTTTTTAGAAATATTTTGTACAGTTTAGAGAAAATTTTGAATTTTGAAACTTTTAGAAATTGTGTTTGCATGGGAACATACAAAAATCCATAGTTAAATTTTTCTAACGTCGTAAAATCACTTATTCCCAAATCATGACTTTTACATATTGATACATATTTACATTATATTTATGATGTTAGAAGGTCAATTTTGACATTTGTAATGCATTGAAGCTAAAAATTCTTCACAGATTGTTACATAATTTGTGAAAATTGAGGCAAAATGCTAAAAAAATCTCGTTGAACAAAAACTGAAAATTACTATATATGTACTTTCTGAACATTTTAAGGCTTTTTTGTTTCCTATTTTATGCTTAAAAATTAAGAAGATTCTAATGTTTAATAAAGTAGTGCAAATACATGTTGTAATTCTTTATTTTTGTGATTAAGTGCTTTTTTACACTTAAAATGCAATTATCTCAAAATGATTGTTTTCAAACTGCGCGTGTACCTTTTTCAAAGAATCTAAACAATTAATATACTTGCAATTTTTACTGCACATAAATAATATATGTAACTATATATAATATAGAGCTACTTTCTTGGAGATTTTCCTAAAATATTTTACTCAGAAGCAGTTATCGTAAGAAAAATGACAATTTTCACAAATTTCAAAGCGATACTTTTACGATGAATTTTTTTGAAAAAAGTAAACAATATATTTGAAACATTTTACCATTATTTAAATAAAAAGCCTAATTATTATACTTCCAAAATTTGAAGTTTTTATATTTAACAATTTCTCAGAAACAAGTTCCTAAAATGGCTCAATTTAACATTGTCGGTATAGGGCCTACCGACTACTCTTAAACATAAGTAATGCTTTTAAACATTAAAAACTTATATTTTATTAAAAAGACCTAAAGGGAAAATTTTCTGAAACACTTTCAGAAGTGCGTCATTTATTATGCTTTATAATTCAAGAACTTTGTCACGTTTAAGTATGTAGCCTTATCAAATAGAAGGATATAATTGCTGCAAAATGGGTAGATCATGTTTATTGAATTTTTAATTTACGACTTTTACTTCAGAAGTTATCTAAAGATCAAGTTTGGAGGAGCCCGAATTCATACTAGTGCTGTAGGATGAATGATCGATAAACATTATAAAACTTAAATTCTTATTAAAGTCAGCTTTAAATATGTAATAGAAGCAAAATTAACTATCGATCCCTATGTAAAATATTTAAGATACACTTAACTTTCATAGACAGCTTTTAAGCACGTTCACCTCGCTTGCATCAAAAGGAATCCAGCCATCCTTTTCTCAAAGTATTTTAATTCATGTGCTTTTGTCTAACTAACAGTTACTGATCCTCTAATATACTTTTGTCAAAAAGTCGGAACTATTGATCCTCTAATATATTTCAACTCTCACTATCACACCTTAGAGTCACAATCGCATCTTCTGCATTATCACTTCAGATCTCTTAAAATAATAATATTGTTACGTAAGATTTTCCAGGATTTTATGCTATTAGTCTAGCAAAACAGTTCTTCAGGAGCTATGAAAATTTACTGTAGAAAACAATCCTTAGAAATACGGGATACAGCAAAGCAAAATTCGCAAAATAAATCAAAGATGGCTTTCACATCTTCTACAGCGCCTATATACAGCTATCAATGTCTAAAAATACAAATACGTTATGCATTCGCAAACAATCACTAGATCATAGCAACTCTTTATCTGCCAAAGTGATATTCACCCAGTTTTAGTGAGTGACTCCTATTTATAAGCTGGGAGGATCTTTCTCGAAAGATCCGCTTACATTATGGATCGTAATGTTAATATATTTCTCTTGTAATTTCCAGAAGCTTCAATTTGGTCACCAATTTGCCAAAAATGATCGATAATATGGTCGACAAGAAGCAAAAATGATCGCCAAGAATGCTACCAACTTAGCTCTATTTTCAACATTTCGCCAAGTTTCCAATGGATCGCGATTATTATTAAAGGAACAGAATGTTGCAATTTTAACATAAAACAAATACAACAGAAAGTAATATTAACGTATCCACATATAAATTATTTACACTATTTTTTAAGCACTCATTAGACAAAATTCATAACAATTTTAATTTACATAAGTCATTATTTCTTTACAAGGTGAAGTTCTCAAATAAATCAATAACGTTAAGAAACGCCAGAGATTATTTGAAGGGAAATAACACGTGAGAACACTTTACAAGCTAAGCTAGGATGCAATGCTAAGGATTTGAAGTACAGCATTATCCGTGGCACTTTACATAGATTTTAATATGTGAAATATATTCAGTTTTATTGTTTTATTTTACTACATTAAGCTTACATTAATTTTACATTTGACAGCTTTTGTAACAGGTGTTTTTTTAATATCAAATTGGAAAATTTTAGAATCAATAGATATCTCTAAATGTGAAATTTGATCTACGTAAGTCCTCATTGATTCTATATATATCTTTTCAAGCTAGTTTTTAAGTTCGAAAATTTTCAATTTTTCTAAAATACATTTATTTTGATTATGAAATTCATGGGAATGTTCTTTCATTAATCAATGTGTGTGTGTGTGTGTGTGCCATGAATAAATGTCATATAAGTCATTCGAAATACGTTTGATTAAATAATTGAGCTTTCGTCTCAATGAAGCGACGTACAGTTATTCTGTCAATTAATGTGATTCTGACAACCAATGCATATTAATTTAAATACATGATTTCCATGTTAGTTAATTATGGTATTATGCAATACATATAAGGAAATCCGTGTAATAGTTTAATATCCAGAAGTCCAAAGCTGTAATTGAATGTTTATCAAGATGCTATGAAATGAAGCAATAAAAGTTCACACAATGGGAGAAAATAAATGAGCATCGTATTGATCTCTCTCTCTCTAGCTTATATTTCTAAAATAACCACATTTTTACTTTAAGCCAAACGTACTCAGTTTCTCAAAATTGTATCAAAATTCACGAAAAATTTTTGTTGTTCTTTCTGAGAACTGTAACGTCGAATCTTAAGACAATAAAAGGCGACTTGCGTCATCAGTATCTACAACTCTGAAATGTATTTTTAGATTTAATTCAAAATTAAAGTTTAAAATGTTTCTGTCTTCGGATATTCTATATTTATCGCAGTCTGTAAGGAAACTTAGTTTATTATATACAGAAGGTACACACATAGCGCAAATAAAGCTTACAATATTTCTGTCAATGGATATTTTACATTGATCGTAATCAGTAGAGAATCTTAGTTTTCTTACAGAAGGCTCATAATAAAAGTAAAGTTTAAAATGTTTTTGTCTACAGATATTGTATATCAATTGTAGTCCGCAAAGAACCTTAATTTATAGTATAAATGCTATTGCCACAATTGTTGTTACACATTTCTTAGGGAAATTTTCGTGGCCGCGGTAGCCGAGTGGTATGGGCATCGGATCGTGGCTGGCTTTGTCACGAATTCGAGCCTAGTACCACTAAAGACCCGCCGTGTAGGGCAGCGATGCACGCTAAATCTGTCGAGAGCTGAAACGTCCTCCCGTTGGTGTGGTGTGGTAGTTAGGAGAGGGGGGTGCCAGCTCAGGTGTCGTCCACGTCACTTGACCATGGTTCAAAATTACGTGGTCCGTCGCCAAAAGCCCTCGTGCAGCTGAACAGTGCGACGTTAATCTTCACTCACTCACTCACTCACTCACTCACTTAGGGAAATTTTCGTATGCCAATAACTTGAATAATTATATTACTAGAAAGCATTAATAGCTAGTTCTCTGGATTGAATCAGAATTATAATATTGAAAAAAAGAGAACTATAAAAAGTACCTATAATAGAATATATTATAATTTAATAATTATTATAATATAGTAATCAAAGTTAGAGAAAAATATAATTTTAACTCAGATACTAAATTGATTTAATGATAGTAAAGGTTAATAAAATAAATACATATCTCACTCAATTTCACTACAAAGTAAATTATGCAGTTCTATACTAGTTTATTAAAATTTTAACCATTTTTTTCTTAATGTTTAGAAATAGAGGATTTAATCAATGAGCTTTTTTATTAGCTCTGGGCGATATATACTTATTTTTACAATAATAAAACCTCCAACAAATTAAATGTTCTTAAAAATCAAGTCCGTTGTTTTAATTTACAATTATGGTAAGCTTTTCATATTAAATATAATGTGGCTATTGTTTCCAGTTTTACTATTGACTTTAATATAATCTAATAATATTAATATAAGTAATAATTAATTAACATAACCTTTAATATCTATTATCTAAATTTTTGATGCTGGAAACCAGTCCCTCTACTACAACGGGAAACGGATCGCGAATGAAGACTTCCATCAAAATTTGTTTCCATGAATCCTTCTGTTCAGCACCATCTACCGCAAGACTGCCTGGAGGAATCTTTGAGAACGTAAAGAATTCCATGCAGTGCCGCTGTCTGGCCTGCCAGACGACTTCTGCTTGGAATTTTCGACACCTGTTGAAATACAACCTTTCAATAAAATGTTTTCTGTTCATTTAATGTTGTTTCTGTTCTTTTTCTCTGATTTATTGCACCATAGCTTGCAACTACGACATTTCCGACCCTGCATTCCTATGTGATTCCGAGTCGACTCTGTACCCCCTACACACCCTGAAAGTTGGTCAGTCTCGCAGTGAATCCCTCTGTATATATGCACTCACAATTTGAAGCATGGTGTAATACATTGCAATGGGGACTGATATATATAATATTGGCTTTTTTTTATTATCTTTCCATTTTCATTTCTTCTCAAGCAACAAACGGCATGTTACGTTGCCAATTCCTGTTCTTTATTGAATATTTTCAACAATCTAAATCCCTGCCTTTGATGCAAAATTCCCACCTTCAACACAAAAAAAAATCCTAGATGAGAAGTATTTCTGTACCATGGACAAACTGCATCTCTTAAAAATTGTAGCACTAATATTCTCACTATAAGAATGTAAAATATGTGTAAATCAACAATAGAAAGAGAACAATATCATTACCCGTATGCTATACTGGGAAACTGGTTGTGGCCAGCTTTCGGTAGCCCGTACGGTGTACGGGCAAACCAGTTAAGTGGTTAAAAGCAGATAAATGATCTAGGGATGTTAAGAAAATTATTTAAAGTCAGGTTTCTTGATTTCAAGCTAAGCACTATTTCTTAACGCATATTTTTTTTAACTTTTTTTCTGAAAATTCATAAACAAATATAAATTTGTCTTTTTTTCAAGAATAATTCATTTTGCCCCAGAACATACGCGTCAAAACAACATGTACCATAAAAATTTGAAATTTTATCAAGAGAAAACAGTTTAAAATTTAAAATAATTATTTAATGATCAAATACCTCATTCATTTAACCTCACTTTTAGTATGAAAGGAATAATTTTCAAACATTCACTTATTAATTATCATTTAAGAAATTAGCACTTTATTCTAGATTTTCTTGCATGAACATAATATCATTAAATTCTTCCACATTTATGAAACGAATAATACAAATATTAAAATCTAATATATTTTTATAAATTAATAGAAATTTGTAACAACAAAAATTAAACTTATTCATCAATTTAAACTTTTCTAGAGTATTTTCACTCTTTTCAACAATATAAATTCTACGAACAGCTTTCCTAGATTTTTTGAAGTTTTTTAGAATGAATAGAAAGTACATTTTCAAAGAAAATACTCTTTTTGGCGCCGGCTTTTTATTTCCTTTGGCATTCTTTTTTATTTATTAAACAGAGAAGGGTAGAAGCAATTTTTGTGTTTTTCTCTTTTTTTGGTGCGTAAACAATACCAAATTGAAGCAATAAGATTTTGTAGTTTCAGATATTTTCATTCCCTGAACATGTGTTTGAAAAAAAAGTAATTCTTTTTTCCCCTCTTTAATTTGAAGCGTATAATTTAAATTTGATATGATTTCCATTTCTCGTTGATAAAAGATATTGATAGAAAATTGAAAATTCTTATGCAAACTATACATTACAATTTTAGATTTAGTAAAACAAACCTGATATATATCAAGCAAAAAGAATAAATTGTATTCCCACGCAGTTATTAAATTGTTTCACTTTCTGTATACATATTGGCAATGCTATATGTGTGTGCTCAATTTCTTTTACATTAAATGTTATAAATTACAAAATTCAAAATTTATTTTTTCCTCTAAGTTTAGCTTAAGGTTTTTTTAGGGGTAGGGGTGAAACAATTTATTTATTTATATAGGGGAGCGGGAGACGGATAAGCGATCGGTATCTTTCAAGTTGCTTTTAAAGGTTAAACAGTTAAAGTTATTTCTTTCTAAGTTATATTCCTTTTTGATAAACTTTAATTAATGATGCCTTTTTTATTAAAATATTAAGAAATTAATTAATAACTTTTTTAAACTTTACATTGACTTGTGTGTATATTCTTTATTATATCATTTTTATATATTTTTGAGAGAAAGCCAAGTAGAAAATTGTTAAGTTTTAAATTTAAAAAATGTCGATGTTCTAATTCTTAAGATAAAATCTAGTATGACATCAAGAAATGTTTATCTACCAGAACTTGAGATTTTTCGATACAATTAAGCTTTAATTAAAAGTTTCCTTCGCATTACTTTAACATCACATTCTGTGGTTTAAAATTTCATTCATATTTCAGTAAACCTCACAACCAGTTACATTCTACTGGCTGTGCAAAAGGGTAGCTTTTTAAAAACATTTTGCGAGAAATGTATTCAGTACAAAAATAAATTTTAATCTGCTTATATGACTCTTGAAAAAAAATTGAAATTTGAAAACCTTAAGTATTTGCAAATATAATCTGGGAGAAATAATTAATAATCAGCTGCTTAAGGATTTTTCTGTTACCTGTTTGACGGAAAATTCTAGAATGTGGTCAATAGGAGCCGCTTTTTATAAATTTGGTTATTTAACAATTTTTTTTCAAATTTCATTTAGTATGTATAAAGGAAGAAAATACGAGATTCAGTTTTCAAAATTAAATTTTCGAGATATTTAATAAGTCATAAAATAAAGCAAGAACAATAAATCAAGGCGCAGGAAAAATACCAACTTAAAAAAACCGTTTTTACATTAAAATATTTTTTAAAAAAATTTTATTCCATGTAATTATACACTTTTTAACGACAGGAAAGACTTTAAATGACTCTTTTCACTGCTTAAAATTATTGATCTTAAATTTTTTTGGATCTTTTTCTCCCAAAGAAAAAATGAATTAATAAAAACTAATTTAAAGTTGATAAATAAATTCCAAAAATAATCTTAAGAAAAAAGAATAAGTATTTAATTTCTTGTAAATTATAATAAAACGTTAATATAAATCTATAAAAGCTGGAGAGCGAAAAATTTCTTCATGATTAAATACCACATTGTACTCATAAACATCAACGAATCATATTTAAAAAATGAAAAATAATACCACGAGGGATTAAAACTCTTCTTTCGTTGCATACATTAGAGTAATTTCATTTGAATTTCTAAGCTTACTCCAGGAATGAATTGAATTTCTTCGTCGCCCTCGGGCTTTTTGAAAATTCAATTAATGCAAAAGATTACTGCGGTAAAATATTCATACAAACATCCGGATTTATATTTTCTTTCTTAAATGATAACAAGTGTATTTAATAGAGCTTTACTTCATGCTCAGAGCTTTACTTTTATTCTCGTCTCATTCATGATATTAAATAACTTTATTAACAAATAAATCATAAGGAGAATTTACATCTCCATATCAATATATTAGAATAACTAAAAAAGGCATTGCTTTTTGTCTTATAAAATGCATGAGATCTATAAAAATAAACAATGGGTGGAACCAATTTTTTTAAAAGTTCACAATAAGCTAATGCCTGATATATTGTTCACTCTTGCCTAAAGAATCAATCGATTTTGTTTAAAAACATCAAGAAAATGCTTACAAAATTCAAATATGTTTCCAAATCGATTCAAAATATTAAAATATTTGTAAATTTTTTTTATTTGTCTGTATTAATGATAAATTTTGCATGAATGACGCATTTCTAGGTCTAGTGCGTGCATCAAGGTTGTTTGAAAATCAACCTTAGTTAATTGGTAATTAAAGATGAGAGTCACTCGAAAGACATACTGTATTGTATTAAAATTCCGATTGTGATTCTATACAATAAGAGACTAAACACATAGTTGCCGTAAAAAGAGTTGTCCTCTAGAAATTGCGCTAGTATAATTTTTTTCAAATATTCTAAAAACAAAAATCTTTTTAACGTAGCAAGCAAAAACTTCAAGAAGCTTTTTGTGCAGATTATTTGAAGCACTAAATAAAATTTACAATTCTATTAAGATTTAAAGGGGGTGAGTGCTGAAGGCTTACGAAGGCTATGTATTTGGAAGCGAATGGTAAGTTTAGAAGTAAATATAAATATTCTTGAGAATTGTATTATTTCATCTTTGGAATACCTATTTGAGATCCTCTCCGATATAACTTTATTTTCCTACAGGACTCTACATCTTGGCACTCCTCAAGGGTCACTACATTTAGGCTTAAGATTAATAAAATCACATGTTACTTCTTTGGCAGACTAATTCACTCATTTTAAGCCCCATGGATAACATGCGGATCTTAATGAACAAATACCTTGATGTCTTAGCTCTAAAGAGCAAAAATGAACTCGTGGAAATCGTAAGATTCTTTTGAGTAACTATCAGCAAATGTGACAGAGAAAATTATTAAATAGTATGCTAGATAATGGACGTAATTATTAGGTTCAAGAAAGATATACCACTAAATATTAACAATTCCTGAAGATTTTAATTAAATGAACTATACTACATTTTACATATTATTTTAGTTTTTTGAACCACTGTGACAATTATTCTAATTTTTAGAAAATAATTGCAAAATACTTTGCACTATGATGCTAATTTTTATGTCATGCATATCAACAGAATGTGTAGAATGTGAAATTACACTTTCACATTCTCAAACATAAGTTTCTACCTTTTTGAAACGATGGTAAGATGTACAAATTTTTTTCATTTTTTTCACGTTCCATAGTATGATAATTCTTTCTTTTTAACCTCTTAAGCTGTCAATTTTTGTCCAAAATGTTCCAAAAAAGGCACATTTTTTGCTGCATATGACTAAGCATAATACTTAACAGAATGCGAAAATGGAAGAATTTTATTTTAATTTTCAATTTTAAAGTTTTCACACTATTTTTTTTATTTTATGATTGTGGAACACAAACCCCCCTAAATGTTTGCTTTTCATAAGTACACTTTGCATGCTGTGGAGAATGTTTCATACATCATAAAAGAATTTCTACCATACTTACAAAAAATTTTATGATCGTACCTCTTTTTCAAATCGTTAAGGATTTTGTGTGTGTGCATATATATGTGCACACAATCTGAAGCTTGGTGTAATACTAAGTCTTACTTTTCTTATAAAACATTGTCACCAGCGTTTAGCTACATTTTGGTTCTTATAACGAGGAAATTATTTTTTTTCTCTTGTTTGATTAACAATTTATTAGAAATCGAAATTATAAATTAATGTCATTTAGGCATTTTGCTTCAAATTCTTTTTTAATCAAAATTTCTCTCTAACAATATGCCAAACTTCATTAAGCATATTTTTATTGTCAATAATGGAATAAAATTAAGATATTTTTCACTCTTTTATTTGTTCATTATCAACTAAATGAAATCCTTAATATATTTGTTTTATAAAAATATGCTTTTCTGTATAGATTTAACAGGCAATAATAGTGTAATAAAGCACTGCTTTAGAAGAGAAATTGGCATATACAAGTAATATGGTTTTTACTTAATAACATAAATAATTGCTTAAATAAAATTTTTTGCCTCATATCTTCAATGTATGGAAAAATGAAGTCAATATTATAAAATTAAATTTAACAGATATTTTCATAGCATGTAAAAAACGACTTGATAATGATTTTGTGATACAAATTTCTCAAATAGCTGATATTAAATTGCTAAGACAACATTCGAAAATTGTTTGATGAGCGTTTAAGGCCACTGATCTCTATATTCATTCCATCAGACAATTGCTCGTCTCTTTTATAAATTTCTACTAAATTATCCATAATTCCGTTTTTCCCCTCTGAAAGTTGGTAAACCTGATGAAACCTACCCAAATTAACTCTTTCTTATATTGTGATTCAAGATCTAAGCCTTCATTATGAATACCACTGAGTAAGACATGTTTTGACATTCTAAAGAAGGCGTTTTGAATGAGATATCTTGAATTACTACCAACTTATCATAAATATGTCTCAAATAATAGCATTTGCTTAGGATAATTGCAATACAATAAATACGTTCGCTAAACTTCCTTGCATGACATTCAACACATTGAGGTATTTTAACAAGATATATCGGAGTCTTGATTACAGTTGGAATAAACAATACTTCAATGGATTAGCTGTTTCTGTTCCTGGGTAAACTTTAACATCGAAAATATTAATAGTTTAATATATATATACAACTTCTTTTTAAGCCACATATAAACAAATTAAAATCATAAAATTACACAAAGTATAGAATATTAAGTATTTTATCTTAATTGAATTCAAATATATATATAGTATATCTACACTATTAAAATTCGTAGGTAAACAAACGTATCTATCTATGCGTCCCTATCTTCTCACGAACCACATGACGCAGAAACTCACCAAAGGTACCAAAAGTTTGGGAATGATCCGAAGAATCCGTTTTGACCATTTATATTCCGATATTCCAATTAGTTAAAAAGATATTATTTAAAAACCTTAAAACGCATAATTAGTGCTATTTTTCACCGCCAGGGGCCAAGTTTAACTTTATTTTCAGACGTTTTTAAAACGCGATGACTCAGACAAAAAAATAATTACAGATTCGGAATAATCATTTGTTTCCCGACGATACGGTGTTATTTATTTAACAAAATAATTATATTTTCTATTTTTTACGATTTTTTTTAAAATGATTCAAAATCGATACGTTTTTATGAGTATGATTTCTAAATCTTTCCACTTGCATTTTCTTTCGCGTTCAAAAAAAATATTTTGCACTAAAACTGTTCATGTTTTTCTCTTTTAGAATCAATCATTTAAAAATCAAATGTCAAAAACTGGTTTTTTTACGATTTTTCAAAATTACTAAGAATTTTATTTAAATACTTAACAACTTCTTTATTTATAAAAATAATCTCACAAAACTTTTTTTCCGTGTATAGAACAATATTATACGGAATCTGTACAAAGATTGATAAAATATCTAAAAAATTATAGTTTTTAAAAAGTGTTTTTCGTTTAATACAGTTTTTACGAGGTTCCGTTAAAACAATATTTTCCTTAAATTTTTTATTTTAAAATTACCGTTGTTTGTTATCGATGTAGGAGAGAAGTTTGGAAACTTCAACTTAAAAATTAACTACTCAAAAAATGAAAGCTTTAAAAAACATTCGCGAGATTTTTCGCGGTAGACAGGTGGGAGGAGGTTGACGGGCTGCAATTCGTCGGCCAAGCATATCCCACACATACTCTATTGGATTCAAGACCGGTGAGTATGTTGGACAATCCATAAGGGTGATATCCTCCGATTGAAGGCATTTGTCTACAATGTTTTCATGGTGAAGACGGGCGTTGTCATCCATAAACAGAAATTCAGCACCCATGGCGCCCCGAAACAAACGTACATGTTGTTCCAGAATGACATCTCGATAGATGTGACCTGTCATCTTTACACTCTGAACATGCAGGTCAGTTCTGGAACCAAGAATAATTCCTCCCCAAACGAGCCATCCTGCCCCACCGTAACGGTATCGTTCAATGGTGTTCTCTTGGTGGTAACGGGTACCTGGCGCTCTCCATATTAAAGTCCGGCGAGAATCAGACTGCAAACTAAACCTGGACTCTTCGGAAAACATCACACAAGACCACTGTTGTGGTATCCACAAAGCATGACCTCTACTCCAGGTTAATCGCAGGCAACAGTGAGTTGCAGTAAGTGGAGCATATCTGACAGGCCTACGAGCATATAGACCAATGTGCCCTAAGCGTCTGTACACGGACTGCTTTGAAACTGTCGTACAGGTAGCTGAAGAGAGCTGACGAGACAGGTCGGATGTTGTGCTCCGTCTGTTTCTTTTGGCAGTAACTGCCAAATATATATATATATATATATACATCATTCGGCGTTTTAACTCGGGGGCGACCTGTGCTGTAACATCTACTCACATTACCATCATCTTGGAATCATTGTCAAAGCCTGGAGATGACACTCTGGGCGATTCCAAGTTCCGTGGATACTTCCAGCTGGGTACGTCCACATTCCAGTCGTCCAATAATTCTACCACGTAAAAAATCATTCAAATGCGTCCTTTGTGCCGTAACTATGCGGTTATTGCACTGGAAGGCTTTTAAAGCGCTTGTGAACAATTTTACTTCTTTGCCACTACTCCTTATATACCCCTCTCTTACACTCTTGTCATTGTGACGTACTATCCGCGCCATCTGGTGGTTTCCTGCAATTTGCATATTCTTCTTCAAGATGTGTGTGATAATTCTACAGGTGAAATTTTTATTTTAGAGTTCCATTTCTGTGTGATTCTGAATTATCCTTAATTTATGGACATGAGTGTATATATTTTTTTTACACTTCATATGTTTAATCAAACACTCAAACGATCAGAAAAAAATCATTTCAATAGCTTTCTGTAAGATTTTTTATTCATCATTTTTAAGTAATAGGGGGGAAACAAAGTAAAAAAAGTAAAAGTAAAGTGCAGTAAAAAAAGCCACTGTAACGCCGGGCTATAGAGAGATAAAAGAAACGTGTCTGACAATGGGAAGATGTGGAAGAAATTTCGAAAAAGGGAATTGTAATGACGTTAATATAGAAATCATACATACACAACAGGAGATGTTGACAGCTAGAGGAGAAGGGGAGTTTCCATGACAGTATGTTATACATTCAAAAATGTTCATGCAACGCAGGGGGTAAATGAAGGAGAAACAAACCTGTCTGACAGTGAAAAGAAGTCAAAAAATTTAGAAAAAGGGAATTTTAATGACATTATTATAGCAATTACTCACATCGTACGCGCACACACCCACGCAAAAGTGCTGGCGTCATGAAGTAAAGAGGAAATTAACGTGGAAATTAAGTTGTACACTCGGTAAAAGTCCGTGCAATGCCGGGCTAAGCAGAGGGGAAAGAAACAAAAAAGTCAAAGTAATTTCGAAAAAGAATAATGGAAGTACTGGTTTTGTGAAGGAAAGAGAAACTTTATAAAAATAGATAATGCCCGTGCAACGCTGGGCCATGCAGCTAGTATATATATGTATATATATAAATATATTCCATTTAACGCAAGTAGAATAATTAAACTTTCTAGAAGTATCTTAGAACTTAAGAATTCCGCAAAATGAGGTATTCATCTTCTTCACTGTATCATTATTGCAAAAGAATAAGAATTACTAATTTACAATAAAAATGTAAGAAAATTAATATCTCTTTAGTGGCATAAAAAACTTATAAAACTAATTGAGAAGTCTCAGTCGTATTATTTTCTTATGAAGTTGATACCGATAAACATATTCGTACTCATTCTCAGGGTACATGTACTTTTATTTATGTTAAATATACTATCTTGCTTGTGTATATGAAAACGAACAGCTATTGAAAATAAAAGATTTCTTTCAAAATTATTCTGATCTATATAGGTTTGTTTTCATTTTCAAACATTTTTATACATCATCTTACAAAATATAACTAAATCTAATCACCAATGATTACGTGATACATAAGATTATATAATGAGATTATTAGATAATACAAAGGAAGTAAAATTGTCACACAAGCTCTTATGAATGTTTTTTAGAACCTAAATTGTTCATTTTTACATAGAAAAATAACACCAGAATGATCAACTGAGGAAATTTCGAAAAATAACCTCACAATATCCATATGATTGTCACATTTAATAAGCAAGACTAATATTTATAAGGATGATTTTACTATCAAAACATTGAAACAAAATGTGACGTTGAAATGTAATTTTGCAAATAGGAGAATGTGCTATTTTTAGATTTGAAACTCATTTTGAAATGATTTTATATTCAAGATATTCAATTTGATGGTAGCCGTAATCTGTAAGGACTTCAAATGACCAGTTAATATTTCCGGTTTTGTGCAGTTTTTTGTTTGTTTTAAGTCTCTGCTTAATTGCATTTCTCTTGGAAAATATAAATAACACTAGGAGCTGCAGATAAAGTTTTTAGGATTTTCATTAAATCCGTCTCAAGCCGTAACAATTGATTCATATTCATTCTGAAGAAATTACTTATTACTTTTCTTAAGTGATTGTCATTCATTAGAATTAAAGTTATTTAATGCGTTTCTTTTTAGGCATTTCTTCAATGTTTTTTGTATATATTGGATAAGAATAGAATAAATTGCCTACTTATTATTTGAATAGAAATTACCTATTTTTTAAAGCATTTAGAGTTAAATATACCTGAAGAACAATAGCTATAATATTTTTAGTTTTACTTAGAATTAAATGAAAAATTATTTTAATAGTTCTCTAATTGTAATTCTGTTGATTTAAAATGAAATTTTTTATTTAATTTGTTGTAGTCAAAAGTTTGAAAATGATTCAAATGTTCTCACTTATTTATTATATTATATCATGTAAGCACCACTAAAACCTAAACGCCGTAACTTAGAAATTTAAAGTTTAAAAGTTTGGACAGAAATTTAATGCATTGCAAAAAAAAATAGTTCTGATGAAAGAAGAAGATTAAACTTCTCTATAAAAATTAAATTGAATATAAAGAAAGACTGTGGTCTTGGAGTTAATCTTAATGTTCAGAGAAAAGAGAATGACTTAGACGACGTTGAAGTCTGCTTGTAAGTTATTTTGTGATGTTACATTTATTTATTTTGATTATAATATTGAAAGAATGTTTATAGATACACACTCTCCTAACTATTCAAAATTCAAAATCATCTAGAAGCATCCAGTAAGAGTGATAATTTAAGCCATAAGACATCCACATGATTAGAATTGTAGATGCAAATCATATGTGATAGCAGCATCGCCTATAGGCTCTATATTAAAGGGAGAACAGAAATTGGTATTTATAAGTATCACAATTGTGTTTTCCTGTAAATTTTTAGCGTGAAAATCTTCGATATACTTCGCTGCTGAATATGGAAGTCAGTCGAAGACGTTTCTGAGTTCTTGTTCATTGTTCAATTTACATTTTTCATCTTACTGCATCATCTTTCTTCATCATAGTGCAAAATAGTACATCTGAACGGGAGCCGCTGGTCCAAAATGTTCAAAAAAAAGGCATAATTTTTTATTATATATAACTAATCATAATACTTAACAGAATGCGAAAATAGAAGAATCTATTTTAGTTTTAAATTTTAAAGTTTTCACGCACTATTTTTTAATTTATAATTGTGGAACACAAAACCTCCTAAATGTTTGCTTTTCAAAAGTACACTCTGCATGCTAAGAAGAATGTTTCATGTACGAGTATCTTAAGAGAATTTCGCTCATACTTACAATGAAAATTCATATTCGTAACACTTTTTCAAATGGTTGAGGATTTTGTGTGTGTGTGCATATACATATGCTCTTTCGATTTGAAGCATGGTGTAATACTAAGTCTTATATTGCAATGGGAATAGAGAATATCGGCTTTTTGGATTATTTTTCCCTTTTCATTTCTTCTAAAGCAACAAATTGCACATTGCCTTACTCCTCCTTGTTAAATAAAACATATTTTTTCAGGTGGAACTTAATGATTGCAGACAAAATTAACTTTTTTAACACGCTTTTGTTAGCTTCACCTATATGCAACGGAATCTTTGAACTCCAATTTAACCCACTTTAAAAGGTCAGACTAATTCGAAATTTTACACACTTGTGAAGGACTGATGACAATACCATAATTTAATAATTTTGTTCCATTGTCCAGTTTAAAATAATCAGGATTAATGATTTCCCTTTTCCAGTTTTGGCGACTAAAAGATTAAATTTTAACTCTAAAGCGAAAACGCTCATGGTAAATACAAATATAACAAAGCGATTAACTATAAAAGCGTGTGTTTTTGAGTTTCTTTAAACTATATTTTATTACTTATATTTAAACTAATCTGGATAACTTACACTTGTCTAGATACTTAATGTTACATTTACCTGTATTTAAAACAAATATCTTTCAAGGAATATTGATACATTTTTCAATAAACTAAAAAAAACACTTTTTAACACAACAGATATGACGAAAAACTTCATTTTATTGATTATTTACTAACCTAACTGTGAAGAAAAGAACTAGAGTTTATATATATATACTAGCTGACCCGGCAAACGTTGTTTTGCCATATAAATAATTTCCTAGCAATTTCTAGTGTAGACAAAAATAGCTTATTGTAAGTATGTATGTATGTTAGAATGTGTATATTGTATGTATGTAAAAATGTGGTATATGCGTGAAATAAGCATGGAGCGCTGTGAACGATGGAGGAATATAAAATCAACAAAAGGCAAACATTATTTTTAAGTTATTATAATTTATTCCTTAAAATTATATATCATTAATTAAACAATTACGACAGTAACAATATTAAACAATATCAATCTCTTAATGCTATAGCGTGAACAATGTTTTTGTTAGTCCATCTTTAGCTAACACAAACAAACTGGATGGTTTACCCACTCGAGAGCATGCCACGTATAATTGTCCGTGTGAAAAACATGGTGTTCTCAAATCTAATCCACAAACAGACATCGTTTGACCTTGGGATTTGTTGATAGTCATTGCAAATGCCAATCTAATCGGAAACTGAATACGTTTGAATTGAATTGGCACATCTGTAGGTATAATAGGAATCCGTGGTATGAGTATATTTTCACCTCTGAACTTGCCATTTAAAATCCTGGCTTCGATCACGTTTTTCATTAATTTTTGAATGACTAATCGCGTACCGTTGCACAGCCGGGGCGGGTTCAAATTACGAAGCAAGATAATTGGAGATCCAACCTTTAATTGTAAATTATGCGGTGGCATGCCTGGCAAATCCAGTGAGTTCAAAAACTCTGTGGGAAAATTTACTGCTTCGCTGTCGTCGCAAACTGTATCAATAGATTTATATGATACCAAGTTCCCTGGCAACAACATTTGTATCTTCAGATTAAAATTGTCAACGTCTACATTTTTTGCCGCTAAAATCGCTCTTTCTGCAAGCCACTCATGATTTATGTACTGTGTGTGTACATCGGGAAATATTTGTTCAATGAGAGTATCTTGCGAATCAGCGATTGTGCAGAAATCGGTCGGTAATTTTACGTATCCAGTTTCATCTATAGCAACTTTTCCATCACCGATATCTAAGAGTTGTTTTGAAAATGTTTCAGCGGATGGATCTTGAAGCATTTGAACGCGCATATTTATTTTTAGCTGTAATTTTTCAACATTACGCCACAATGGAGATGATTTTAAGCAAGCGTTGATCTCATCAGCGTATGTTGAACGTGGAATGACTGGGAGTGTTTGTCTGAAATCACCTGAAAGGACCAACAGAGTTCCGCCAAATAGTTTATCACTGTTTTTAATATCTTTCAATATCCTTCAATACATTCACGCCTCAAGTGAATGTTTGTGTGCCATAGTACATTCATCCCAAATAATAATTTTACACCGTTTCAGCACAGTGGCCATGGACGATTGTTTCTTAATGTTGCATACTGCGTCAGGGTTATTCTGAATATTTAGTGGCAGCTTAAATACTGAATGTGCTGTTCTACCTCCATCCAATAAAGTTGCTGCAATGCCCGATGATGCAACGGCCAATGCGATGCCATTATTTGATCGTATTTCAGCAAGAATTAGCGAAATAACGAATGTTTTGCCAGTTCCACCCGGTGCATCCAAAAAGAAGAACCCACCTTGTCCAGCTGAAACTGCGAGCATAATGCGATCATAAATGGTTCTTTGTTCCTCATTCAGTAGTGGGACATTGCGGGCAACAGTCTCTGCCATTTCTACAGTACTGTACTGCAGTTCACGATTCATTTCAGTATTGATTAAATCAGATGCAGTTCGATTTGGCGAATTCATACCGAAATTACTAAGTGGTAAGTTGGCAATGACAATGCAAAGATCCTCAATAGCAATCAATGCTTCATTGTACATTTCGTCGCTGAATGTTATGGTTGGATCGTGGCACCGTATACGATGTTGATGCAATATATCATCAGTCATTGAATCTTTGTGAATTTCCCATAATATCTGTGCTCGGGCTGGGAAACATGTAGTCAACACTATAGCGAATAGTCGACGAATTTGTATTGCTGTACAGTTCAATGCAACTTCAGCAAGCATGCACTCCCACTGGTTGTCGTCTTCCAGCAAGCCGAGTGCAAGGCATGCATCTTTATACGTTGGATATTGTTGCCCATTCACTTTACGTATATCTTGAAATGATAATGGGCCAGTAACATTAACCAACAGCAGTCGAAGATAAAAGCACTCAGTGTGTCTTGGACTGACTGTAAATAATCGCCCCAAGGCGTTTGATTTAAATAAATTGAGACATGCAGCAACTGGTGAGCCTTGCTTGCGGGGCATCCATGTTTTTGTTTGAGTCCATGTGAAATAGCGTGGTACTTGTGAATAGAGTAATGTTCGTGCAAAAGCACCAAAATCATCCGCACGATTACACAATTCAAAAATGCAGTGAGTGTAGTTTTAGGTGGATTTATTGCACGATCAATCGCTGTCTCGTTCGTGAAAAATACACGCTGACCGTTTTCAAGATGGATGGCTAACTGAACAACTGCTGGATCCCGTTCATGAATTGGAAAACCAAAGATACGCCAAGCAGCTTCATTGGAGCTGATGTACCGACCAATTTGGTAGAGCGTAATTTCATCGTTTTTATTTACTGGAGGAGCATTCACATTAGTATTTTCCACTCTAAACACAGCCATATCGCTGCCTTTATGGACATACTTGCAAATGTATTTGATGCTCTTCACAGAACTGCAGAACTCAACATTAATATGAGCATTATATGTCTTGCTCAGCAGAGGCGAATATGGCACCACCCAACGATTGTCAATATCAATGTCTGTGTTGTTGATATTTTTAATAAATGATTGTCCGCCATTTTCAGGATTTCTTCGACGATATATTGGGTATCCGTCGACATTTGTGACCGTATCATTGTTCATATCTTTAGGGAAATTTTTAGTACATTTTCCATCAGCCATGCAAGGCGATGAACTATTAAGAGTACCACATGGACCATGAATCATGTTTGTTGTAACAATATCAAACAGCAGTTGGTCAGTGGATGGATCTGGAATTTCCGCAGAAATGATACTATCGATTTCTTCAGGACGGATTTTGTCGATGAACCAAACCAAAATGTGTGCATGAGGTAATCCTCGCTTTTGCCACTCAACCGAATACATCCAGCAACGTGTGGGACCGAATACATGTGATTTAGTAATGAAACTTATTAAAGACTTCAACTTTTGTCTGAACACACGTGCTGTAATGTCATGGCGATGTATTGAATTTTGGCCAGGCAGTAGCAAAGATGTGATCTCTGGCCATTTTGGATTACATGTGAACGTGATAAATAAACATGGTCGTCCATATTCGCGCACGAAAGTCAGAGCATCCTGTATATATTCTTGCATATGACGTGGACTGCCTACGTACGATGATGGTAAAATGACATGGTTACCAATTTCGGCGACGTCGGCGTTGTTGTTGATAGCGTCTCGCAAATGAATGTACTCTTCCGCGCGCAGCTTTTGTTGATTATATCTTAAGTATCGTAGTCGTTCGCTCTCAATCTTCGCGTACATGTCGACCATGAATTGTTGACAAAGCTCACGACATCGTAAAATGACGTTGTCCAGGCCACGTCTAATCATTAATCGGTACGCATAATAATCCTTTGAGCTAACGTTCTTGTTTGTTTCAGCTCCTGTAATATTTGTTCATAAAAATTTATTTAAATTTATTACGTTCAATAATTTAATTGTTTTGTTAAATGATTAATGATCAAATTAATAATGAAGGAAGTACCTGATACGGGATCTCGTTGTTTTATGTTTATGCAATATCCGTCTTGTCCCTTCCAGAATATTAGCGGATATTGGAGGGCGTCATATGAACGATGTGTGTCAGCAATGAACTGAAGAATATTATTTCTTCTACGAATCACAATTTCTCGTGCAGCTGTACAATCGCCAACCATGATTCCAGCAACATCATCAAGAACGGGTGCATTGAATCTACGAATATGCTCTCCAGCTGGTGTTTTATCAGGATTAATGACGATAGCGTAATTATCGCTTTGTAATTGGTGCATATGTGATTTGAATATTTTCAACAACTCGTTGTGCTCGTTCAAAAGAGCATCTAGCTCGCTGACGATGCGCCTGGCATAAAGTGAATCAAGGTTATTATAATCACAACGTGCATTCACGCGATTGGCAAGTGCGCTTCCGGAATCCTCGCCGCCCATAAAATAGATTTGTAAGTATTTATGTGGTTCGTTTGGCATTGGCAGCAGTGAGCCCATTTTATGATAAACTTGGCCTCTGATTTTGAATGTAGAATTGAATTCTTGACCATTTGCATTAGTATTTCGAATTATTTCTGTTGCTCCGAACGATGTCATTTGAAAGCATGAATTGAATCTTCGAATTGACTTCAGGAACACGTTAGAATCTGGATCCGTGCCGATAAGTAAGCCGTTCAATGGTTCAGGTGGTGTTTCAATTTCAGGTAGTTGCACTTTTCCTGACGCGCAACACATCCCAGCTGGCTCATTTTTGAATTTCAGAGCATGACAATGCGGACATTCCTTGTCCATAGCACCAATTACCACTTTTGAATGAGCATAATATTCAATATCGGGCTCATACTGGAATGCTAGACGCAGGAATGAATCAGATATAAATGCTCGATGTACCTGTTGTCGTTGTTGGTCATTTGTTCTTCGTCTATTGACTGTGAAACGGCGTGATTGCTGTTGTTCTAATCTTCTGACTTCATTGCGTTCAGCTCGTGTATCTTCTGGCTCTTCTTGATGCAATTGCGCCATTCTGACACGTGCATCAGTATTTTGTTGCTGGATTTGTTCTTCTGTTCTTTCGGATCTGCTATTTCGCAAGTTTCGAGCTTTACTTGTACTGCGGCTCAAATCAGCCCCTTTGCGTTTTCTTGGCATTGCTCACTGTACAAAACATACATAAATAGAATTAATGAAATTATATAATGATGAAAAATGTTAAAAGTATAATTAGGGCCAGGATTTTTGTAGCAGTTTTGAAATGATTAGTTTTAATTTATGTAATTATAACAAAAATATAAGTTTAATGGAAAAATTTTTCAAACGAAAGTAAAAAATTAAATTTTATGAAAACATTGTCTCTTATAATTTTTCATACAACCAATATTTCCATTGACATTTCATAATAAAGATTCATAACGATTGATTTTTGGAAACTATGAAAATCTTAATTGTTCAATTAAATGTTTTTAATAAAATCAAATTAAACTTACATTTTTATAAGATCAACAACATTTTCGATATAAATAAAAAAAAAAAAGTATACTTACAACACAAAATCCGTTGTTATTGGAAGTTCGTGTCACGTGTTGAGTACTTTTGAGGTTAAAAAATCACTTGATTAACTAATCGAGCAAAATACACTCAAAATTGATAATTTAATTATTATTTATAAAATAGGAATGATTAAAAGTTAATATGAGCGTTACACTGAGATAGCAAAATAATAATTGTCAACGTTACTAATACACTTGATGCATAAACAATAATGATGGCCAACAACTGTGTAGGGAGTGAGAAAGAAAGGAGACCGGCTTCGTTCTCATCCCTACTCCGTGCTGTTTACTGGGTCAGAAATGACACCTGTAGACATCTGGCGGGGATAACTAATTAAATGACGATTGATCAGTTTTCGACCGGAGAGGAAAAATGATTAAATAACTAAAATGGCTATTAAAAAATAAGGGTTGATCGTAGAGGGGTGAAAATTTAGGGTTGTAGGTATTTTTGTATGCTGTATCATAAAAAAATTAAAACAAAAAATTTTGTCTGAAAAATAAAAAAAAAAATTTAGGGGTGGTCCACCCTTAACATTTGGGGGGATGAAAAATAGATGTTGGCCGATTCTCATAGATACCGGATAAGCACAAAAAATTTCATCAAAATCGGTCAAGCCGTTTCGGAGGAGTATGGCAACGAAAACTGAGGGGTGGTCCACCCTTAACATTTGGGGGATGAAAAATAGATGTTGGCCGATTCTCATAGATACCGGATAAGCACAAAAAATTTCATCAAAATCGGTCAAGCCGTTTCGGAGGAGTATGGCAACGAAAACTGTGACACGAGAATTTTATATATATAGATATATATATACTATATTACTGACAGACGTCGTATAACCACTTGAGTTGACACCTCCCTGTTCAAACGTCTACATCAAGCCAACATGAGAACTTGCAGCTTTGATATATTTAGCGTGTATCAGCCTTGCTACACGGTGGTATTTTGGTGACGCTAAGACTCGAACCTAGAGCAATGGGGGCAATGAGCTTGTGACCATAACCACTTGGATACAGCAGCCAATAAATTCGAAAGAAAATGAATGAGATAAAGATTTTTTTAATCTTTGGAAAATGAAAATGGTGAAGGCATTTATGGTGACCAAGTATCTATTTCTGCAAAATTTGATTTTAAAAAAAATTTCCTGTAAAAAAATAGATTTTTGATTAATTTGTAAATTACAATCTTTTTTTTTCAATTTTTATTTATTTATATTTTTAATCTTCATTTTTAAGGGAATAGAATTTTCTTATTTTCTAGAAGAAAAATTGCTTTTAAAATAAATGAAATACTGTTAACTCTCAATATGTATAAAGTAACACAAATTTCATTTCTTATTAAAATAAGAATTTCAGAAACATAATATTCCAGTTTAAATTTTCTTATCATGGGTAAAATTACTTTTTTTTTCTTTGTATTCATTATTCCTGAAAATCCAATTATTTTATATTCAATTATTTTTTAACTCTATAAATGGTTTTTAAATTTATCTTATGACTTCGCCGAAATGTTTAGCATTTTAATGCTTCTCTTGTTGTTTTTTGTATTTACTGTCCCAGGTAATTTTAAACCGGCAACTGATTTTCCATTCAAAAGTAAAATATAGCGAAAGCTTCTTTTTAATTTAAATGCTTGATTTATTTTCTATGTCATACAAATTTTCCCATTTAATTTAAAATTATTTTTGAGAGTTGTTATTCTAGTAAAAAGAGCTTTTCATTCCATAACTTAAAATAAAAATAAGTAACTACATATTAGAAATCTGTGCAGGGCTCATGAGTTAAGCACGTAGCTTTGGATATGATGAATCTTTCTGATTAATATTATTGATTTTATAATCAAAGCTTACATTATAATAAATTGTAGGTATGATATTCAATTCTGCTAAAAATTATTCTAAAAAAGATTTGGATTACAGCTCACTAAAATTTTATTGGATCGTTGAAACCTTGATTGGGAGAAGATGGAGAATAATTAGTCCACCAGCTCAGATTGTTCAAAACCACGAAGCCCAACACCTATAGTTTCTAAGTATAAGAGCGGCCCAAATGAAAAGTGAACAAGTTAAATATAGAGAATACCTTTATTGGAAATCAAAAGAAATCGCCATGGACGTTGTAACACAGGAACCCTCGTTTCTGCATCAGGTCTATCTATGCCTTTGCTTTAGAAAGATCATCGTTAATTCTTAAAAAGCTTCCTTCATTTCTTCATCCAAATGAAAATGTAATGCTCTTCCAAGTGAAAAAAATTAGGAAAATCCTCAGGGTGATAAATCTGGACAGTATGTTGGGTATTCAAACACTTTCCATCTGAAATTTTTTTAAGATCAACTGGGTTTCATGTGAGACGTGCTAGAGGGCATTATCATGAAGATCTGATATCGTTTGCCGCTCCTTACGTAAATTTTTACTAAACTTTTGACCTTAATCATTGCACGTCACAGACTACCTCCAATCGCCAATAGATGTCCGCCTTAAGATCACCTCACTTAATCAGAAACCGTAAGAACGTGCTTTGTTTCAGTATGGACGCATCCATGTACATCACGATTTTACTTTTGATCAATTTCCTGTACCGCAAACAGGTTTCACTATTGATAATTGTATGCAGTTTACACCTCCTATCACCCATTATATCGTTTTTGAAGATGCTGCTATAGCTTCAATCATTCTGACGCAATCCCCCATGTCCACTTTTCATTTAGGCAACTCTTATAGATTTAGTATGTTATTAGTGTGTTATGAATGTGTGTTATGTTTAGTATGTTATGAACTAGTGCTTCTGAAACTTTTCAGAGTGTTGACCCCGTTTTTTTGTTCAAAAATTTTGTTCGACACCGTAAGTATTGCACAAAGTTTATGCCTGCTTGGGTACTTTTATATATGTTTCACCTGAATTTCATTATTGCTTTAAAGCAGTGATTCCCAAAGTGGTCTATATAGACCCATGATGATCTGCAAAGGGTTCACATCAGCGAAAAAATAATTTAGGGGTCCATGAAGTGTAAATGGGGGTCTATGATGGTGGCTCTCATTAAACCAAATCATGATTTTAGTTTAAAAAGAAAATTTAGTCGCGTGGAAAACAGATTTTATTTATTTAATAGATTTACTAGTTTTAATAAGGTTAATTTGTAGTTACAAGGTGACAGCATAAATCTTATTAAAAACAAAAACCATGTCTGCAGTTTTGGCTTTAAAAAGACATACCTGTCTTTTATCACCAATTATGGAATATCGTGAGGAAATTTTTAATTATTTTTTCAGAATGGTTGCCAATCTCCAAAACAAAAAAGAAAGAGGGGAAATAAGTTCTATATAGGCACTACTGACCGAGGAGATTTAGGGTTAAACCAGACAATTGATTCCAAATGTTGAAAAATTGCTATTGAAGCACCAGATTTATTCCTCTCTTTAAAAGCATTTGTTTGTTGCTCATTTATTATATGTATTAATTAAATTTTAATATATATATATATATATGCATAATTAACGTGTTTTTTCTTAAATTTTAAACACCATGCTTAACTTCAGTTAGAAATTTAAATAGTTTAAAGTAAGTAGATCTATACCAGCTGTCAAAAAGACATTCAAATTCAATATTAGGTAAGCAGGGGTCTACCCCAAACCTAAAAACATGGCAAGGTATCTATGAAACAAAAAAGTTGGGGAACCTCTGTTTTAAAATAATAAACATTTGAAATAAGATTTTAATTGGAATATAGCTATATAAAAATTTTAATTAAGTAAAAATTAAAACATCACACATAATGTAAATAACTCAACAAATATACATAAACTATAATCTGTTTATTAAGTGTAGTCATTTTGAGAGTTCACTTCTGAGATCATCCCCTTTATTAACTGTATATGCAAGATTTAAGTATTAACAGGAAGGATGTGCTTGATTATTTTTAATTTTATTATTAAATCTTGGAACAATAATTGACACCACCGGACGAAGTACTTCCTCAATACTCTCCACTCTCTTACTCTTTCATGGTTGTTAAAGACGAAAATGTCGTCTCACATAAATTGTAGGAAAAAGTAAAAGATACTGTACCGCAGTTTCAGAAAATGTAGGAAATTTTTTTGCAAATTCTAGCCAAAATTCTTTAAGGACTTCGAATTCAATTCAATTTGTAACCCCAAACCTATTGATAATTCAACAAGTTCTGTATGTCTGCGATAGAAGTGAGAAGGGGTTATATATATATATATATATATATATATATATATATAATCGATGACGATGGATGATTAAATTAAAGAAACTGGTACTCAATCACACCCGATTGATGGCTTTCTCCAATAAGAATCTAAATAAACTATTTAATTATTATTATTAATGGTGAATAAGTTATTTTATGCAAAAGATATATAAAAAAATCCTAAAATCTCTCTCTCCTAAGAAACATTAGTCTGATTCAGCAGTTAAACTTTCGATTGCCCCACCTTTATAAATCAGCTGGACATCGCGAACCCCCAAGATTTTCAACACCTGAGTGATTTAAAGATTAAAAATATTAGAAAACACACTAGTCTCAAATAAATAAATAATGCACTTAGCTGTATTAATTAAACATTTTAATGAAGATGGTGATGCATTTCTTTTACAGGTGTGTTATATCAGGTTTAATATATGATATCTGCAGTCTCAATTCCGGTTCTATGCTTTGCAGACGGTTTCTATACTTATTTTTAAGATACAAAATTCGATTAACCCTTTAACTGGCACAAAGCTAAAATACACTTTTCTGTGATAAAGAACTTGATAAATGTAATGTTCTCATCCTCTATAAACATAATTTAGTCACAAAAAATATTTGATCAAGGGTTTTTTTCCTGGGGGTGGTTAGACATTATAGCCACTGCGCACTTAGGATAGTTTAACTTACTTTTCTGGACAGAAATAATTAATTATATTACAATATTTTTTATGGAAAATTGACATTTATGTAATAACTAGTTCAATAACAATTAAAGTATAAGTGTAATTAAACAACAACAGAATAATTGTACAACATAGAATACTTACTAAGAATATACATAGAATGCTTAGAATATGCATTGAAATTGGTATAAATCCACATTTTATTTCACTATAGTATATAAAGTTAGAAATAAAGTAATATTTTTGAGAATTTAAATTAATTATTTCACAAATTTGATGAGCTATTTACTGTGGAACTTTATAATATTCAAACGTTTTCTCCGAGCAGAAAAGCTATAATGAAAGATTTTCGAACCCGAGAATCTTGTACCACATATTGGAAACAAAGTTTGTTTATATTTCCGACCCCCGACATTCTCACATGATTCTAAGTGTTCTCTCTCGAGTGGAGAAAAACGAAAATTTCTAGGTCATTTTTCTGTTCTATGTGGGCAGTGGATAGAGCCTCTATTCACATATAAAAGCTTTCCAAAAACTCAAATAAAACCTTCTTTTTTAATTGCAAATTTGCTTTATTCATTCAAAAGAGAGAAAAGTATACTTAAGACATGTCGACATTTTTTTCAAAGATCAGAAATTTTATTTATAGTAATCAAAATACAATTTGTAGATTTACACCGAGAAAAACTGTTTTAACTACCCATCAAAGGACATGAAATGCAAAAAAAGGTATCGTCCTGCCATCTGTATTGATTTTCATGCGTTTTAGCTTCAATTAACGCATGTGGATAGACTAAATATCCATCACCCGCTTCGGGAAAAAATTTTAAATATGTGGCTAGACCTATTAGCCACTGCCCGTTAAAGGGTTATAAAATCGAGGTGGATGCAGTCGTTGTCGTGTTGGCTCGTTATGAATTCAGTTCTTAAACTTTGCACATGTGTTTCTACTTTTTTTTGAGAATATTACGCTGTAGTAATCGCTATGTAGTTTGAAAAAAATAAAAAACTGAATATTCTTGATCGTAATACATGTTTCAATAGAGTTTTTTTATTAAGGGAGATTTAGTCTAGGATGGCACAGCTTTCAATTTTTCCATGAGGCCTTTTAGAGTCTGTAAAAGAGGAAACATTAAACGAGAGACTTTCACGGACCCCCTAAAAAGGCTCAGTTTAATAACCGCTAGTCTAACATAACGAATTTAATATGGGATGACATTATTAAGGCATTGATAGAGTCTCTGTTCATAAATATCACAATTCAAGAATATTATCATCTCCTTTTTTCAATCCATACTATTAGCTCTCACACTCTCTATATATTTATTTATTTATTTATCTTGGTGGAATTTTCAATCATTAACAAAATACATTTTAAAGCACTCAGTTGAGTTGAAACTTTACATACATGATTATTTTTGATGACAAAACAGTAATTTTTAATTATAATTAATAAAAATTAATTGATTAAAATTAATTATTCAAAGAATTACAAATACAGCCACATTGGTAACATTTTTGGCGACTTGTGTCAAAACTTGTAAAGGTTTTTTTTCTCGCATTTTAAAGAGCTCGTTTGAGCTGCAATTTTCTATACGCTATTATTTTGGGTAAAGATACGATAATTTAATTATAATTAATTAAAATTAATTGACTGAAGCTAATTATTCAAAGAATTATAAATACAGCCATGTTGGTTTCCTTTTTACCGGTTTCTGACACCCTTTTAGATTCATCTCTATTGGTGTAACAATGTAACTGTTAAAACAAAGACAAAAGTTGGCGTCGAAAACCTGTTTTTCAGCCAAACTAGCCAAACCGGGTTTGCATTGTTACAACAATGCAAAAAAACCTGCTCTTTTTTCAATTCGTCTACTCTATTAGTTCACTCTCCCCTTATATATATATATATATATATATATATATATATATATATATATATATATATATCTTATTCAAATTTTCAATCGTAATAAAATACTTTCTATTCATCCATTCAAAGTAGTAATTGACTTAAAAAATATATATTACTTATTTTTAAGTAAGTTGCATACAAAGTTATATAGACAGACGCAGGTAATTTTTTGAAACAGATAATTTGATTAATTTAAGTTTGATTTTTTCAAAAAATTTTTATCGTAGTTACTATTATTTTAACGCTCAAATTTCATCCTCTTAGAAAATTTCGCTCGTAGAATTTAATTAAAGCGCATAAAATCTGAAATGTGTGCTCCCTATTTTTGTTTTATAATTGTATTTTTTAAAGTTCACATTTGATGTCGTTGCAATAAAAATTAACTGTAAAAAAATGGATAAAAATCAAGTTGGGAAACATTCCTCTTAAATCTTTAATCATCAATTATCTATATTTTCACAACACTTGATTTCTTTGGTTGCAGGTTTAAATTGTGATCATTATTTAAGAATAAATTCAAATGTTGGCTATTTTTGAAGCAAAATTGTTCGAAAATTAAGGCATTAGATCAGTTTTACAAAATTTTATCTTATACATATCATTATCAGAATCATTATACATATTGTAGCAATAGTATAAGACCATTAAGGAATTTCATAAATCAAAGACACTTTTTAAAATATATCTTTACAATAAATATTTTATTCTTTAATTCCATTTGCTAAAGAACATTTTTGTATTAATCAACAAGTTAAATAAAATTTAATTTTCTAAAAATCTTATTCATTTTGATAACAGTTAAGCAGATGAAAAAACTTTTTTAAATGCATAGATTATAATCTTTTATTAAATTATTCTAGCTTATATTTTATGCTGAATAATAATTTCGAGTATGAGTTCTTATCAATAATAAAATTTCCTTTCATCAGAACTGATATTTAATTACTGAATAAATTCTTTTGTTTTTTCTACCAATATTAAACAAAAAAGTTATTAACGTTATAAGGATATAAAGCGCTTCTTAAATGTATTATTTCATTAAAATGCATATTTCATAAAATGCATATTAAAATGCATTTCATTAAAATGCATATATTCATTAAAATGCAAGTAATATTTAATTACATGGGAAATATAAGAAAAATGCTCTAATTTAAAAATGTTTCCTTTATGTTAAACATACACGTAACAATCCTTAGACAATTCTTTGTACTCGATAAAACTCAAATTATAGGTATTTTTGAAACTTTGTTGAAAACGCAAATTCTTTGTCATTAACCTTATGGTATCCGACTACTTGCGATCTTTTTTTTAAAAAAATGAACATATGGGGATTTTGTTGTGGTTTTTAGATTGATTTAGTACATTTTAAGAAAATATGCTGAAATTAAGAAGAGAAAAAGAGAAATTATTATTACCAAAATGGAAAAAATTGGTAAAAATTTATAAAATTTACATAAACGAGGCCCACTCCGTACAAAAAGTATCTTACTAAACCTGAAGGTTAAAACACTTCTACTATTATACAGAACGAACAAAAAAAATTCAGTTGATTATTTTCAAAACTTTTTGAGCCATCGCTGTCACCGTTTGAGCATTTAAACACACACACACATTTCGAGTTAAACGCATTTTAAAGTATGACATCTTGTTTAAAGTAGAGGCATCTGTGCTTTTACTAAAACAGTTGTAGATTTTGTTCTAGTGAATGGAAAATAATAAACTTGGTATTTTTATAAAGCTAATAAATAAAAATCATAAAATAATCATAAAAAAATAAAATAAAATCATTCAAAAAATTATCAGTTTTTGACAAAATTCTCGATTTTAGGGTAGTCGGATACCTTAGGATATTTTAGTGAAACATAAGCAGTGATCTTATCGCAACCCTGCGGTGGCGGGTGTAGTTTGGGACACCGAAGCAATAGACATTGTTATAAAAATAATCACTTTTATTTCAGCTTAATCAGTTTATTATCAATTAAGGGTTAAAACGGAGGGAGCAATTAATTTCAATCATTACCTTAAGGTTGTAAGACAAATATTTAAACACACTTATTTGAGTGTGATCGCTTAGAAGAGCACTCGTGTGATTTTTCCAGAATTTCAGTGCTAATGTAATGTAGCCTAAAATTTCTCACTTTTCCAAGGTTTCCGAAACTCACTTCTTTAATCTCACTTTAATAATAGCGTAATGACTAACTCAAGCACACACATTTCCAGGGTTTAAATAGCACTCAAATTAGCATAAAATCAAGTTCACTTTACGGAAGGCGGTTTTAAACTTAAACAACGGTTAAAGAAGTATTTCCCCAAGAGGATTAATGAAAGAACGCGAATAGGACCCATCACAAGCTTAAGATGTTAGGTGTCTCCCCTATTTTGTTTTGTATTATTCAGGCTTCGATTTGGTAAATTAAAGTTTTTAAAACATTTTCATGAAATAAATGTTTTCTCCCTGTCTTTTTTCTGAGGCTGCGGCAGCCTAGTGAGCAAGGTCACAAGCACATTAAACCTATGTCGTGGTTCAATGTTTTCTCGTTAGAGTGGTGTGGTAGTTTGGAGAGAGGGTTCCAGTTCAGGTGTCGCCCTCGTCACTTGAGCTAGTTTCAAAATTACGAGGTCCGTCGCCATTTGCCTTCATATTGCTATGTAGTACAACGCTAATAAAACACTTACTGACCCTTTCTTATACCACTGAAGCATTTATTAAGTGTTCTGATCGATTTCGCTAACTTTTTTTTGTCTCATTTCGCGTCTCAAGAAGCCGCTGTAAAATCCTGCTATAATTTTACAGTAAAATACACTTAAATATAAAAAAATATGTATAACAAAATATTTGTGGGCTAGATTGAAGAAATTTTGAATTCTTAATGATAATTATGTGACAAGTTCTATTCGCGTCCTTTCATTAATCCTCTTGGGAAAAAGTACTTCTTTAACTATCGTTTGAATTTAAAATAGCCTTCCGTAGAGAGAACTTGATTTTATGCTAATTTGAGGGCTTTTTAAATCCTAGTAAAGTGAGTGTTAGAGTTAGTCGTTAGGCTGTTATTATGGTGAGATTTACGAAGGGACTATCTGAAGCATTGGTGCTGTTAAGAAGCTTTAGACCGGAATATCAAGTTGACCCGGGTGAGATCTGGCGAGTGCTGTTTGAACAGATCACTCAGTTAAGTGCTTAACTACTTGTCTTCGGAATTTAAAACAAATTAAATGCCAGTTAATCTGACTGCTCACTCGGCTTATAATCTTGCTTGATAGTAAATTGATAAAAAACATAAAGTTAATTATTTTCACAAGAATGTCTGTTCATTCGGAGTTCCAAACTTCACCTGGATCTGGATCTCGGGGTCGGGACACAGTTATAACTAATCATAAAATATAATTGACTATCAAAATTAGATGAAAATCAACGATAACAGAAATGTTGCTTTTTTATTTTCATTCACTAATGCGTTTAAACGGACTTCTTTTCAACTGTTAAAGAATTTATTTGCAGCAAGAAAAATGTAAAGCACTCTTTTAGATTTGTTTTTAATTGTGCAGATGAAACGCTATTATGAACAGCAGAAGTTTAATTCAAGAACTAAGCATCTTCATTATTTAATAATTTTCAGGCTTAATAATTTCTCGTCATTGACAGAGACAAAATACTAACAAGTTTATATAGTGAAAGTTCAATGAAATTATTTTATTATTTGGATTATAGTAAAAGTCAAATTTCCAATAAATAATTAAACCATTTTTCATAACTCTTGACTTAATATTATGCGATTAGGTAAAAGTTTGAGAAAAAATTGAGTTTAGTTAATTACGACAATCATCAAGTTATCATAAATTCTAATTATCTGTTTCATCAATCTGATTTAAAATTTCTAAATTTTGCGCAGACTGTCATGCTTAAAAAATTTAAAACTTTACAAATTATCAGTTATTTAAGTTATTCCTCTCTCTTATGATATTATAAGACTATGATAAAAGTTAAAATTCTATGACAAATATTGCTAAGAAATAAATATTAGAGAAATATCAATTGTATTGTTTTTTATTGTATCAATTGATTGGTTGTGTAATTGTATCAATTGAAGAAATGACATATAATTTGAATAGTTCAAAATAGACCGGGTATAACACTGTTTCAAGTTAGAATAATACTACACTGCACTTCGTGTGAAAACTATTCTAAGATAACAAACTACTAACCAAAAGTTTGAAATCATTATACATAATTTCATATATATACTCCTGTTATTAAATCTTTATTATTCTGTATATTGTCATGAGCCTGTTTAAATACAAATTAGACGCACCGTAAATGTTTTTTTATGTATAACAACTCGTAATGAATTATCAATTCTTCAAACCCCCCTTCCGTAAAGTGCTTGGATAAAAGAAAATAAATTTGAACTCTGAAACCTATTTCAAAGAGTTAATTTTTATCTTTATAAGCGAAAGATTTGAGTGATAATACAAAATATTTAATATGAGTTTTTCAAGAAAGTATTTTATATTTTTCAGTCAAAGAAGTATACAGAAGCCAATTCTATTAGTTCACCTTTACCGGAAGTAATATGCACCAAATTTGATATCAGAACTAACAGCCTGTGGGCAAGTTTCTGATTAAACTAGCCGTGGATTGAAAACAGGAAATCAGTTTTATGATACTAAAACTGAGTGTACTCGCTTGTTTCACTGAATTTTAAAAAATTATTTTGCTTAGATCTGATATTTTAAATTTAGAAAAACTTATAAAAAATTTTGTTTGATTAGTTTAAGGAGGAATTAATTACAAGAGATATTGGAAGTTCTCTAATACTTTAGACTTGTTGCCCGGAAACATTTTCTCAGAGAACATTAGAAATATATTCTCTTGATTAAACGTATAACCTATTCTATACTTAAGTTGAGTCAATATAAAGTAAGCAGATTTAACATTAATAACATAAATTAGTTTTATCTCATTCTCAATGCTCTATTCCAATTCTTTTAAAGGTTTTTTAATAAATATTTTAGTAAATGAATTAATTTTTTATATAAACTTTCATGTGTCTCAGAAATTAGTCAGTTCAAGGCACGATTGTACTAAATTTTTTACTAGTTTCTGAGCGGATGCTAATTATTCCTAATTCTGATTTCGACTACATTTTACAATTAAAAATGTTTTATACATGGTTTCATCCAAGTATTATTATCCCCAAATTAAAGATATATTCACAGATGGAGTATATAAGTGACAGTTATATTAATGTCGCAATATAAAGCAACACGAGGGCTAATGATGTAAATTTGAGCCTCGCTCAAATGATGAAGACGACACCTGAGCTGGTACCTCCTCTCCAAACTACCTCACCACGCCAACGGGAAGACTTTGAGCTCAATGTATTCAACATACATCAGCTCTTTTCATTCATAGCGGTCTTTCAGTGGCACCAGAATTTGAATCTGCGGCATGCTGGTTATGAGTTCGTAACCATAACCACTAGGTTACCGCGGCCATCGAAGTTGGTGTAAGTTAAGGTATCCAACTACGTTCGGAACCGTGATTTTGCAAAAGCGTATAAATGGCTAATATTTATGATATTTAGTGTCACTTATATTAGAAAATGTATATATAATTGTTTTAAGAATATTATTACAATAAAAAATTATTTAAATACAATATTTTGACAAAAAATGAACATAAAATGACCAATTTTCAAAATATTCTTTTTTTGTGAAAAATGCTTCTATTATAATAATATTTTGCCTGTATATAGATCAGACCTCTCTACAGAGGCTCAACTAGAATTTTTGAAACATATAACTTAGGAGTGGGTTTATCCCTGTTTTACGACAACAGAAGGGAGAAATTTTAAGAAAAAAACGCCTATAATTATTTCAATTGGATGTAACTCTGAAAATAATATGAATTTTTCAAATAAAATAGTTCAGACTTTCTGGAGAAGTATTTACTTTACATAAGCAAAATATTATTATTTTAGAAGCATTTTTTATAAAAGGAGAAGATTTTGAAAAAAGATTATTCTAAGTTAATTTTTTGCCAAAATATTGCATTTAAAGAAATAAATTTTTTGTCAAAATGTGTCCTTAAAACAATTTTATACATGTATTCTAATCTAAGTGACCCTAAATATCATGAAAATTATTCATTTATGTGCTTTTTAAGATCACGGTTCCGAACGTAGTCGGATATCTTAAGATCCAAATCTAAGAAGGTAATGTAAGTCTCTTAAAATGAATAGAAAACTGGAGTCAACATATCTATTCACAATCAAGGAAGCAGTTTTGAATTTTACAAACTAAAACCAACAGTTTTGACCTAAGACTATCTATTTTTCAAATCCTACTATTAGTTAACTCTCTCTCTCTCTCCTCTCTCTCTCTCTAGTCTCTAGTATGTATATATCTTGGTCAAATTTTCGATATCGCGTTATTAAAATATTTTTTATTCATCCATTCAAGTTCAAAAACATTTTTTAAGCTTATAGTGGATGGCACTTGATGTTAATACAGTTTTTTCAAAAATCATAATTCATTAGTTAAATTTTATTTTTTAATGTTAAATTTTTTTCTGCATTATTTCTGACGAAGTTAAATTTATTTGCTACAGATGGCCCAGTAAGTTTTTCTAACGAAGTAGAAAATGACTTTAAAAAAATTTATATTACTTGTTATAAAAATTTATATTTATATGTACAACATATTTATTATGCAGTAAAAGATACTCTACAATATATATATATATATATATAGTATATATTCAATAAAAATATTTTATATAATATATAGATAGTGCTTTCATTAAAGATTGTAAACTTATATATTGATAAACCTACAGAGATAACTTATTTGAAAACTCATAACTAGCACAAAAGAAACACACATCAAAGAAAATGTAAATACTAACACACGATTGATTCTTTGCAATTTATTTTAAGAAATATATTCGTCTCGACATTCCTTCCTAAGAAATTTGATACAGAATAATTTTAAATGCGATATGAAATAATACAAAAAGTATTTTTTAAAGCTTTTGAAATCAATTTTTTTATATTTTTGTGTTAAATTGTTTTGACATTTTTACTTCGGAGATCATTTCAGAAAGAATAATCTCCGTAATTCTAAATAAACTTTTTCAGCCGCAAGGTTGGTACAGAATAAGCTACACCTTGGAAACCAAACAGTAAGTGACATGCCTTGTGCGAGTTTTTCACTTCTCGCGGGCTTACTACTATAGTCATAATAGCGTCAATCCGATTTACCTCTTGTGTTCTGCATTTTTTTTAGGCTAGCCATTTTTTTAAGTCGCCGTGAATTGTTTCATAGCGACCTAACGTAAATCTTTAAATCTGGAGGCGTGTTCAGTGTTTTGACGTGTTTCTTCCTTTCTTCGTTTCTATTCGGTATCTGACAACGATAATTAGTATTTTATACTATCACATTTTTGTATTTTTTATTATGATTTGATTTTACCATTTGTATCATATATTGTATTCTATTTGTTCTGGAAATTAAAAATGTTCGTTATCAGTGCTTGATGTAATTACTTCTTGCCATCTCTTTTCTTTGAGTATTATTTAACAGTCCTCGGATTTTTCTAAGTAACTTTAGCAGTCCTTACCCGAATGAACGGATAACAATCTACATACAAGGTTTCAAAATTGACATAGTTAAATAAAAAAAATATACTAACATTTTTAAAATACGCGGTAAATGTTTTTATTCATAATTACTATTTATTGTGATAAATATTTGAGAACTAAACTGCTTAAATTTAAAATGATCACAAACAAAACGCTTACATTATAAGAATTCATATCTTCCATCCATTGAAAATTGCATTTATTAATACATACTATGATTTAGGACAGTTCTCAAAACATAGTTTTTCCCTGAATGTTATTACTTATTTAGGATTTTTTTTAAAAAAAAAGAGCTCTTTTTTGAGTATTAGATTAACTTAATGAAAAGTACTAATGTATGTTGATTTTGAATATGTTGACAGGGAATGATAAAGTATGCCTTTTTTTTTTCTTTATTGGGAGTCAAGTGTTTTATGATATACCTACTTAAATTTAACCTTGGAAAGGGTGATTCAAATATGTGATCCTTATCGACAACTTCTAACAAAGAGTTATTTTGCGAATGTATCAAGTTTTCATATGAAATTCAGATAAATATCGAGAATATTAATAAAAGAATGTTAATAAATCTAATAATCGGCACGTACGAGAGCCAGCATCAACAAGTTACATAAAGACATTTAATCTTCAAGTAATTAGAATTAAACAGCAAAATTCCGTCGTTAAATCTCGCACATATCAAATAGCGTGTTCTTGATGTATTTTGTGACTAAAACAATTCTTTCTAAAGGCAAACCCGAGTTTTATCACTACTGTCATGGGAAACATTACCGAATAATTACCAAGAATCTTATACGAACAAAATAATAGTCCTTTTTTTCTATATTGATCCATTACTTTACATTTTTGTTTTAATGTAATGTATAACTAATTTATATTAATTACATGGTTCAAAACTTTGAATAGATAATTTTACTAAGCAAATCAAATGCTATCAAAACATGAGCATACTCCCATTAATAGATAAAAGTCTAAAAAATAAAATCCAAAATACTTTATTTAAGTTTTAAGACAAAACATTCAACATAAAATACTGGAGAAAACTTTAAATGTTTTTGGTTACAATCAGAGTGAGAGAAATATTATCAGATTGACTTTATTTTAAGGAAAAAAGTCCAATTTCATCAATTTGGCAGGATGTGGAGGTTTGAAGAAATGGCGCCAGCTCATGTGCCGTCCTCGTCACTTGACCAGGATTCAAAATTACGAGGTTCGTCGCCAATAGCCCTTGTGTTGTTTTATAGTGTGACGTTAATAAACACTCACTCACTCAAGTAAAAATAAATTAAAGTTGCATTAAATAAGCACCAAATGAAAAAAGTTTCACTTTAAATTAGCTGCAAATTACAAAAACATTTGCTGGTATTTAAAAGTTATTTTGTAGTATTTTTTTTAAATACTTTCATTCTGTAACTGTTCTTTACCTTCTCAAGCGCAACTGGTGTAGTAGGCACAGTGCTTGTTTTTATTTCTCGGTAGCATCACTTGAGAAATAACTGAGAAGAAACCACCTCTTACTTTGTGGTGTTTGTTAATTTATTAATTAATTTGCTTTAAGCTTGTTTTGAAGTTTTTGTTTAACAAAGATTCGTTCGGTCACATTGCACGTCTGGTAGGGTAAATTTCTGTTAAATAAAAGTATTAGAAATCTATAACTATCGAAAATATATTTAAATAATTGTTTTTACAATTAAAATGTCAAAACAAATCATTATCATAATCATGCATGTATTTTTCTAGTTTAATTATTATTCACATTCTATCTGAATATGAAAATATTGCTTCTGTCTTTTATTTCATTTGGGTATGTAGTGAATTTTAAAAAGTGCAGTTCCAATGATGTCGAAGAAATAAAAAATAATTAACAAAGTAATGAAAAATCTTCAACTTTCTATAATTAAATCTTCAAAGAACAAGCAACGTTACTTTGAAGTAGAAGAACAGGAAAAATATTTTCAAACGCAGTAAAAGTAAAAAGATTAAAACAGTAATGATGAAATTTACTATAATTATGTTCTCTATTTATTTCTCTTCCTGTATATATAGACTGGTGAAAACAATTAAAGGAACAAATGTTGGGGTTTTTTTGCTATAAAAAAGAACTAACTCAGGAAATAAAACCAATCTTGGCCAAAAATATCCAAAATAAGACCAATACTAAGGGAAGCAAAAATTGCCACAACCTGCACCCTAAATAAGGCAACTGGTCATTTGTCCAGCAAAGTAGCTGACAGACGACCTGTCAGTCAGAGAAAAACATGTATAAAAAGGTTTATGATCGCTTCTAACAGCTGCACAACTCTTGCATCGGTGTTTCAAACTCTTTACCAGGGTCCTTATAAAGCCTTGTGGCAACTACACCCACTCATGCACCAAGGCACTCTTGAGCTCATCGATGGTCACTGAAGCTTGTCTTTGAGCTGCAATTGAGTATATAAGAACGTCCCATAGGTATTCGATAGGATTAAGGTCAGGGGACATCGCAGGCCACTCCAATCATTGGATACCTTCCGACCGGAGGAATTCGTCCACCAACTGAGAACTGTGTGGGAGTGCGTTATCGTCCATAAAAAGGAAATTTGGTCTATATGATCCTCGGAAAAGTCTGAGATATAGTGCAAGAATCTCGTTCCTGTACCACTGACCCGTTAGAACACCTCTATCAAACACATGAACGTCAGTATAGCGGTCTGCCATGATACCTGCCCAGGCCATCAGACCACCTTGACCCTAATGGTCCTTTTCGACAATGTTAGAGGGTCGATACTGATTCCCGGGATTTCTCCAGATGAGAACACGTCTCGAGTCACTGTCTAGACTGAATCGCGACTCGTTTCTGAAGAGAACCTGCCCCCAATCATCCTACGTTCAAGACAGGTGTTCTCGGCATCATGACAGACGGTCTTTTTTGGGGTTCATAATCAAAAGGGCTGCAGAATACAAGGCGCCTGCCATACAGATCCCCTGCATTAAGTCTCTGGATCTCTGTTATCCGTGAAATGGGTGTTAGTGTTGCATTATACAGGTGACGAGACAATTGTATATACGAGACCTTGCCCTAGTCGCGAATCACTGTTCCTATCTATATGAACTGTTTCCATAGAGTGGACACCTCATTTCTCAAACCCTCGAAGTCCTTCGAGCAGATAGCCTGTGATTGGCCCGCCTCGAGCCTTCCAACTATCCACCATCTTATGGCATCGTCCAGACGATGATAATTGGTCCTATTAACGATGGATAAGCAAAGAAATTAAAAAACAAGGGTTGGGCTAGGCTACGATGTTTCAAAACATCAATAAATTACAAGTTTCAACAAGTGAAGTACCTCTCTACGCGATCACAGAGCCAGTGTCTTACTTTGTCACATGCCACTGCAAAGCTGAGGTTTCTCCACGAAGAGCTCAACTGTCATTTGATATATCTTATAGCTGTCGTTAGATGTCAGGTTAATGACCCTTAGCTGTTTTTTGATACACACACACATATTACATATATATACAGAGAAAGAGAGAGAAAAGGGAAAAAAGAGAGTACCAAATTGGAAAAACTGCTGGAATAAATTATTGATTAATAAAAAAGTTGGTTGATAGAAATTAAAATGATAAAAAATAAAACATTTCCATGATTATAAAATTCCTAATTTTATGAAAAGTATTTTATGAGCTCTATGTATTTATAGAGAAGACTTGTAAGAAAATAATGAATAAAGTCCATATTCAAAAACATATCGGGTTTCCTCTAATAATCACACAGTTAGAAATATGTACAGTAAAACTCAAGAGTTATAAAAATTCATACAAACAAAATTAAACAGCTATACCAGTTACAAATGAAATCAATGTCTCAGTAATGTTAAAAAATATTTAGATATTTTTATCGATGCAGAACGACTTATTTTTCAATTTATATGGTAATCACCTATATTTTTACGCTCAGAAATGGAGGCGTGATATTTTTTTCAATTAATGTATGCTAATTTCTTCGTGGAAATATATTCTGTTGAAATATTTTAAGATTTAAAATGTTATTTTTTAATACTGAAAAAGGTTCATACAAATTGTGAAATAAAAGTAAAACTCAAGCAGACGATTTGTAATTTCAAGAACCGTATCAAATCATTTTAAATTGAAAATTATGTTTATCGAATTTAACACATAAATTTTATTATTACAAAAAAGGAAAAAGTTAGCATTATCCTCCATCCAATTATCCTTATCTCTATTTTGACACCCTTTAAATATTTTAACAGAAAAATTTTAAAACTGGAAAAGAAAATTAAATGTCTGTAAATCTCATGGGAATGCTAAAACGAGACTTCGAATAAATTCGCCATTTGAATTTGGCCATATATTTTAAAATAGAAAACTTTCAAAGTGTTTTTATAGTATTTATTCTGGTACATGTCTTAAAAATATTGTACCTTTCAGTTTAATCTTTTTGTAAAAATAATATTTTTTATACTTTCATCAATAACGCTAATACACTCAACTTCCATTAATGAATATCCTATTTACAAATATCTAAGGCTGTGCATAAAGTCTTTGAAGTTTAATAAAATTTTAAGTGGCTTCTTATTGTTTTATTTTTCTATTATATACATCTCGTGTGATGAAATTTTATCTTATTACAACATCATGTAAAAATAAAATACAGCACCATAAGATCATCTTAGCTAGAAAAAAATATTTTTTGTTTAATTATGAGCTAGTTTTAGGTTTTTTTTTATGAATTCATAGCAAAACTTATGTTTTAATAAGAATAGTTACATCAATTCTTTAAAAAATACCGATCTCGAAAAAAAAAAAGCGTGCACGTATAAAATAGGATATTAAAAGTTTTGCTCGCACCATCATGTAAAGTTAAACTCTTATTTGACCCAAATAAATATAGTTTTATAAAAGACTTTTTACTAAAAAAAAAGTAGCCCAAAACATTACAAAGTTGCATAAAAGCAAGCGATAAACATAAAATATATTGTTACAATAGGATTACAAGAAATATTTCGACCTTAAACTATATTAACCCAATTATACGGTTTGAATGATCCAAAGAACATTTTAAGCATAAATAGCTCACAAAGCAATTCAAGGCAAAAGACCACTTCTAGAAATAAGAATTTTATTGTAAGAAGTCGTTAAAGGAAGATGTTAGGTGAGACCCCTGGAAAAGATGCATCTCCCTTAGATCTTTGAATAAAATAATTCTTCTGGGACGAATATGTTACTGTAGATGTTAACTGAATGACTTTCGATGTTGAAATTTTCTAACTGCGCGATATGCTTGAGAAATTTTTTTTGTGTTTGTGTGGGCAAAGTAAAAATACACATTTAAAATTTAAAACATTATTTTTGTTTACTTTAAGAAAGAAAAACTGCTATTAGACATTTTGTTAAATGATGTACTAGAAAAATAAATGACTCTCCTTTTTTAATTGTATGTTAAAAAATTCATAAAGATAGGAGAAAATAACCATTGGTAATAATAATGTTACAATACGGACTTTTTACTATCCAAAGAAAGATAATTATCTAAATTAAACAAGAAATAAATTTATAAGAGATATTCTCTCTTCTTAAATTAGTTCTTCCTTAAGTAATACCTTCTTTATATATATAAAAAAAAGTGAATGCTTTACTTTTATTTCTAATATGCACTGTAAAAGCTAACTGTGAATCATTCTTAGAGAGTTAATAACTGAAGAGATATCGAAAATTTAGCGGGATATATATATATATATATATATATATATATATATATAACATTATCCAATTTTAGAAATTCCATAGAACTAATGTTATTTTAACTGTAATTTATTTTCAGAATAGAAAATATTATTTTATATCTTGATTGTTTTAATTACCTCCCTACGTTGGAAGATAAGCTAAAGAATTTTTTTTTCTAATTTTGGAAAGCGAAATGCAATCCTATCCAAAATTTGTAACTTACCTGTGAAAATATTATGGGACAAAAAGATTGAATTTTATCAAAGTGTTTATAAAAATAATTTTATCAAAGAATATTACTTTTCCTATTTAAAAAGGCAAACGCTTTATTTGTTATTTTTAAAGAAATGAAGGAAAAATGTGGGTACATAAAACTTACTGGGAATATATCAAATCTTATACGCCTTATGAAGTCTCATACGTCTTATCAAATCTCGTACGTCTTATCAAGTCTCGTACGTCTTATCAAATCTCATACGTTAAAGAAATATATTTGTAATTTTATACGGTTGTTCAAAAAATTATTATTTTAAATTATAAGTATTGATCAAAAACGAGGTATTTTAGATACAATTCTAAAACTATAGGTGACCTATAAAATACATTTCTAAATCAGAAATATATAAATCTGATAACTATACGTTTGAAAAAGTGTCAAAAATAAAATTTTTGCGTTTAAATTAAAATCGTTCATCAAATTGTAATTTTTCAGTCTCAACTCAACTTCACAAGACGACGAACACAGAACAATTTTCTGTAGAGATACACACTTGTAGAGCAATCAGATACATTGAACGCAGATTCTGAACTATCAAAAACAATTTTTTTCTTCTTATAAACCAAGATTCAGTTTTCAAAGCTGTTTTTGTCGTATCGTTATATAAGAGGGGCAAGGCCAAGCGAGCCGAAGTTCGTGATGGCCGAGGAATCATGGTCGTGGATTTGTAGCCGTAGGTGTTTCTGTTGAGTCGTACGTTCGAATCCTGGTGCCATTAACCCTTTAAATGCCGATTAACAGTAACGCGATTCGCTAACCAGTGCCACCGATTTTCACATGGGAGCTTGTATGTGGTGTATTGCAGGAAAAGAAAAGGCGCAAATTTTTCTCTGATATAAATAAATCCTTCCCAAACATTATCAAGGTCATTTTATTGCATCCGAAAGCTTTCGGAATAGTTTTACTTATATGAGGGCAGAGAAAACAGCCGTACTTTTGCAGGACGTATATATACGTCCAGGGCACTCGACTCAAGGGCTGTGCGAGACAGTTATATACGCCAGTGGCAATTAAGGGGTTGAAGTTCCGCGATATAAAAAGACTGTCAAGGTTTAAATTCTTCACGTTGGTTCTTTGTGTAGGTTTGGATAGTGGGATTCCAGCTGAGGTGTCGTTCTCGTTATTTATCCAAGGTTCAAAATAACAAGAGTCATCGCCTCTAACCTTAGTGTAGCTTCTGAGTGAGACTTAAATATACAATCTCAATAAACTATTATTGTTTATTAATTTCACACTGCGATGCAACACGAATGAAATTAGCAACTGACCTGATAATTTTGAGCTCCTATCAACTCAGGAGCATGTCACCTGAGTTACCATCCCACTCTTCTTTATAGCATCTCAGGAAAATTCTAGTAAGGTGATGGGGAATTATTAGGGATAGGTAAAAAATATTAAAACGGTTGAACAGAACTCCAAATCTGTAATAGAGGTTTTGTAACATATAAAATGCAGAAGATGTGCCGAAATATCGTTTAAAGCTACTTACAGAAGACGAAAAACCCGTCTTACGCATCACGTTACTTGTAAAACACGATACAAAATTTGCGATTATTATAACATGGATTCGATATTACACGACACAAAACTTTAATTAATTTTTAAATGAATTCAATTTTTGGGGGACTATTAAAAACCTCTTCAGTAGTATGTAGCGGAAAATATAAAAGCGAAAAAATTGCTAAGTTCTCTCTAACTCGTTACAGAGAAATTATGAAAAACACTGCAAGAGATCGAAACAAATAGGTAATTGTGACTATATGTCAGATAACTTTTGTAATGATGGAGAAGTAACTAGGGAAGAGAAGTTTCAACCAACTTTGAGAAAAAAAATTGATTAGCTGTAATTTCTGATGAGAGTGATAATGAAAATTGATTTTGTGATCCTAATCAGCCCGTTTGTATTTATTTTATAATAATAATTATGTTTTTAATATATTTTTTGTTGTGTATTTTCAATCTTTGTATTGCATATTTTTGTTTTTGATTAAAAACTTGAAGGTAACTTACTTTTTTCATTTGTATGTGTTATTGGAACGAAATTTCAGCTATCATAAAATTTTACACCTTAAGACAGGACTTCGATAACACGGTACACATTGCCTAAATTTATATTATTTCAAAGATTCATATAACACGGTTTCAATACCCTAATTTATATCATGTACATACATAATTAATTCAATAAATAAATAAAATAATAATTCAAACAAATTATAATCAAAAAAAGTTTCGTATAACCCCATTTTGATATAGCACAGCATGAATTACGCGTGTTATACGAGGGACGCTTGAATATATTTATTTAAAACAAAGCTCCTGCTTATAAATCTGAAATGATAGAATACTTTCTTCGCAGATATGATAAATAACTTAAATAAAATGGTTATAAATCTTAGGGGGTTTTTTGTATTTCATTCAGCACCTATACAGATTTATTGTTTCACGTAATCAACTGGCTTAAAACGATAACTTTCAGAAAATAACATGCAAGACTTGTAATACAAAATAATATTATTTTGTATAAGCATTCTTGAATAAAAAACTCACTCCATAGGCAATTTTTTAAACCAAAAAAATAACGTTTTTCTTGCGTAATTCTTCCAATAAATTATTTTCATTATTTTTTTTCCTTTATCTTAATTATATTTTTATTTAAGGCGCTAATGGTTCTTATGATCCGTTAGGAAGTTTTAAATTTAGTACAAGCAGTTATAGCATTTAATAATTATAAAAAATATATAAATTATTTATTAGAAATTAATGTAGCTCACTAGAAGTTGAACTAAAATAGATTCATTGGCCATTAAATTATTTCCATGAACTTTAATTCCAATTTCTCACAAACCCATACCAATTCAAAATATAATTTTAACTGTGGTTTCCATGAAATTTTACTTCAGGATCAACCTAAAAATAGATTAGTTCACTCAAATAATTAAAGAGTTATATTCATTCTCGAAATGGTAAATATTATGAGGATTTCTGTGAAGCAAACTGATTCGTTTTGTTGTATTATCCTTTCCCTTTAAATTTTAAAGCTTTTAAAAAGTTATTGTAGTTTATTTAAAAATATGTGACCTCTCTCTTTCCATTAGGATCTCCGCCTTATTCTACAAAAGATATAAGAGAAGGTATGATAGGAAAATAGAATTAATCTATATATCGCCAAATGACTACAGAGAACTCGCCAAGAAGTCCCAATCATCCATTTAGCGCGAAGCAACAGGCAGAAACGGACGAAAAGAGGATCCAGCCGCATCTCAGTTAGAACGCTCTTTCGTGATTGCCAGCGAAACTTCTCTTTGTCTCTTCCCGAAGAAGCTTTGAAGTCCTTCGGTGAGCACGTTAAAGAATTTTAATCGTGATTTTTAATATATCTATGAATAATTTACTTTTATATGAAGAAATGTTTTTTAAATTATATAATGTTAAAACAGCGAAATATTTTAATTATTAACATTTAAGATCATTTGTGAACTCAGTGTCCACCATTAATAATGAACGCGTAGTGACAGTAACATAAATATGGAATTTCAAATCCATTTGCATCCATTATTTGCTTTGTATATATAGGATTTACAATATATCTATACTTTTTTAAATTTATTTTACTTTATCATACTATATATATATAATATATTATTTAATTATTTTTTTAATTTAAATTATAATATTAAATTTATTTTAATATTATTTTGTATATTATTTAATTATTTTTTATTTAAATTACAATATTAAATTTATTTTAATATTATTTCGTATGTTATTGAATTTATTTTTTATTTAAATTTGAAGGGAAAAAGGGAAATCGAAAATGCTTAATGAAAACTCGGAAAATGTATTTAAAAATTCTTTATAATCTCTACTTATTAAGAAGAATATATAACAAGAGGAATTAAACAGGTTTAAATTAAAAACTATTAGTTAAAGTTTTAAAACATTAAAATGTTAAACAGCAAAATATTTTATTTATTATCATTTAAAATTATTCTTTAAACTTTATTTGCTTTAATAATATAAGTGTGATAATAGTACATATATATAATGTTTATTCAAGCAAAATATGGATGATAGTTAATTTAATTCTTATTAAAAAATTTTTTTAAATAATTTAAATCGAAAATGTTAAGATTTCCGGTAATTTAGTAATAAAATCATTAGAATTTATATTTGTAGTTAAAATAAAAGTAATAAGAGATATACTTTTGATTAAAAAAGTTTTGTATAAAATCATTAAAACTGTATAATGTTAATCAGCAAAAAAATTTGGATTTAAGATTATTATTTGACCTTCACTTGATTAAATAATGTATTAAGTATAAAATGTGTATAATGTAATGTAATGTATGTATAATATATATATATATATATATATATATATATATATATATATATATATATATATATATATATATATATGTACGATGTTTATGCAAATGTGGATGGTATTTGATTTAATTTTTATTTAAATTTTAAGGGGTAAGTAAAATCGAAAATGCTAGAAATTCTGATAATTTATCAATAAATTATTAGAATTTCCATTTAAAGATATAAAAAGAATAAGACAGTTTTTGATGAAAATTTTTGTATAAAGGAATATTTAATTCACAAAAATGCATTTTTAAATAAATAATATGCCATCTAAAAATTCATTCAAGTAAAAATTATTATTTTTAACAAATTCAAGCAATAATTAAATATTTAACAACTGATTAGTAATAATTAAGTTTCCTCATCATTTTTCAGCAGACGAAAACTCTTTTACTTTTTACTTTAATGAAAAAAAGAATGTAATGATCTTAATCACTCTTATGAAAGCCCATATTTTGTATTTTCTTCATACTTTGATCTAATATTAGTTATTAAATTAAAACAAAAGAAATGAAAATATTTTTAACCTGGTATACGTTATTAATTAATTAGATACAAATTTTTATTGGATCCGTTTGAAATAAAATACATAATTATATATAGTAAAATTCCGGTTGTACACATTTAAGGCAAATCGGTGTTAAAAGGAGCATAAAAAAAATGTAAAATTCCAGGAAAATTTTAATAATACTATATAAACCATGATAAAAATATAATTACAGTTGGACCTCGATTTAACGAATTCATTGAGATCTAAAATTTTATTCGTTAACTTGAGGATATTTGTAACATTGGGATCCAAAAAAATGCAAATCTGTTTGCACTTACCTTTTGGGATTTTTATATTAAGCAACTACTTACAAAAAATATGCATAGTTAGACATTGCACACTTTTTATGCAGCAAATAAAAACTTTATCAGCAAATTATTACGCTCCAGTAATAATTGAGCATTTTAAAATACTTATTAATAGATGTTTGACAATCTTACATCATATCTTTTATTAAAACAGTCGATTGAATCGTTGGATGTAGAAAAGTCTTTCATATTATGCATTTCGGCAAATGGAAGAGCTTTTTCTTTAATCGAGGTCCACCATTGGCTATTTTCTTGGCGTGAAAGATCTTGAATCATTCCTATAAGTCAGATTCAATAGAAAGAAGGGTGGTTTCCAATGACTTTCTAATTTCCAATTTTTCATCATATTCTGCAGAAGTCTTTTCAAGTTCTGCTCGCTGGTCGACGTTGAAAAGAAATCCAACTTTCTTTTTAATCCAAAGTAATAAAAAACACCTTCAGCTTTTGAAATAATTCGTTAATTCGAGGTTTATTATTCGTTAAATAGGGGTTTTTGACTTCTTGCTATTTTCTTGGCATGAAAGATTTTGAATCATTCCAATAAGTCAGATTCAATAGAAAGATGGGTGACTTCCATTGACTTTCTAATTTCTAACGATTTTCGTCATATTTTGCAGAAGCCTTTTCAAGTTCTGCTTGCTGGACGACGTTGAAAAAAGATATCCAATTTTTTTTTTAAAATCCAAAGTAATAAAAAAAAAAAACCTTCAGCTTTTGAAATAATTTGTTAATTCGGGGTTTATTATTCGTTAAATAGGGGTTTTTGACTTTTTGTTATTTTCTTGGCATGAAAGATTTTGAATCATTCCAATAAGTCAGATTCAGTAGAAAGAAGGGTGGTTTCCAATGACTTTCTAATTTCCAATTTTTTCATCATATTCTGCAGAAGTCTTTTCAAGTTCTGCTCGCTGGTCGTCGTTGAAACGAAATCCAACTTTCTTTTTAATCCAAAGTAATAAAAAACACCTTCAGCTTTTGAAATAATTCGTTAATGCGGGGTTTATTATTCGTTAAATAGGGGTTTTGACTTCTTGCTATTTTCTTGGCATGAAAAATTTTGAATCATTCCAATAAGTCAGATTCAATAGAAAGATGGGTGACTTCCAGTGACTTTCTAATTTCTAACGATTTTTCGTCATATTCTGCAGAAGCCTTTTCAAGTTCTGCTTGCTGGACGACGTTGAAAAGAAATCCAATTTGTTTTTAAATCAAAAGTAATAAAAAAAAACTTCAGATTTTGAAATAATTTGTTAATTCGGGGTTTATTATTCATTAAATAGGGGGGGTTGACTTCATTTTAATCGGGGGAAAGAAAAACTCTTTAAATCATGAAATTCGTTAAAAAGGGGCTCGACTGTATTAAAATATTGATGCTTTATTTTAGAAAATTAATTTAAATAACTTTAAAATTTTAAATGATTTACTTAATACTTAATACGAACATAATTTGATCGGTAACTCAGTATATTGTTTCAGATATTTAAATTTGTTCTTAAACTTGAAAAGATGCAAAAATGAGGACTCCTTGTGAGCGTCTTTTTCGCATCTTCGAAATTTTTTCTAATATTTAAAATACTTTAAGCCATATTTATCTATCAAATTTATTTAGAATAAAAGAATTTCAGTTATTATAGGCTAAAATTTAATTTATATGATGTTCAAGTTGATTAAGTAGAACAAAGATGATAAAGAAACTATAAATTATAAAGCAGAACAAATCCCTTTATAGCGCTACATTCGCATATAACGCAGCATTTAAGAATTAATAATTGCATTATTCCGTCATGTATCAGTAATAGATAAAAATGAATAGTTCTAATGAGGGGTAATAATATAAAAATATATATTATATAGTTTTTGAATTTTCAAAAATTTCAAAAAAAAAATAAATATAATGATAGTTAACAAAAATGGCTATGAAATAAAAATATTTCGCATTGTAGCAAATTGTCAATTGATATTTCATGTAATTGAAATAGCTTTCCATCAGAGAGATAAATTAAAGTATGACGCATAAAAGCATTATCAATGCTGGAAAGAGTGACGTAACGAATGTAACACGTAACAAACGAGAATGTAAAATCAAGATTTCTCCATATATTCGAAAATATACTTTTGGCTCAGCCTCTCAACTTTATTGAATTATAGGAATTTTCTTTTTATAATACGTTAAAAATATTTCTCAAAATTTACGAACATCAATATATATTTATGATGATATTAAGAAATATCTGTCAAATAGCTCAAAATGTAGATTCATTCGTCAAAATATTTTTGAAACTTTTTAGAAAGGAAAAGAGTTGAAATGTATTTTTTCGGAATGAAATTTTGGAGCACCAAATTTGATTTAATATTCAAAATAATTTTAGTTCTCTCAAAAGCAATATTTTGATGTGTTACTTAAGAATTTTTACTCAATGCTCCTCTTTAGACGCACACAAAAATAGAGTTCGGCAATTAAATCTGAACGGCAACGTAAGTGATTTCGTTACGTCCTTCATACCCGTTTAATCGAGTCATATCGGCATAATAATGCCTATGAAATTTGTTTCTTAAAAAACAACCCTTAAAGATAAACTATAAAGGAATTTCTGAATAGACTTTTGAACTTCCCAAAGTTTTTTGATTCTGGAAGCTATTTTTCTGATTATATGTCAAAGGTTTCCTTGTGTTTTTTGACAAAGATGCAATGAATAGCTTAAGGTTATACAGAAGAAAGATGATAATAGTGAAAAACGTTAAGTAGTATAAGTTATGCCATTTCTTTATTAACAATATTTTCCCAAGGATCCCAAGGATCCCGAGCACTTTCAAGCGCTTTAAGTAACTCTAGATAATCAATATGTTTTTGATTTCTTAAATTTAAATAAAGTATCCATATGCTTGATAATATGTGTATTTTAATTCTTCGATATTAAATTATATCTTTCACCTAGACCCTGTATACATGTTTCCTATTTGTGAATGGAAACATGACGGGTCCAAAATATTGACTCATTTCATTTGATTAAATAATAAGAGCTTTTATTTCTTAAATAAACTTTAGGACATGTTCTTTTTTGCTCTTCCTTTTCCCTGGAGCAATTTATTAATTTGAAAGTTCTCAGCTGAAAAATATAGGGAGTGGATCAATATCGAAATTATTTAATTAAATTACATAATTTCTATTTCATTCTACTTTTAGCTACTATTTAGGGATGTCATAGCTAAAGTTTCTGGAACATATTAGCATTGCATATGTTATATAATTAAGAAAATCTGAAGCATATGTAAATCTCACGAGCTCTGTATTGCAGTTATAATTAATAAATATTTGGCCTTTAAAAATTGTTATTTGACTTCTTTATAACTTACAACTCATATTAATATTTGTACAAAAGGAAAAAAACTGATTTTAGAAAACATCCAGTTGCATAATTTAAACTGTATGAAATATCAGTAAATAAAAATATCGAAAAAGTGTACAAGTTTCAAAATTTCTGTAATATTTCCCCAGTTTTATTCCCTTTAAAATATTTTTTTTCTCTATTCGCTTTTTGTACAAATTTATTCAACATTATTAATTTCTAGAATTTACAAACAAAACTTGAATTCTATACCATCCTTTAGATTGTTAGTTCAATATTTCTCTCTAAGAAATTTAAACAATTAACAATGCATAAATAAACTTGTTTTTAATTTTCCAACATCAAACTTTTATTTAACTTATTTCTTAACTTATACTTAAGCTAATGTTTTTTTAAACTTACACTTATGTCGATGTAAATATACATTTTATTTTAATTCTCTCAATTTCAAATCAGCACTTACAGAATTCCTTTTTATTTGTGAAATATTTCAACCCAGATTATTATCCTAAATAGTTATTGAACTTCAATTATGTTATAACTATATAAGTATTTATTCTATTTGACAGAAACTGTTATATTTATAGCAGTTTTCGTTGTAATGAACTTTTCAAAACACAGTCAATTGCTGGTCTAGTTTAGCTTAAATTTCATGTTTATTTATTTTGAAGCAAAGAAAGAAAAAGTCATACAGCACGAAATAAACTCATTAGAATATTAGTCTTTTAAATTGATTGTAAAGCTATACAACATAAAATATTTTTTTCTATTTAATTCGAAGAATGGTTCATATTTATCTGAAAGACATTGAGAAAAATCCTTTTCTTCCCTTTACTATACACCTGAAATAAAAAAATGCAATTCTCTCTCTCTTTCTCTCTCTCTCCATTTGAAAGATTTCTATATACAAATAATATAACCGTTAAGTTTAAAAATAGAAGTAAAGTGGTTATAGAAAGCTGTAATAATTCTTTTAATTAGTTTTCTTTTGACATGGTCTGTGCAAAGAATAAAAATAGACGCTCTTCTGTCTCATTAACATTTTTTTGAGGTTTTAATCCGTTTTTACATCTTAAAACTTCACTATAATTGTTAGATTTTTTTTATGAAAAAATTCGCTTTTTTAAATAATTTATTAAACATTTATTCATTTAAAAATAAAATTAGAATATGCTCACTGAATCTAATTGAATGAATAATGTTTTTTTAAACAAAATAGTCCACGTATTTTTTACAAAAAAAAAATCTCATTTCTCATCTGTAAAGCTATAGAGATTTTTTTTTTTTTAAAAATTAAAATTTTCAGTTTATTATCATGTAGTTTATCTGATTGTATTTTTTCGGAGTAAGATATATTTAAATATGGAATAAAATTATACCATATTAAATTATAGAAAAAGAATGAATTCTTTCAAAAACGCATGACACTTAAATCAACTAATACTGTTTAAATTAACTAAACAACTATTAATAATATTTTAATTAACATTTAAATTAACTGTTTTACTATTCTTTGCAGCAATTAAAATTTTAAAAATAAAATTTATCTTACTCCCATACCTTATAGTGAAATTTTTCTAAGAACCCTTAAAGTCCATTTCATTTAGAAAAGTTACTTAACTGTGATTAGCCTTGCTATCCTAGTGGTCAAGGTAAGGAACTGCTGGCACGGCATGTCATGAGTTCGAGCCTAGCACCGTTGATGACCTGCCTTGCAGAGTAGATACGAGTATATATATGGGCGTCTGGACTGCAGCACAGTCCTCAACTCGTATCTCAAAGGCTTCGAAGTTGAAATGATGAGAGGTGGATGTTTGCTTCCTGTAAAAGAATCAAAGGCGATTGGCTGAGGAAAGATGATCCGGGGGGTACCTACAAATTCATACTTCAGTTCTTAGCAGGGTGATTTTGGCTTGAGTGAGAGAGCTTGGAGGCTGCTCTCTTGTTGGTTGAAAGATAGGACTAGGATAATAGCTCTTCCCGCAGTGCAGAGGTGGACGGTGCACGTTAAATATGTCGTTCAAATGCACTTCCGTTGGTGTGGTGTGGAAGTTAGAAGAGGGGTCTCAGGTGTCGTTCTCGTCCTTTGATCATGGTTCAAAATTACGAGGTTCGTGGCTAAAAGTCCTCGAGTAGAGCTGAATAGTGCGGCGTTAATATTCATTCTCTCTTTCATTCCCAATTGTGAAGAATTTCTAATGAAGGTAAATCGATCTCAATGAAAAATATATTTTGCATTTCTTCTTAATGAGAACCTGGTTTCAAAGAAATTGTTTGCCTTGTTTCGTATTACAATTAAAAGAGTTATAAAAACCTTCTTTTTAATTCACGGGAAACCATTTCAAAAATCATATTAATCGAAAAAAAAGTATCTGCATAAATTCTTAAAATATAATTTCTATTCACTAAAAAAACATATTTTATACCTTAAATTTCATTGTAAAAATGACATGTGCTAACGAACAAAGCTATATTTAGAAATAATAATTATTATTCAGAATTATTAGAACAATTATTTCACAGAATTGGTGAAGGGATTCACATAAAATCATATGAGCAAAAAGCAAACCAATTGAACTTTATATTTAGTAACAAAAAAAAAGAATCTTCTCTTTATCGAAAATTAATGACAAGATCGACAACGGGGTTGCACTTTTTATTTAAATGTTTTTTTCTTTTGGTTAGGCAACTATTAAGTGAATGAAAGATATGTACTGATTTTTTTTCTTATTTGTCTGGTTGGATTTTATATCCTCTCTTGAGGATAAATAATATAAACTAACTATTTTTATTTTTCTGTGAAATCCATGTACTCTGAAACGAGGAAAATTAAAATTTTCAACAACGATCGAAATAGTTATTACTAAGAAACATTAGCATTTAGCGTTATCAAAAACGCTATAATTTCTGTTTGAATTATGGAGCAAGAAATATATTTAACGTATTTTTGGTGATAAATATTCTCAACTGTGTTATGAACAAACTTTAACTTTTTATCCTCATAAATAATATTTAGTTATTCTTCACGTTATAAAGTTTGTAAAGATGTTTCCTTTCATTACATATAATTTTTAAGTAAAATAAGTATTTTAGGTTGGAAACTTCAAATAAATATAGTTTCAATCTAAGAATATTCAATTTATTACTTGTTCTAAAATTAGAGCTTGGCCGAATTCAACATTTAACCTATTCAAGTTGAGTTATGAGCATTTTTCCTGCAAATTGTTCAAGAAAATCTAAATAAATGTGAGATTATGAAAAAGATTATATCGGAGTAAAAAAAATACTTTGTACTATGGGACACTGTTAGAATGTTTTTAGTACATTTTCTCATAAAAGCTAAGAATCGCAGTTTAAGCTATTAATATAGAGAAAAAACTATTTAAAAATTAAAGATATTCACAAGTAATAACTTAAATAATGAATTCCTTACTCATTTTATGCTTAAAAATTATTTTATAAATTAAAAATAGTTTAGATTAGGTTAAAATATATATTGTAATTTATTTAATTTCAGAAACAAGCCTCCATAGCACACAACCAATTAATTGTTATAATTATTTTCTATTAATTTTGCAGGTAGCTAGGGGTGCTATGTTTGATGTTAGACAGCTTAATTAGAGTTGTCTACTTCTTTTTCTTTACATTTTAGACACACATTACGCAACATTACGTAATGAAGGTATTTCTTATGTTATTATTTTATAAAGTATTACCTGTAAAAAAAAAAAAAAAAAAAAAGCTATGCTGTCTTTTTTTTCATTTATAACTAAGAATTTATAATAATCTTGTTAACAGATTTGATAATTACCTGACAAGTATCGCTTCCATCCTAAACTTTCCGTTTCGGATCTAATTATAGCGTTCTCCGTTGACAATCACAGAAGATTCATTTTGAAGTACAGAAAAAAAATAGCTTTTCAGTTTCCGAACAGCGGTGTTTCCTTTTCGGTAATGATAGATCTAAAAATATTTTTGTTATTGGGCCTCTTGCACTACTGAGTGAAACATTTTGTTCGACTGATTAAATCGACGAGTTATAATTGAAGCATAGCTCATTACGAATTCAAAAAATAATGAGAGGGAAATAATTTAATTTAAAAAAATCTGTTCTTATTTTGTTATCAACATCGCAAAAAAACAATGTTTTTTTTTAATTATTTTAAAATATTAAAGTTTTTCTTCTTATATTGCTCTCAGCCAGTTAAAGGTAGAAACTATTAAAGTTTTTTTTCCATACGTGAATTTTGAAGTTCGTAGATAAATCCTTTTACATCACATTCTAAATACATTAATTAAATCAAAAGAAACTGCTTTCATACTCGTTTCCTAATATTTGATTCTGAGAGTACAATTATTTATTCAATACAAAATCATTTCTGTTTGGAAACGCATTTTTCTTTAAACTTAGTTATTTAAAAGGAATTATATACGTTAAACACTCTCCTCTTATTTACTGAATCCGTTGATTCAATTTTATTTCTCTGCATTTTCTAATTATCTGTTCTATATACACGAAAGTGTAAAAATTGAGAATGTTATATGTTTAACATAACAAATTTCCTCATGGAACAAAATGCTAATTTTTTTTCTCTCCCCGACATGTTTATCTGTTCTAAAGATTTTCAGTGGTACACCTCTTAAATGCATTAAATTTTCTATAAACCTTGTATTAGGATTTCAGATTATCGCACTTTGAAGATTTTACAACAGATAATTGAACTAAAGAGTTTAAGATATCAGGAAAAATATATATTGATTACATAATATAGATTCACTCATATTTGAGTAAAGGAAAACATAAATATTCCAAAATAACCTATTCAAATGCTTTTTAGAATAAAGGATGCAACATAAATGTATTGACTTATTCATAACTCAAAATATAATGTATTTATTTGTATACATATCAATTACAAATATTTACATTGAAATAAAATGTTGATGTCTGTATAGCTGTATAAAATGAAATAGGTACAATTTCTGACTAATTTTTAACTTGAATACTATATATGCGTAATCTTTAACCTTATTTATTTCTTCCCGGTTGGATGACGTAGTTGGTTTGTTGCTGGCATTGTACACATAAGTTTTCGGGCTCACTCCGGCCCAAGTCGGCGGATTTTCATGATGCAGAAAATTAACAGCGTCCATGTCGTTTGATTATGCGGAATGTTATAGATCACTAGAGTGATTGTTTGAATTGGGTACTCTCGGCAAGATTAAATTCGTGGTTCCATTTCGCATCGTCAGAGCTCAGGTGCCTCCCTCTAGGTTGGGCGTCTAAATTACATTGCGGTGATTGGTATTCTGCTTTTATGGTGCCGCGCTAAAAAGTGATACCAACTCCTGGGAATGTACTAAGTCTTCAAAGGTAAATACCGATCCGCAGCCCCATTGGAAAATTTAAAAAAATATTGTAAGAATATTGTTTTATGGACTTTTGTAATTCATTGTTAAAATTATTTTATAGAAATAATTTCTTAATTTTTTTCATTATTATGTTCATAATTCCTTTAAGGACGCATAATGTTCTATGGATAAGTGTTTCATTTATTGATCAGGAACTTTCTAAAAGTACCATTTTTAGTGGCTTGATACTTTTTAATAAGAAAAGAAATTGTATAGAGGACATCAATCATCAAACATAAGATTCAAATAACGGTTTCTTTAAAAAATTTCCGTCTTCTACTCAAAATAGGAAATCCCTTTCCATTTAAGAGTGAATTATGGAAAAGACATTTAAAACTTTCTAGCGTCATTAATTAGTAATCCTATTGATTCTGTTTTTCCCCCTCTTATTTCTCTTCGTTTTAACTTCTAACCACCATTATTTGAGGTAACTTTAGAAAAATAAAAAAGAGAAGGTTTTAAATCACTCATTAACTTTTAATTAAGGAAACATGAATCAAGGCTCTTTGTATAAATGCTCTCTTTTCTGTTTGGAATTACTATATTTCTGTTTTGAGGAACAAAAATGATATTTCACTTTCTTCGCTTCTTAAACCCCAACTTTAAAAAAAATATATGCAACATTTTGCCATTGATTACTTCCGAAAATTTAATGATGCTCTTAGAATCTCAAATTATCATATAAAGCCAATTACTTCTCAACATCATTAATGAAAATGGCAGATTGAATCCGGTGACAAAATTCACGGTATATGTATTTATTCTTCTTCAGTTAAATCTTTGCTTTTAATCTGTTAATTCCGTATTTCAAACCAAGATCATGGTAATTTTTTTTATTCGAGTAAAATTTTTTTTATAATTGCCCCGGATTCAATTCAGTAAAACCACTCTTACCATTTACTTATTCATATCAAAGACTTTTTTTTATGTTGCAAACACTTAAACACACTTATATAATGTACTCGATTTAGACGTAAATGAAGACGAAAAATGACTACCAATTTCCTTCCTTTAATTTCTCAATTTGTATCTTGATTAACACTGCCCAGAATTAAAACACATGTTTCTGTAAGTAATTAAGTACAATCAACCTCAAACAACTCACTTCAGTTCAAATCATCGTAAAGCTTGCTTTATTTTTTGCCGTGCACTAATTATAGATGAAAAAAATGCTTCGTATATAGAGTAAGAGTTTAGTAAAATGTGATTTTTTAAGTGAAAGAAATCAGTTGTTTTTTTTCTGACCTTGAAAAGTAAATAAATAATATTGTTAACATTATTGCTGATAAGCTCGCTGGGTCATATTTTACAGGAAGAAATTGTAATGGTAGTGAAATAAATTTGATTTTTTGCGAAGAAAAAAAATGGGTGAAATTTATACTGAAATTAAAACAATTTATCTGCAATACTTCGCAGAAGAGAATTAGAGAATATAAATAAAATTTTGCTTCTAACTGAAGGAGGGGAGTTAAATGTTTAAAAAGTTATCCAATGAATGAAAATAATTCTAAGAATTCATACGTATGTTTAATTGTAATTTTTTGCCACAAAATACCTGCCCAAAAATCATAACTCAATTCTTTGCCGAAGTATTCCAAAAATGTGTAAATAAGTCCATTTTAAAAATAAAGAGAACACAATTTCTTTTTTCAACTATATTTTTATTTTTTGTCTTTGCTTCATTAGTTCCCTTTAAATTGTAGATTTCATTTATTATAATATTTATAGCCCATTTTCTCTCTTATAGTGTATCCTTACAAAAGTATTCAGGCATCTTATGTATTTCAGCCACATCTCTATCAGAAAAATATATGTTATTATATCTGCTTCACGCACCATAAGACACATTTATGGGAACAAAGAATTATTGTAAATTAATTCAAACACCGTCGTTTGGGTAGCGAGTGCCGCCGCTAGATGGTGCCATCATGAAATGGTTCTCACATTTTGGCACTTGCTGTTTCCATAAAGGCTTAGTTACCAACATGCAGCCCATTAGAAAAAAAAGTGTTATTGTAAGATAAAATAATGTTAAAGTGTTGTGTGATAAGGAAACTTCGAAAAAATGTGCTATTGGTACACAAATTATTTTCTGTAATGGGAAATGTTAGAAAACCTTCGAGATTTCTACTAAGTAATTTATTGAAGAGGATAACATTAAGTTTCATTTTTAACTAATTCATATTCTGAGAGAGTCTTATAAACTTGATAAAATAAGTGTAAAATATGTATATTTTAATACCTCCAGAAAACCTAAGAAAAAAACTGAATGCATTTAGAAACCGATAATGTAAGATTTCCAGCTAAAAGAGAAGGGAATATTTTTCAAATTTTTAAGAATCTCGATTTTTTTTTTAAAACTTTTTTTACATCGCGATCAAATATCTCTAATTGATACTAAAGATTTTCTTTCAAAAACTTTTTATGTAGCTGCAATAAATGTTTAATTAAATGTTTTTCTATTCACTTTCATTCATAAATACTTAAATGTTATGCTTTTGGATGTCTTGTAAACCTGTAACTACAATAACAAATTCTAAGTCAAACAGGAAAAATTCGAGAGAAAGAAATTGTGCATTAGAAATCATTATGTAGGGAATCTCTACTTTATGAAAGAAATCTGTGTACCAAGTGTCACGACTGTACATCTAATAGTTTAGTAACAGAAATAATTATCTATAACGCCCCTTAAACCCCCGTAACGCCCCTTGGGGTTCGAACTTTGCAAAATCCGTTCTTAGCTGACGTCTACTCCATGAAGGGAACCTACACACACACACACAAAATTTGCTTATGATAGCACTTGAATGCCTACAAATATAGTTGTACAATTTTAAAGGATTTGATCTCTCTCTTGCTTGTTTTTTTTTCTTTTTTTTCCTATATTATCTGCATATTTTCTTTCAAAGGCATTATAAATTTGAAATTCTCTTTTAAGGTTCTCTTTTTTTTCTTTCAATATTTATTTATAATTTTGAGTTCAATTGTGAGAAATGTTATCCTGTTCTAGTATTTTTTACCCTTAAATAGATAATATATCATTACAAAAAGGATTTTTAAGTCGTTATAATAACTTAAACTTATTCATAATTCGTACTCGTTATTTTCTTTGTTGTACTTATATTAAGTTCATCTGAAACCATGTTTTTTTTTCTTTTTTTTACAAATTACTCCTGTTTTAAATGATAATGATATAAAAGCAAAAAGTTATTGAAAAGGAATTTATGAGTAATGTTACAAACACATCACTATTAACTGCTCCCAGTTTTGAATTCAGTTTTGTTAATTGACTAACCAATTTTTTAGTTTTCGTATTTTTATGACTAATAAAAATTAGTAGTTTTTCTTGAGATAAAACACTTATATTATACTAGCCGTTACCCACCCGCTTCACTGGGTATTTCACAATGTTGTATATATGTATACTGTTTACATATAGATTAATTATTGATATCTAGCATTAAGAATTCGATTGTATAGAAAAATATATTTATAGCTGTTACACTCTCACCCCTTGATATAAAAAAACATAAATTATAATATCTAATTTCTATTTATATCTAAAATAGAAGTCGAAAGATATTTTTCGCTCACTTAACCTAATAATCAAGTGGATTTCCACCAAAGAAACTTTCAGTGGATCTCTACTCCATAAAATAAACATGCGTGCTAAATTTTAAGTTTAAATCTAACAGAGCAAAAACGGAATTTGTATCATCAATACCTCGTTGACAACATTCTTAGAGGATTCCAATTCAACAAAAGAAGCATGCAAACCAAATTTTATTATTATAGTCTTAGCAGTTCAAAAACGGGAATTTTGTATATCAATACACCCCAATAACTCTCCCCGCTTCCCCCTGGAGTTGATTTCCGTAAAATCCATTCTTAGTGGAACTCTATTCAACTAAAGAAAAGTGTTCAACAAATTTCGAGTAAATGACTTAAATTCAAAAACAGGAAATTTTCTATAACACGCCTTAATCCCTCACAAACCCACTCCTTTGGGGGTCCGTTTTCGCATAAATCTTTGTAAAAGGAACTTTATTCCATGAACGGAACATACCTTCTATTTTTCAAGCAGGTGGTTCTATTAGTTGAAAAGTGGAAATATTTATCTATTATATAAGCCCCTTAATCCCCCTCAGTGACCCTTGGGGATCAATTTCCCCCAAAACTATTTTGTAGCGGATCTCTACACCATGAAAGGAATTCGCTTACCAAATTTTAAGACTTTACGTCTAATAGTTTAAAAATGGAAATAATTATCTATAACGCACCTTAAGCCCCGCAACGCCACTTAGGAAACGATTTTCACAAAACCCATCTTATAGCAGATCTTTACTTAATGAATGGAATCAGCTTTCTCAATTTCAAGATTTTACGTCTTATAGTTTAAAAAGGAGTTAATTGTCTATAACGCCCCTTAATTTACCACAACGCCACTTGGGAGTCGATTTTGACAAAACCCATTCTGTAGAGGGATCTGTACTCTCTGAAAGGAATCCGCTTACCAAATTTCAAGACTGTACGTCTAATAGTTTAAAAATAGAAATAATTATCTATAACGCCCCTCAAGCCCCCGCAACGCCACTTAGGAAACGATTTTCACAAAACGCATCTTATAGCGGATCTCTACTCAGTGAATGGAATCTGCTTATACACAATTTCAATATTTTACGTCTAATAGTTTAAAAAGGAGTTAATTGCCTATAACGCCCCTTAATTCACCACAACGCCACTTGGGAGTCGATTTTGACAAAACCCATTCTGTAGGCGGATCTGTACTCTCTGAAAGGAATCCGCTTACCAAATTTCAAGACTGTACGTCTAATAGTTTAAAAATGGAAATAATTATCTATAACGCCCCTTAAGCTCCCGCAACGCCACTTAGGAAACGATTTTCACAAAACGCATCTTATAGCGGATCTCTACTCAATTAATGGAATCAGCTTACTAAATTTCGAGCTTTTACGTCTAATAGTTTAAAAAAGGAGTTAATTTTCTATAACGCCACTTAATTCTCTACAACGCCACTTGGGAGTCGAATTTCACAAAACCCATTCTGTAGTGGATTTGTACTCTATGAAAGGAATCCGCTTACCAAATTTCAAGTCTGTACGTCTAATAGGTTAAAAATGTAAATAATTATGTATAACGCCCCTTAAGCGCCCTCAACGCCCCTTGCAGGTCGATTTTCGTAAAAATCATTATGTAGGGAATCTCTACTTTATGAAAGAAATCTGTGTACCAAGTGTCACGACTGTACATCTAATAGTTTAGTAACGGAAATAATTATCTATAACGCCCCTTAAACCCCCGTAACGCCCCTTGGGGTTCGAACTTTGCAAAATCCGTTCTTAGCTGACGTCTACTCCATGAAGGGAACCTACCTACCAAACTTCAAGTCTGTAGGTTTAATAGTTCCGGAGATATCGTGAGTCAGTCAGTGAGTCGCTTTTCTCCTTTATATATATAGATTAATGTTTAAAATTATAAGTGAATTTTCAACCTTTGACTGATTATCTCCTAAAGTACTAAAAAAAGTTTCATGAAAATAGATATGTACTTACACATAAGCTAATATAATGCAAAAGAATATCATGTAACAATTATGGTACACATGCGTAACCATGTATATGAATCATCAGCTCAGGAAATTTAAAAGAGAGGCTACAAAGTGGAATGAAAAATGCGTTTGTAATAAGTATAGTCCCTTATTAAAGGTTTAAAGCTTTCACAAAGTTAATTTATGATGGAAATGAGAGAATTTATGAGTACCGCAATTTCTAGTTCCTCGATATTTTTATCACGGGAGATATGTATTATAGGAACGTTCCTGTATTTGCTATGTATTTTATTGCATTTTGTAAGCCTTTTTGAAATTATTTTAATACAAATTTCAGCATTCTAAATTTATTAAACATATTTTTTTCTGAAAAAATTTACTAGAATACCCAATAACTCATAATACTTATTTTGCATCATTATTCTTATAATTACACGAATTACTTACAGAAATAGTAGTAAAATTTTATAAAATTTGCGTTTGCATTTGGAATTTACATTATTTTTAAAACATGCGAGAAATATATCATCAATTCAAAAGGAATAATTGTCGATTGAAAATGATTTTCATTTAATTTTCTTGAAAAAAAATTTAAGACATGTATTTAATTAAAATTAAAATATATTTAGCAGAATTGCAATAAGAAGATATTTAAACAATATTAAAAATTATTCTTGCTATGTCAAATAATTTCGTGTACATCCAAATGTTCTTCTGCCAGGTAAATTTAATGAATCTATATGCTAATTTTTTTTTATGTATATTTTTCTTTTAATTTATAAGAATATAATATTATTCTATTTTTAACTATACATCCAGCAATTTACATAGCTTTATTCATTAATTTATTTACTGTTTTAATGAAGTAGTCTACAAACAGCTAAAAATTCAAATATTTACATTCCAACAAATTTAAAATTGTTATTTATTCAAGATGATAAATCACATTTCCTTTCGTATTTATACAACCATTTTATTAAGTATTATTTTAATACATTTTGAATTTAATCAGTATACTTCAACTGTGTCATAGTCATAATAGAAATATATATATATTTTATTGGCATATTTATTCTTAGAGATAAATACAAAGGGATAGAGAGAGAAAAGTTCAAAATCTTTTATGTGATATATATATATATATATATATATATATATATATATATATAATATTATTTCAAGTCTAATTCTCTACAAACGAGAGATGAACATTCATCAGTCAAAATCGAAAACCCATAGACAGTAAACAAACCACACAATGAAGGACATATGAATTTTAGGTCTTTTAAAGATCCTGATATTATATATATATATATATATATATATATATATATATATATATGCTGTTTTTGTTGTTGTCATGTCCTTCCCGAAGGGAAGGAAAGAAAGTTGCCAGAGCTAGGTTGGACTTCTACACGATATATAGCAACACCACCTCCACAATTTTTAGGCATTGAACTGGAGGGGAGGGAAATATTCTCCAGTTCCCTGCACCCGTAGTTTCTGCAGCGACCTTCCACGAGACTTTCGGACCAACTGATTTAAAGAGCACGTACTCCGTGTGCACTCGGAGGGTATTTGGTCGAGCCCAGTAGTAGCACACACACAAAATTTTCAAGGGGGGAATGCAGGGTTGAAAGTCCCCCACTTTGGTATCATGCTTCAATACGCCGCCCAACCTATTCTTTTGATTTTGTCGATTTTCGGGAACAAAAGCAATACAAAATTAATTATTGAATAAATAATTAGCATTAATTATATATATATATATATATATATATATATATATATATATAATAAAATTAATTATTAATAACAAATACATAATTAAATTTTACGTAACATATACACAGGATTATAAGCAATCGAAAAAAATATCAAAAGCTATGGGGGTGTCCGGACCCCTAGGGTACCCTCCTTGTGTGCGCTACTGGAACCCTGGCCTTCTAGTCTGGAGTCCTATGCTCTAACCACTAAGCTACCCACCGGCCACATATATGTGATTATACATATATATCAACATCTTATATTGACTTTCTTATAATTTGAGTGTTTACTAAAATGTCGCATTAAAAGCAACACGGGGGCTATTGATGACAAACTTGATAATTTTGAACCTCGGTCAAGTGACGAGGACGACAACTGAACCGGCAATCACCACTTCGAATTTCAACATCACGCCAACGGGAGGACTTTGAACCTCGACGCATTTAATATGCATCATCCCTTTTACACGGTAGATCTTCAATGGCACAGGGACTGAATGACCACTAGGCTGCCGCAGCCAGAGTTGACTCCTTAAAGAGAGAGGGGAAAATTTTCCTGTTTTTTTTTTCTATATCGTATCTGCGATTTAAATAATGTACAACAAAAGAAAATGATTCCTATTTTAAATATATCAGAAATCAAATTTTCAAAACAAGACATTTGTAATTGTTTTCTTCAATTTAAAGTATCCCACAAAAAAATCGTTATTATAAATCACAGTTCGGTTTTTTTTTAAGTTGCATTCTTCTTTTTTATATTTTCCCTCGGAAAAATATATACTTTTTTGTTTTTGTTTTTTTGTAAATGAATAATCAGAAAAACAAGTTTATGATGCTTGAATTTCACGAGAAGTTATGTTGTTTAAACAAGTTGTACACGTGTTCACTTCAAAGGAGAGACGAAAGTTTGTTTGTTTTTTTAGTTAGTGCAAAATATAATTGTTTTACCAAGTTTTGCACACGTTTAGTTGAAAGGATAGAAGAAAGTTTGTGTAAAATTTAAGCTCGAAAAAGGAATTAAAAAAATTCATTTTACTCTACGCGACAGTAAAATAAGAGATTAGGTCGATCAATTATCCCTTCTTTCGTAAAGCAACCTTCGTAACTAATTAAATAAATTCTACGGAGAGAATAGCCTCTTTAATGTTAAAAATGACATATTAGCAATTGCGGCTATATATTTTCACTTCAAGACCTTAATGAAATTTTATATAAACTGCATTCCTTTTTCGACATTTCTCCACCCTATGAAGACTTTGTTTTCCCCTATGTTGTTTGTAATATTAGCAAAAGAAATAAAAAAGTTAAGAAAATTTTAATTTGAACCATAAAATTGTAAGCAAGATTGGTTTCAGATAATTACTGTGGCCTTATTTTATTCTGGCTTTTGATCGTCAATCATATTTTTTTATTACATAACTCTTCACGTAGTCTTTAAACAGCGTATATATACAAGTTCAAAAGAATTATATATATTATTTAACCACTTAAGTGGTCAATTATTTTAAGGTATCCGACTACGTTCGGAACCATAATTTTGCAAAAGCGTATAAATGGATAATATTTATGATATTTAGTGTCACTTAGATTAGAAGACGTATATAAATTGTTTTAAGAATATTATTATAATAAAAAATTATTTAAATGCAATATGTTAGCAAAAAATGAAGTTAGAACAACCTATTTTCAAAACATCCTCCTTTGATGAGAAATGCTTCTATTATAATAATATTTTGCCCTGTATACAACTGAGATCTCTGTACAGAGGCTGAACTAGAATTTTTGAATATAACTTAGAAGTGGATTCATCCATATTTTACTACAACAGAGGGGAGAAATTTTAAGAAAAAAACGCCTATAATTATTTCAATTGGTGGTAACTCTGAAAATAATGTGAATTTTTCAAAAATTCTAGTTCAGACTCTCTGGAGAAACCTTTACTTTATATAAGCAAAATATTATTATTATAGAAGCTTTTTTTATAAAAGGAGAACGTTTTGAAAAAAGGTTATATTCTAAGTTAATTTTCTGCCAAAATGTTGTATTTAAATCATTTTTGTCATCATATCCTTAAAACAATTTTATATATGTATTCTAATCTAAGTGGCACTAAATATCATAAAAATTATCCATTCATTCGCTTTTTTAAAATCACAGTTTCAAACGTGTATTCGGATACCTTAAACAAAATGCTTTAAAAAAGCCACATTTTTAATTGTATATAATTAACACTATAATAATTCCCGCCTTCACTACAAAAAAATATGCCGGATGAAAAGCATTTTAGTACCATAGACAAACAGCATTAACCTTTCACAGCACTAGCACTAGATGATACATTATAAGAATTAAAAATACACGCAAATCAAAGAAAGGAAGAAAGTGCCTGTACAGCATACGGGCAAACCCTTAAGGGGTTAAATCCACAAAAACCTTTTAAATAAATATAAATTATTATTTTAACAGCTTTTGATTCATTGACTAACTACAACAGAAAATCAAAATGAACTTATTGTCAGTGCGCTAAGATAATTGTCCCATTCTTCAGAATTTCAGACCAATTATAAACATCATAAACTAATTTTCATTGAATTTACATCAGATCTATTATGTAATTTGGTTCTTTCAGCCAACAGAGCTCTGGAATAAATCTCGCTGTATTATAGAAACCAAGTAGTTGTCTTTATTTAGAAAAAGAAGAAATATTGGATGCTTTACTGAAACATAAATTCTTACGAAGAGAAAGGAAATTGTGCACAAGCTACTCCTTCGATTGACCAATATTGACCTCTGAGATTTTACTTTATTGAGTTTGTTTTCTGATTTTTGCTTCTAAAGGTTTCTGGTGCTTTGAGTTAGTATACTTAGTCCATTTATGATTCACGAAAAGAAGACGCATGCGTGACAAGAATCTTTGACTACCTCTTAGTCTAATACGTTCAGGTATATGTTCGAACCAGTGAGGAAGTATCAGAAAGTCTCAACAAATATATCAATAAAAATAAAAACAACAAGTCCCTTACTCCCTGGCAGGTATAAATTGAATCTTAAATGTACTACTATTTAAACTTAAAATACATCAAACCATTTCCTTTCTGCATTTTTGAATGCTTAGAACCTTTTTCTTGTATAATTTTAATGTATTTCGAACTCATTCGAAAGAAAGAAAAGTGCAATTTTTAACCTGAAATTTTTAATATCCTTATCTAGTGGTTCTTAACCTTTTTTTGTTGTGGTACACTTTCAACAATTTCAAAATTTGGCTGCACACTAACAATGAAATAAGTTAAAAAGAATTTTACTTATCTATAATACACCATGTAAAATAGTTTATGATAATAATTTCCAATGTTAAATAAAATAATATGTATGGCAAAGACAACAAAATGTTTATTGATTAAATAATTACAAATCAATTATAAGAATACATTTAATGCTAAATTTGAGCTTGATAATTTTCAATAATTTCGTTTATATTTGGTCATAAAAATGATAATGCTACCCTCATTTCGTCATCTACATTTAAAAGTCTTGCTCTTTTTTCCCCATTTTTATATTTGTTAATGCAGTGCTTCTCAAACTTTCAATACTGGCGCCCCCTTTCCAATCACAATTTTTATCGCGCCCCCTTATACATAATAATTTACTGAATGCAATAATAATGCACTTTTACGATAAAGCAACAATATTTATTATAAACCGTACAAATTCATGACATAAGTATTAAATTTTGTATATGTTACTTTTAAGCAAAAAAAAGTTAAGTAATAGTATAATTACTAAGTTATTTTTCCTTTCTCTGATTTTTAAATTGGAACATATTACAAAATGCGGTGGTTGCTTAGAAGACAAAATATAGATATCAGCTAAATATAGAAAATGAACTCAGAGGGTCAATTTCTTATCTTAAAACTCCTTTCAAAAACTTTGCTCTGTAAGACAAGCCCATGGAAGTAGCTAATAATTATTAAACTTGTTCTTAATTTAGTATTAATTAATTAGTCCTAAAATACTCTGTGCGCCACTCATACATTAAAAGCAGTGTTTCTCAAACTTTCAATACTGGCGACCCAATTTTCAATCATAATTTTTGTCTCGCCCCCTGTACAACAATAATGTATTTACTGCAATAAAAATGCACTTTGAGAGAGAGACGCTAAAGTTACAATACGATCTTAATTATAAACCGTACAAATTAATACGATAAGTATATTAAATTTTGTGTATATTTTAAGTAATATATATATATATATATATATTTTAAGAAAATTACTTAAAATATATATATTACTTAGAATTATGTTATTTTTCTTTCTCTAATTTTTTAAATTGGAACAGATCGCAAAATGATTTATTTAATTAAAGATTTATTTCCTTCAGCATTCATTTCTCAAAGCACAAATGTCATTAGAAAAATAGTCTAGTCAATGTCGCTCTCTATCATATCCATCACATCTGGCATTATAGGGTACGTTTGCGTGAGTCTGGGCAACCTGTCGGACGTCTGCGCAAAACATGTAAAAATGCTTTTCCTCGTACAATTCCAGTCAGTTTTGGTCGACTCGATACTCCTATAGCTACCGAATCTAGCTTGAATGTACATTTTTTTAATTTCCACGTTAATTGTAATTCACGGTAATTAAGTATTTACGGCAGTAGATTAAAACAATATCATACATACATTTTTAAGTCGTAAGTCCATAATAAAGAATCAACAAGTACACAGACGAACGAGCGTGGTTCCGAAAATTAAATCAAGGCGATCTTCTCAAAAATACTTAAATTTTGGATTTACCACTACTGAAGTAAATGATGGAAAAAAAGCCCCAGCTCGATATGTGTTAAAACTTACAAATCTGTAGAACAACATGTGAAAGTTGTTTTTAAAACATGTAAAATCATTTAGCTATGTTGGCAAAGAATTTTAAAAAGTATTTTCTGGATGAGGACAGCTTGGTAGCAAGCTACGAGTGGATTAGGGATCTATTTCAAGATACTTCAGAAGGGCTCTCAACTTCCGAAGAAGAAATCTTCATAGATTTCACATGCAGTGAAAAATTAAAAGGCAATTTTGTAATAAATCGCTCTTTGAATTTGGGGTAGAGGTTGATGAGGAATTATCTGTACTGAAAACAAAAGCACTTCGTATACTATTACCATTTTCAACATCCTACTTATTGCAAACCAGATTTTCTGCAGTGGATGCCTTGAAGACAAAATATAGATCTCAGCTAAATATAGAAAAATAATTCTTTAAGTGTCAATTTCTGATATTAAAACCTTCCTTTGAAAAACTTTCCTCTACAAGAAAAGCCCGTGGAAGTCCCTAATAATTATTAAACTTTCTTAATTTAGTAATAAGATTGATTGATTGAATATTAACGTCGTACTGTTCAGCTGCACGAGGGCTTTTGACGACGGACCACGTAATTTTGAACCATGGTCAAGTGACGTGGATGACACCTGAGCTGGCACCCTTCTCTCCTAACTACCACACCACACCAACGGGAAAAAGTTTCAACTCTCAACAGATTTAACATGCAGCGCTGCCCTACATGGCGGGTCTTTAGTGGTACTGGGCTCGAACTCGTGACAAGGCAAGCCACGATCCGATACCTATACCACTCGGCTACCGCGGCCAAATTCAGTAATAAGAAATTATTTATAAAATACCTTCTTCAGTACTAATACATCAAACGTATACTGGCTGAAACACCGACTCTTCGCACGAGTTCATTTTTAAAAAAAAATAAAACATTATTCTTGATATAATAGCTGAACTGTAAGGAGAGTAAAACTGTGTGCACGACATTGTATACAAAAATGTAAAATGATTTTTTTTTTTAGATAAATACTATAACTGTAAATAACTGTTTAAAAGAACTGTAATTTTAAACCTCGCACAATTAGCATTTAGAATTAATGTTAAATTATGAAAAAGAATATAAAATTCCGATGAAGAATAATTGTGTTACTTTTTAACATTTAAAGCGAGAAGACTTCAAAAAGTTTAACCCGGGAGCAGGCGCGTACTCGATACTAACATTAATGGTAGTGCGAGGGGACTCAGTCACCCCAATCATTTGTTTAGAATTATTTTTACTGTACACGATACAAATCGGAATTCTAGTGAATATTTTAATTTATAGAAAGTATACTTACCTTCTTTCAAGGACTATTCAATTCTTTGATGTTTTGAGAAAAAATCCAATAAAACTAAACTAAAATGATTCAAAAGTACAAGACCATAATAAAGGACGCAAATCAGACACTTTTCAATTATCCTACAGAAATGTTAAACCAATCAATTCTTTTTCCAAATATCGCAAAACTCAATTATTTACAATTTCCTTAAGCGAAAAGAAAACACATGAAAGATGGGAGGGAACTAATATTGATAATAACCATACCATAAGATTGAAGGTCAAATTAACATTCAGATTTTTATCCAGAAACTGAAATATTTTGACATCTACTAATTTTTAAGAAACATCTGTCTTTTAGGGGATCATATATATAGCCTTTGTTGCTCCATATCCCACAAAACCTGAACTGAACTGAACGTACTATGCAGCCTGGCTGAAAAGTGAATCATGACTTCCTTTTCTTTTTCTACAACTAATGTACAGTATTTCAATAATAATTGCAGCGGTGAATTGTTTATCTTCTTAGAATTTTTCTCAGGGTCTGGGTTTCGTTTTTTCTTTTAACGAGTAATATTTTATGTTAAAACGTAATAAAAAAATCTCTCATTGAGGAAAAACAGCAAATAAAACAAATTGTTTTTTTTTCTTTAATTTGGTTTTGGGATCAAAGATAGCTATTTGATGACGGAAAAAAGCTAGATAATAAATATAAATTATGTCAGTGTGTTGTTGTGTGTATTTTTTTTTATTATGGAAGAAAGCATTTTGTTTTACTTCTCTTTCCGGTTATTTTTTTAAAAAAAAAATCTTTAAATTTTCGATACGCTCGCGCCCCCTTGTAGGGTTATCGCGCCCCCCAGGGGGGCGCGCCCCACACTTTGAGAAACACTGTGTTAATGCTGAAAATTCGAATCTACGTAAATAAGATGTAAAAAGATGTAACAATGTTTTTAAAGCTTGCTTTGGCTATTATGAGATAATCGTCTCTAATTTTAATCCAAAATGAATTGATTCACCCGTATGTTTTGAAATTAAATCTCGATTATTACAGAGTGAAATTCATATACGGATACATTCGTTATTACAATTAGATTACGAACCCAATCAAAATTTTTATATGTATCTGTTCACGAAAGGATAAGTCAAATGTACCACGAATACCCTTAGTTTATCTCTATAAAACAACCGAATGATTCAGTTCCAAATTTATTTTTTTTTCTCAGAATATAATTTTAATAATGTTAAAAATCTTGAAGGCACACAAAAGTGCCGCGGTGCAATGACAGATAATCACTGTCCTAATCTATTCCACTACTTATACACTGTTCAGAATGTATTAAATATCAAGTATTTATGTAGCATCTATTCAAATTTTTGAAGAAAAGATAGAATGTCAATTTTTTTTTACACATTATTGAATCATTTTTTAAAAATTTATTTTAAGGTAAACACATTTTGTATTCAATTCCTTACATTTTTCTAATATAGTTACAGCATTAAATAAAGATTATTTAAAGCTATTAAATAATAAGCTTGTTAAATAATAAAACAAGTTTAAGTTTATAGGGTTATTATATACATATAACAGAAGATATTTTAAGAGGTTTCGCTCACTTTATTCACACAAATAGACTTTTTTCATATTGTTATTAATATATCGATATTAATACATTTACAAGGGAACGGTATGCACTATTTTAACTCTGATATACTTTAAAATTAAACTTGTAACAAGTGTAACTCTCTAGAGAATTTATGCTGCTTTCAAATTTTTTAAATTTAAGATGGGAGAAATTTTTCTTAGTTTAAATCCATGAACAGCAGGTGGATGGTAAAAACAATGCAACAAAAAATCCACAACTAAAATGACAAAGTATTTATTAATATTGCATTCTTTTACTATATTTAATAATATTTTCTTTTATTTTTCACTTACTATTTTTCAACTCCCATGAAAAACGATTAAATGAATAGTAATGAAATATTAAAGAAGACTTCTATAATTAACGAGTTTCTGTTCTAAAAATAAATACAAATTTCTACAAAATTGAATTTAACAGAAAACCAGAAATGCAAGCACCTGAGAATTTAATTCGTTTTACGAGTGCAGATTTAAGCAGATACAATGTTTCCGAAAGGATTCATGCTACGATTTATCGGACTTGTTATGTAGAACACATAAATTGGAATAAAAAAAATGGCACATATTTTTCGGAATTAATTTAATAACCGATGCTAGGAAAATTTAAATTCAAACATTTGATTTACTTCATATTTTTTTATTTTGATTTTTAATGTGTTTATTTTCTCATAAATGGATTTAAAAAATTTTTAAAATATAACTATCCTCAATGAAATTGAATCGTTAAGCAAAACCTTTTAAACCAACTTTTGAAACAAAAATTCAAAAATAAGTTTTGACAACCTATTGATAACTTAATAAGAAACAAAATTTGTCATATTAATACTATACCCAAAACATTTTTTTCAGTTCTCGGTTTTAAATTTTTCATGGTAATTCATTCTTGATTTTAGAACAATGTGAAAACCTACTCGGTTAAAATAACATTGAAATATATCTCGGAATATATAAGAAAAATAAAAACACATATAACACAATAATCATTTAATCCTTTGTATAAAAGTTTTCTTTCCTACACGCATGAGGTTTTTATTGTAATTTTTGTACAATTCAAATGAGACTGTTTTTCTTGTCGGTCTTTCTAAAAATCAATTAGAAATTTTCTTTAGTTCCACAATAAGAGAGTCTTTATTGCTTAAGTCTATTTAATCCTTAGACACTTGCTTTTTGTAAGACAATAACAATAGAAACATTAGCAAATACTCCAAACATTTTAAAAAGTGCACCCAAGTGTAGTAGATTAAGTAGCTAAGTACATTATTGTATAGATTGAAAAAGCAGTTGTTTATCCATTAAGATATGCACTATAGAAAAAATTGCTTACAATTTAAAGAAAATTCAAAGAGAAACAAATGGATGAATAAAGAGAGAAAAAAATTCACTAAAAATAAATTACTATTTTTATTTAAATAACATTTCTGTTAAAGAATTAAGCAAAAGTTTTTTCATGAAGCTTTAAATTAATACATATTTAATAATATTTAAGAAAAAGATTTTACTTCAAAGGTTTTTCAAAGATTCCAGCTAACAGCATTGAAAAGAAATTCTTGAAGATATAAATAACCAGTGAATTGTCGGAAAACATCAAAAAAAATTCTGAATTATAATGACATGAAGTTATTAATATAAATGTGATCACCCACAGCAATGTACCAAGATTCTTTATAGTTCTATCTAGAAGATTCGATTATTATAACGGTCATTGTTTTTGCAAAACTGCTTTAAGGCTATCTAGAGCTTAGTATGATAAGCTTTGGATACCAAAATATCTCCCAAGAGAACATTTAATATATTCTCGATTAGATTCAGTTTAGAAAAGCATTGTTACTTGTCCGTTCGATCAATATTTAGCTTTCAAGACTATTTTCTCTTGGCTTATCTCGATACACATAACAAAATCCAGAGTCTGATAAAATAGATATTAATTATTCAGAAATTTTCAAAGTTGAATTAACTGTTCTACAATATATCTCAATCATTTTGTGAGCACTCATATCCTTTATTTAGGCATTGAGGTTTTTAACATTGATGTTACTTACTTATAGTAAACTTGGCTAAAGAACTTCCAGCTTCAGTAGTCAGATTCATTGATCCCTTTCAGAGAGAAAATTCCGAGATATTATATTCAATTCACAATTCCTTCTAAATCAATTTCCTGTACAAAAATCTCCTAGATGAGCTTTCCTAGATTAGTGATTGAACAGTTATGTTATCTCCAGTGTTATTTATTTCAGTCATGAACTTCTCACCAAATTCAATTTAGCTTCTGTCTGTAATTAGAATAACGTGTATCAGTCATTTCATTAAAATGATAATTTCTCTTATGAAATCTCCTCATTAGATAACTTAACGTTATTCATTTCATATCTTTAGTGAAATCAGATTTTAAATAAATTCGAACAAAATTCCTATTTCTCAATCGGAATTGATTCTGCTTCTATAGTTATGTTCATAAATTTACTTCAATCGACTTGAGAATATAATTTTGCGTTTTCAGACTATCTGAACCATAAAAATTCCAAACAACTTAATAAATGCATTTGTATGACTTTTGAGTACTCTATGTATTATTTTAATTTTATATAATATTTATATAATATCCCTAAGGGCTATTTTTTGTGTGCATCAGTTAATTTTTATATTTTTTTAATAAAATAAATTCGAATACAAGAGAGATGTGGTTCAAAGCAAAAACACATTTTCAAAATACGCAATATCTAACGTGAATAATGAGAATTTCCTAATATAAAGGAAGTATAGATACAGATGAAGATGAGAGAGAGAAAGAAATATACTCTTAAAATCGCTACAAAACGTTTCCAGTAAATAAAACGCGCGTATTTTTATACGTATGTGAATTTTACAGATTCTTACATTTTTGATCAGTTATTCTTGTCGAAAAGCAAAAAAGAAATAATTTAGGGTAATCCATACCTTTTTATCTAAATAAGAGAGATGCATGCTTGAACTAACTCTTCTATTATAGAATGCAAATTTATTGCAGAACTTCACTCAACTCTAAATCTAAAAATTCTGAGCCATTGATGCGTAATAAGAAAAATAAATCTCCAAATTAATATTCTGAATCTGTCCACTTCAAAACCTTTCCAAGCAATGAGAAATATTAATCAATAAGCAATACAGATATTTCATCAATATTCCTAATTAGAGAAGATAAATTTATAGATTGTCAAATAAAACATTAAATAGCAAACGTGATTATAAAAGCAGCATTTCAATAGAAAATTCAGCTTATACCTTTCAATGTATCAGCTAAATCTTAGTAGAATTTGAAACGAATTCAAACTGTACTTAATAAAATAGAAATTAGTATCAGTAAATATTCAGATGAATAGGCATATTGATTAAGTTAAAATTTCTCTAAACTAGGCCTATAGAAAACATTAATTAAAAATAAAATCATGAGTCTTCATCCTTTGTGTGTGTGTGTGGAAATAATCAAATATATATATATATTTCGAAACGAGAGAGGACAATATAAAAGAATTTGTTGACTCTTCATGTTTTATAATTGAGCTATACACTAGAAATAATAATCAATATTGAATGTTTTTAACTGACCAAATAAAATGCTACCTAACCAATAATTTTAAAAAATTAGTTAACACTTTAATATAGGTTTGAATAATTAAAATTCTTAAAATGAAATAAAACTTTTATTCGTTTTGCATGAACTTCTTTACGTCTTATATTTCCTTAATACTCAATATTTGAATTTTATTAATGCCATGCCATTCATTTAAATTATCCTTAATTTCACTTATAAAGAAATTGCAATAGATGCACGTCTTCCCAAAATATAGTTTGAGCATCTTCACTGAATAAATCAAATGTAATCTGAAGCATTTCATTAAAAGGTTTATTTTCACTAAAAGCTTAAACTTTCATAAATCCTGTGACTGCAAGTAAGTAAAGTTAAAGGTAAGCAAGGAAAAAATAATCTCTTACCACAATTCAAGTAGCCAACCTTTTTCATTCTATCTCTTTTGATGCTGACAAAAAGATACTGGAAAAAAAGGTCTCCAGACTTTTATGTTATTTTAATCTAGCATTCAGTACACTGGGCTACATACCTGATGTTGTACAAGCTCGAAAATGTAAGTAACAAATATTTTCATGCAAAACAATGTCTATCTTCATCGTTATCAAGTAACTGGTAACAAAATGGGAAAATCCCTATCCGTCCCTACGAAACGTTTGACTGACAACCAGACTAGAGAAAAGGTAATTGCAATTGTAAATTTATGAGCTATAAAAGACAGCACATCAGCTTCACAGCTTCCGGGAGTGGACTTCAAATTTTACGACCTGATAAAGTAACGATGAAAAAGGAGATTTAAAGAAGAAACGTTCCTGCAACTTATTTTTTTTACTTCTGACACAAATTGAGATGAGTGTAGATTACTTGTTGGTGGGATCAAAGAGGTTAAATGTCTGGCATGTTTTTGTAGAAGGGAAAAAATTTGTTGAACAAAATATACAACAAGAATATCCATGAATGTTCTGCTTCTGAAATTATTTGTCATTACAAAATGGATTGAAATTCTTACGATTTTTATTCCTTAATTGTTAGTAGAGGCATAGTGTCTGATTATAGTGTTGGAAATAATAATTCATTTATTGTTATCTGCTAAAATATGAACCATGTATACATGTTGGCAATTAGACTTACAGCAGACAGGTTGAATTTTGGAAATTTTCATATCTCTAGAAAAAATGTCATTATATGCATAGATTTAACTTCGTAAATATATTTTCAGAAGATCTGAGATTTATAGTCACGGTTTATTTAATAATTTATCAAAAAGCGAATGTAACATTAAATAACTTTTCGGAACACCTTAATATTAGGAATAGAATGTTTATTATAGTACTTGTAAGTAAAAAATTCAAACTTATTATAATTTTTAAAAGCATGAGAAGAAATTTTTAAAGTCTTAAATATTTGTAATCTTAGCATGTTAAAAAATTAATTTATTATTTTTATAATATATATATATATGTATATATATATATATATATATATATATATATATATATATATATATATAATTTATGTAAATTTATAACTTATATAATATAATGCTTTTCATACTTTTCATACTGTATTCTAAAAATAAATACTTAATATTAGATTCAGTAAAATTTATTTTTAAAAAATGGTAAGTCATTCTTGTATCGAAATAAAAAAATCAGCATTCATCTCGTGTGAATAAGATTTCCATGCTATTTATTTTAAAAACTTACTTCTTATAAATTAGAGACATTTTTAAAATACGTGAACTCGCATTTAGAAATTAATTCTCACTGATACTGAAATAAAGAGAAAATTCCTTACCTTTCTTTCTTTTCAAAACAATCGGTTTCAATCCTATTAATAATCATTATTTTAAATCATATTTTTCTACATCCAACGCTTACGTACTATTCATAAATACATATGATCAATCATTTTTTTCTTTTCATTTTAATAGTAATGAAAAATTACTTTCTAAAACTTTTTTATTAAAAATAATCAATGGTTTTTAACATGCATCAGAACATTATAGATTTCTGCGTATACGATCTAGTGCAGCATTCATTACATAGAACAAGTACATATCTGGAAGATTTCACTAAAAGGGGTTGAAAATATAATCCTAAAACAGTATGCAATGATAACATTCCAATCATTAGACATTGATTTAAATATTATATCGAAACAAGTCTATAAAAATGTAAATAAAGTTATTTTAGAAATTAGTAAATTATATGATTACAATGGTAAACTACACTGCTCAAAAAAATTAGAGTAACAAGCAAAAAAGTGAAAAACCCGTTGCGCAATAGCCATGGATGGGTATAAAATGGAGAATACAGGCATAACAATACCCAATACAGAAAAAAGAAAAAGCCAATGGTATGGTAACTTTAATTCTTTAGAATGGTATAAAGAACATGAAATGATGCTTCAGAGAAACAATTTGGTTTATGTAAATGACAAAAAACTGATTATTAGGAAATGATACAGGATATTTAATGTGGTGTGTGGTCCTTTGAACTGCTAAGGCTGCCGCACTCCTATTTTGCATCGATGAGATGAGGTTATCAATCAAATTTTGTAGGATAGTGTTTCACTCTTGGCGAAGTGCGTTCTTCGAGCCTTGGACAGTAACAGAAGGTCTTGCTTTTGCAGCAACGCGTCATCCGAGTGTATCCCAAACATACTCGATCGGATTAAGATCAGGGGAGCATGCTGACTACTTCATACGCTTTATTATTTTAGCTTCAAGAAAGCTCTTCTCGAGACAAGCTGTATTAGGTTCAGCAATACCCCGCATTAAAAGAAAGGAATCACAAATACTTGCAGCGTAAGGTACGAAATAAGGTATCAAGATCTCGTCTGCATATCTTTGAGCCATAAAATTACAATTACGAAAGATATGCAGGTCAGTACATCTTCCTATTCTGATTCCAGCCCATACCATCGAACCACCTCGTCATGCAATCTTTCCTGAAAGGTTATCTCGAGGGCCTCTTTCTCACCATAATAAACCATACCTGGTGTTCCACTCTAAACTAAATCGGTTTTCGTCCGTAAACAGCACTTGTTTCCAATCACTTTGCATCCAATCTCGATGTTCAGCAATCCACTTTCTTCTAGCCCTATGGTGTCTTGCCGTCAACAAAATGCACACTACTAGCCAATGTGCATAAAGACCACCCACATAAAACTTGTATCAGATTGTTTGGTTTGAGACCCTTCTTCCTGTGACGTCTTACGCGTCTTTTCTTTAACAAGTCCTTTGGGTTCTTTGGGCCAGAATTAATGGCAACTCTTTTCCAACCAAATCCAAGAAACGAGAAGTGAAGAGATGCAAATAATATAGGATAAATATAGGATCTTAGAGTAAGCGTAATGGCAATGTAAGGGCAATGTAAAGGAATGTTAGACAATTGATGTGCGTTGCGGCAGTTGATGATTATTGAAGTTCGTCGTTCAAGATTCAAGATCTACGTGTCGTGGATAAACATATTGGTGTTCGACTAGAAGTTAAACGACAAGCTACATACCACTGTAGATAAAGACAAGTTTATTACAGAATAATATAAGGTAGGATTGATTACTTATTAGTATATTTGAAGATTAGGCTGTTCGATTATTGAGATTGGTCTGAATTATATTGTGTGTTGCGTATTGCGTCATCGTAGATTCTCTCACATTAATTGTTGTAATTAAATTTGTTAAAAGTTTAAGTTGAATATCTTAATAAAGTCATGTTAAGATAATATTTGATTCGAGTTCTTTCGTTAACCCTACACATCTAGCTCACGCTGATACTTCGAGGGATGTACTTCCAAGGGGAGGTACATCACAATCCTTCCCCAAAATAAACAGTCTTATAATCTTCTTTAAATTGGCTGTTCTGTCTCGTCGATCTATTAAAGGATATATTGGTCATTATTTTCTGTGGTATAACGTTGAAGGTCTTGTCCTGGCTGACGTCGAACATGCCCTGTTCCTTATAATCGATTCCATAGTCTTACAATGACACTTTTTGCCACTCCAACCCGTCCACAACAGTTCTTTGTGTTTTTTCAGATTCCACTCACCTGATAATACGCTAAGCCATGAATTCTGGTAGATCACGTTATTATGACTTTTTCCACAATCACCTTTTCTCAAAACAAAAGACGAAAGGTTGAATTTCACCATTGAACAACGAAAAACAACAGCTTCTACAAAATCCCGATTTCTGCACTTATATCCTTTTCCTGGTTTTTACGTCACGAGCATTGATTTGCATATCAAGTTTACTTTTTATGTTTTCTTCTACACTTTAGATTACGTATGTTTTGTTTTGCGTCAGTTATTGGAAGAAATATTTACGCGTAGTTTTCTTAAATCTATGTGTCCCTCTAATTTTTTGAGCAGTGTATATCAAATATACCTTCAAAACATTCGACATATATATCGAAATAAAAAATATATTTAAGAAGAACCAAGAGCAAATGATTAAAATGCTATTTCTTTTTATAAAATATCTCATTGGGAAGCGAAAGCTGCTTATAAAAATTAACGATACTCGCTTAATTTAATCTAAAGGAAATTATTTAAGGAATAAAAGATAAGATGATAAAAAATGTATAAATATTTCTTCTGGAAAGCTCAATAACTCAAACGGATGAAGAAAAACTTATAAAAAAACTTTTCAGTAAAATAAAAATTTCAGTTAAAATCAAATTTTCTTTCCTTATAATTTTATTTGCATATCTAATTAGATCAAATATTAATATTTATCTTCAAAACTTAGTATCCAATGAAAATAAATACTTATTATTATTATGTAATTATAAATAAAGAAAAGAAGAGAGAAAGTTTGTGTGCAAAAAATTAAGCTTTTTTTTATTTATTTATTTATTACTGTTCTCCCAAGTTAGATAAACTCTACGAATTTCCCTTTTATGTTTAAGTAACAAAAAAGATTTAATTTGAATTAGACTTAATTTGAAAAAATACCAAATGTTTCAAAAAGGAATTTAAAATCTTATTTAAAAAAAACAATCCAATATAAAAGGGAATTAATGCATATAAATATAAGCATACAAAACATAAAAAGTCTCTAATTTTTATTCTAACTTCTTAATCTTCTGAGACTTTTGTAAAATTTCTAATGTAAATCTAGCACGAGATTGTTATTAAAAATATTTTTAATGTGATTGCTTCAAAAGGTATAACTATATTTTGAATATTTTTTATGCAGTGGAAGAATAAAATACTCCTGCAACGTTCTTCTATGTTGCTTACCCTGCCGGAAGTCTGAATCACAGCGGAAGACTTCTTTCGATCATTCTTGACAACCAAACCTTCTTAATCCTCATTGCATCTAACCTCCGTAAGTAGAGTTCCCTACTTTTCTTATTTTCAAAGCTTAAAACGCTCAATGAATATTATTTTCAAAGAATTTCTGGTCCTTTAAATATTTGTAAACTATATGCTTAATATAAATTTGATTTTAATTATATAAATTTAATATACATTCTTAAACTCAGTAATTATGTAAGTTAATAATATACTCTATAAAAAATAAAAAGCGAAGAGGAATTATCGAAATGCAGGAAAATTGGCATATGTGATGAAACGTATCTGAAAACTAAACGTTAACTGTATAGTAGTAATCGACTGATCAGGGAAGTAGTATTTTGCCAGCAGGTAAATGTTAGGAAAAGGTTTGAAAGGAAAGCTTTAGGAAGAAAGGTGAGTTCCAGTCGAAGCGAAAAATGTTACAGTGATACAAAATACAAAACATTTGCAAGGAAAAAGATTTTGCTACTACAGTTGATGTAAAAGAATCGTCGTTTCGGCGGGTATGTGAAAGGTAATGCAGGCCTGATTTTCGAAAATATTTAGGATGTAAATCGTCTGGCTGTAATTGGAATATAGGGCTATGAGATTTTCTGACCAACGCAATGGGAAATTTTTTATTCATTACTGTTCTCACAAGTTAGATAAGTTTTATAAATTTTCCTTTTTATGTTTAAAAAACAAAAAAGAAATACTAATTTTTTTTTAAAAAAAAATATTAACTGTTTCGAAAAGAATTGAAAAAACCTTATTTTAAAAAAAATCATATATGAAAAGGAACTAATGTTGAGCGTATTATATACGTACAAAACATAAAAAGTCTCTCTAATTTTTATAAACTACTTAATTTTATAAGATACTTAATCATCTGAGACTGTTGTAAAATTTCTAATGTGAATTGAACATGAGAATGTTGTTAAAAATGTATTTTTAATGCAAATGCTTCAAAAGGCATAACTGTATTTTGAACATTTTTTTATGCAATGGAAGAATAAAAAACATGGTCAACGTTCGAACTTCAAGTCTTCTTGCCCTGCCGGAAGTCTGAAGCTCTGCAGAAGACTCTCCTTTTGACGACTCTTGACGACCAAACCTCCCTGTTTAATTCTCCTTGCTTGTAATCTCTGTAAGTAGAGTTCACTACTTTTCTTATTTTAAATGCTTAAAGCGTCTAATGAATATTATTTTCAAAGAATTACAGGACGCTTAAATATTTGTAAACTATACACTTCATAAATACGATCTTAATTATATAAGTTTAATACACTCTATAACTCAATAATTATGAAAGTTAATAATATGCTTTATAACAAATAAAAAGCGAAGAGGAATTATTGGAATGCATGAAAATTGGCGGATGTGATGTACATGTATTTGAAAACTAAACGCTAACAGTATAATGGTAATTGAATGCCTTATTCAGGAAATCCTGAAATAAATAATTGTAAAAGATCCAGCCACCGGGAGGGGGCTTATTTTACTGTAGTAATGCGAGACATGACATGCAGAAACAGGGAACTGGTAAGGGGAGCAGTATTTTGCCAGCAATCAGATGATAGGAAAAGGTTTGAAAAAAACGCTTAAGGAAGAAAGGTGAGTTCCGGTCGAAAGAAAAATGTTGCAGTGATACAAAATACAAAACATTTGCAAGGAAAGAGTAAACAGGGGTAAAAGATTTTGCTACTATAGTTGATGTGACTGAAGCATCGCTTGGGGAGATGTGAAAGGTACAGTAGGCCCTTAATTTCGACAATGTTTAGGACGTAGATCGTAAGGCTGTTGTGGGAATAGGTGAAGCTATAGAATTTGCTGGTCAATGCAACAATGTGAGAATGAAAGATCGATTTTGTGTTCATCTAGAGCATAGAAAGGTAAGTTACTGGATGCTTTTAGAATAGTCCTAAGTGCTTTGTTTTAAATTCTTTGGATTTAAATGTTGTGCATGTATACTTTTTTGAGTCCCAAATGAGATCGACGTAGACGATATAAGTATTTTCTGTGAATAAGTAACTTGTTATGGAGAGAAAAATTTGATTTCTTTCCAAGGAGTTCAATTAAAGCGAAGAATTTATTCCGAAATTTCGCGGTGGTTTTTATCAGCGAGGTGGGCTATGAAAGTAAGCTTGCTATCAAAAATTAGTCCATGATATTTAAACTCTTAAATTCAAATAATTGGTATATAAATGAATAGGTAGGATTTAAGGTGATTCTGACACGGCATTTCGGAACATTATGGCATTGGATTTTGCATTATTATTAGCCGTACGCCATTTAGTCAGCCATTTTTGAGTTTAATCAGGTAAGATTCGAGAAGGTTATTAACTTGTTTTGTGTCAGGGCCACAGACTAGGAGGGATAAATCATCTACAGAGCAACAGAAAAAATTAGTGAAGTGTTGGGTCACTTCTACTCCTGATACAAGATGTTATAGCATTGACTCGTAGAGTTGGTGGAGGTCATTCTGAGGGATCGCTTGCCGAACGCGTTCCAATTGGTGAAATAGATCGACGCGATCCAGGGACATCAAAGACACGTACTCATCATAGCCTAAAGGTCCTTCAATGAGGAGGAAACTGGCTATCACACAGCCAAGGGAAGTAGTAGAAAAGCACAAAGACAAGCAGCAGAAAGGCGTTCCGTGTGCGGATGGTCAATACTGTGTTGAAATGAAAGCACATGAGCAGAGAAATTACAAGAAACACTATGTAGGATCTTCTCAGCGTGTTGCCATACTGTGAGTGTGTCAAGTATAGCCCCGAAAGAGGTCCGGCTATCAAATGTAATAGCTCCTGTACCATAACTCCTTATTGTCATCTGTGTGGCGGACGATAATCAAGTGAGTTTCTCACCGCTCACCAAGACGTCTCTAAACATGTTTTCACTGGTCATCAATTCAAAGCAGGATTCAAGGCTGAAAAAAGTTTTACCCTCGGTCAGAGAGATACGCTCGGAAGGGGAGGATCATAGCAAATGTATTTGACGGTATGCAACGGTGAATAATTGTAAATGCAATAGAATTCATGACTACACCTCTCGTTCGCTGAGTTGCTTGCAGATGCTCATTGCAATTATTGATGTTCCGCTAACATGTAGGATAGTTAATAAGGATACATTAAGGGTTGCGTGTGTGTAAACTCTGATTAGATGACCATTGTGTTATTGTGTTCTGTCGTCGCTTTTGATCGACCGTTACCTTCTTGATTCTCAGTATGGTCATGATTCACCCATTCCTGCAAACATCGTCAATGGTAGCTTCTCTCCAACCCAAATATCAAGTGATACTATAATCTGACCTTCCTCTTTAATTTAGTCCAATTGCTCATTCTCTCTTAGATGGTGACATCTGTTCATACTTGTCACGAGTCTGGGCGCGAGATATTGGTATAGTTCACGACGGTCGAGGGAGCCACAATCGCATGGAATTTATGCCTTCGCATTGGAACGTGCTCTGCTATACACTACCTGTATGTTCCGTTGCAATGCGCTGAAGTTCTAGTTACTCAGTTTTGTCTGCTAAAAATTAATTATTTGTGTATTCTATCATAAGGTATATGCATACGCAATTTCGTCTTAATCCGGTAATTCCCTCTTGGAGCGTTGCATTTAATGTTATGCAGGTAAGTTACCACTATATTTTTTCTAAAACACTAATATGAGATGCAAATTTATTATTTTCAATTTCCCTATTTTGTCCTAAATATTTAAATAATAATTTAGGGAGGAAAGCAAAATACTTTGATTAAATCTTAAAATGAAAATCATCAACATTCGTGCACAAGTATGTACTAGAAAAAGAAAGTCAGCTAGTATTAGAATTTTTTTATATAAATGTTTCCTTTGCGCTCAATTGCACTAGCGATTTACAATAATTATTATACATTTGAAATTATAAAGACAAAGAAAAAGTATTTTTGAAGGAAAATCTTCTTTATACGAATAGCTCACCTATTTTTTGTTGTGCTTATTTGTTGTTTCTAATTTGTATGCAACTATTTTCTTCTATAACATTTTTTTACGGTCTCTTATTTAAACGAAGCAGATTAGTAGCTGAAGCTGATAAACAAAGACGCTATATTAGCTCTTATTTAGCATCTTTTTAGCTCTTATTTATTAGCTCTTTATTTTACTTACTTAAAAAGCAACAATTCACAGCAAATTCTTACATTCTTTCGATAAAAGAATTTTATACATAACTTGAGTTTATATTTTATAAACTTCTTGAATAAATTAGGATGAGACAAGAGGAAGGGAATGCTGCAATAAGTTGATTGTATCAGTTAATGCCAAAGAATAAGAATGCTGTGAATAAAATAATAGCTAAAAACTTAAAATGTCTGGCTCTGTATTTTTTAAGAAACGTCTTCCATACGATCAAGACTGGTTATTTTTGGTTTTTGAACTATCCCTGAAACGTTGCTTAAGTTTTGCACACTAGAGTATAGCATAAAGATCTGCATTGCTGTGAACTTACAACAAACCTTTTTTCTAAGACCAATATAAAACATTCGAATAACTACAATGGAGCTCTATTTTAAAACAACATTCAATCCATTTAAAATTCATAGAACATTGAAATAATTCATTATTTCAATTAATTATTCATTCATCGAATAATTGAATATTATTCTCTGTTTAACACGTCAAATATATATATACATATATATATATATATATATATATATATATGTATATATATATATATATATATATATGTATATATATATGTATATATATGTATGTATATATATATATATATATATATATATATATATATATATATATATATATATATATATATATATATATATATATATATATATATATATAATCAAACTTTTATTTTAACTATCATTTGTTTGTTTGGCTTTCCATTTGATTTGAGCTGAATCAACTGAAAACAGAAAATCTCATTTACTGAAATTGAGTTTGATCTCATTCACGACATAACATGCTTCTCTTCCTTATTATCCAATAATCTCATTGAAAATTTCATTGAAAAAAATTATTGAAAAAAATCCCATTACATGAACTTGTCCTTCATCTTTCAAATGTGCTCTATAATTATAAACGCTTTTCTTTTCAGTAAAAGGATGATTTTTAAGGTATTTTGATATAGGTGCTTATAACTGTGTGTGTGAAGATTAATCGAAATTAATTGAGAAAGAAATATCTTTGTTTTAAATTCTTATTAACATCACACTACGTATAACGGTCAATCCTTTTATTATGCAGTATCCTTCAAGAATTAAAAGGGAAAATTCTTTTAGCTTAATATATGATAATATCTCGTAAAAGATATATTTGTCCTAAAACGGATAATTTTTCCCTCTATATGTTGTGAGATATTAATTATACATTTAGAAAATTATTTAATGTAACTGAAATGTAAAATTTTTATTAGTTCATATTAGTGGCACTATTTTAGCTCCTTAAATTCATTTTGATTGGTAAATTTCATTTAGATCAATTAAAAAAGTTATATCAATAATTTCTAACTTTATTACGTTATATATGAAAAAGATATAGGATTTATTAAATTCAATATAACAATACAATAAGAATAAAGTGGCTAATGAATACTTAAAAAAAGAGAGAGTTGTGAAAAAACTTGGTCTTCTTATATTCTGTGATTTTTTCCCTTAAATTACGAACTGATGCACATTATTATATACTGTAAGGAAATATTGAATAAATTATTCAGTAATTCCTTAGAATGAAATAAAAAAAAGCCCGAACACATAACAGAATTTTTTAACTGACGGTTGCTCCTGGATTTTGGTTATATCTATTTTAAAAGTTAAACTGACTTATCCGATCATTATCAATTTTATCATTATAGAAGGCCCCTTTCCTATAGATTAAAGGCCTTCACAATCCATTTGCTACAATTTAAAAATTATATTCACCTGAAAAACGGCTGGGTGGCGTAGTTGGTTAGGGGCTGGCCTTGTACGCCCAAGTTTGCGGGTTCAACCCCGGCTCAAGTCGGTGGGTTTTCATGATTCAAAAAAATTGACAGCGTCCATGTTGTATGGTTATGCGGCACATAAAGGATCCCTAGAGTGCCTGTTTGACTTAGGTGTTCTCGGCAAAATTAAATCCCTTGTACAAATACGCATCGTCAGAGCTCAAGTGCCTCCCTCTGGGGAGGAAATTAGGCATCAAAATTATATTGTGGAGATTGGTATCCACTTAGATGGTGCCACACTAAAAAGTGATACCAGCTCCAAGGGAATGTACCAGGTCGAATTGATTTGAAAAACTTGTGTATTTCCAGGATTTTTGTATATTTGCCACTCAATTCTCATACACTGAGGAATAAAACAGTTGTTTTATTTGTAAGAAAAAGAGGATACAAAAGAGTTATTTAGAACAACTTAAATAAAAGATGGATAATTAAAATTAAATACTTTGCTGCGAAGTTGTTTCTCAGTTACAATGGTTGGGGATTCGAAAAAAATTTGAAGTCGAACATGGCTCTGGTTCTATCGATTATTTTCTAAGAATCTCGTTTTCTAAAAATAAATAAACAAAAAACATTTTTTGTAAAAAACATTTTAATTAATAAAATTGTATTTCCAGAATATAAATTTTTAATATCGTTTGAAATCAAACATCTCATTTATATTAATTTTCATCTTTAAAAATGACAGTCTCTTTGATAATGTTTTCACCCCCAAGAATAAAACAGTTGTGATTTAATTTAATACGCATCACGTTGATTGTTAAGATTTACGCAAACAAAACATTTTTTTGATTAAATACTTGAAGGATACATTTACAGGTGTAAAAGCAAGAGCCTACCTCAAATGGGCTTATTAGTCTCTGAAATTGTTTTCTGAACAAGGGGGCAACACAAAGGGATAAAAGATGGATAATTACCTCTGGGAAATTAAATACTTTGCTGAATTTTATTTATTTATTTATTAGTAGCAGGAATAATATCTGGAAAAGGCTTTGAGGTTAACCTGAGTTGAAGTTGTCTTCTTGGTGTGACAGTAAATCGATGTTATAGTGCAATTCTATTCTAAATTGTTTGGTGATGCTCTGTTTACAGTACAAAATGTTTACCAAATACAACACAAGACCAAATCAAATAAATGGAAGAAAATCTTCTCATAGTAATGATTCTAAATGCTGGTGTATTGCTGTCAAAAATAAATTTTGAAGTCGAACATGATAACCAATAATTTCTTCTTTTTTTTAATTTCTCTGCATATCAGTCTTCCTTTTGACTAATAACATGTTCTATCGATTATTTTCTAAAATCTCGTTTTCGAAAAATAAATAAAAACAAAAACATTTTTTACACAAAATGAAGTAAAAATCAAAACTGCAAACTTCCATTCATTTAAAACCGGGATAAAACATATTGTAATTGAGTCTTCTCGGGAATAAAATTGTATTTTTTCACTTGAAAAGCAAAACATATTGTATGTAATATACGTAAAAGTAACCCCTCTAAATTTTTAAGCATTAAACAGGTTGTTTTTGCTGTAAAAGTTTTATTTTGATACATTCATTAGAGAGAGAAAAAGAGAGACTTAATATTTTAGCTGAACTTAACTTTTAATAAATTTTTCAATCAAACATGAAAGTTTCATAATCTTCATATTTCGAAGCAATAAATTAGAGTTTAATTTCAATTTTTTTTTTAACTTATAGGGAAGAAACTTGGACTTTTTTTTTTTTAAATAAAAGTTATGGCGCTTCATCTTAACACCATAATAAGAGATGGAACACTTGTTTACTTGCTTACTTGTTAAGTCTGTTGTCTCCATTCTGAACGAATGACAGCAAGATAAATTTTTATATATATATATATATATATATATATATATATATATATATATACAGTCGGACCCATATTTAACCAAACTCGATTTAAGATTAAAACGAGGGGCAAAACCCCTGTTTAACGAATAACAAACCCCAAATTAACAAAGTATTTCAACAGCTGAAAAAAAAATTTATTAGTTTGTTAGAAACGATTAGCTTTTTTTCAAAAAGCATCATTTTGGCCAGAGTGAGAAAAAAATGTTGTTCTGTAACTAATAAATTTCGACGGTCAAGGGTGCACGGCGTTATTAGACTAAATAGGTGCCGATGAGTCATCAGTGTAATCTATCGTGTGAGTTTTTGAATAATTTTAAACAATTATGTACATTTGATTAAGCAACTGAAATTCAGGAAACTATTGATTTGTCGGAACCAATGAACGGCAATTCTGATGGAGAGATGGATAATGAAACTCTTATCAAAACTGTTGCATTTTCTAATGCTCTGCATTGTTTGAAAACATACCTTATGCAGCAGGATGTAAATGACACAGTATTTTCACCTCTGCATAAAGTCGAAAAAAAAGAACTCTTTCAGTCAGGAATCAAAATTTTCAAATTTAAGAGCAAAAAAAAGCCGTATTTTGTTTGGATTTCGATGTAACGAATAACCTGATTTCTGCATCACGGGCATTCTCTACTTTTTATAAATTTTCCCTTCCTAATTAAAAATGATGCTTAAGTCTCTTTCAATAATGTTTTTTCACCCCACATTGCTTGGGCTTTCTCTTTCCTCATGAAACACATTTCTTTTATTGAAACAATTGAAGTGATTTCTAAAATTATTCAAAAATTTCCCTTAAAAAATTTTTGATTTAAAACAGGTGTGTGATTGAACACGTTTTTATTGTAAAAAATTCTATCTTCCTCTCGTTACAGATAAGATATACGCATCACGTTGATTGTTAACGATTCGCCAAAAACGTTCATCATTTTTAAATAACATAAAAAAATAAAATAGATTTTTTCAAAATAAATCGTTACATATAGTTAGCTTAAAAAATCTAAATCATTTTGATCCAAAATAATAGGCGATGTACTTTTTTTTTAAATTTATTCCTTTTTAAAAATACAATGAAAAGTAAATGTTTGATTAAACAAACTATGTAGGTTTTAATGTACTTGAATTTCTAATTTTTACAGGTTTATATAAAAAAGCATTTTTAAACTTTAATATTAGTTTACTCCTCCCAAGTTATCTGGGAACTACCGTTTTATAAAGCAGCCCTACAAATGGAAAAAAGCTAAATATTATTTCTCTAAAAAAAAAAAAAAATGATTGTTTCAAACTTCATATATTGATTGCAAACAATCAAGGGGCAAAAAACATTTTTAAAAAAGGTAATACCTGAAAAACATTTTTTTATAAAAAATTATAATTTTATCACAATTTTTTTTGGTCTCTACAGAAGTTATTAAGTATTTAAATAAAATTTTGAGTATTTTTAAAAAATAGAAAAAAAAAACAGTTTTTATGACTGATTCTAAAAGAAAATCGAAAACTGGTATTCATAAAAACGTATCGATTTCGACTCATTTTAAAAATATAAAAAAATACAAAATATAAATATTTTGTAAAAATCGTGGCGAAATAAATGATCTTTCCGAATCTATAATTATTTCATGAAAAAATTAAATCGTGTTTTAAAAGGTTTGAAAAAAAGTTAATTTGATTACGTTTTTAGGTTTTAATTAATATCTTTTAACTAATTCAGAATGGTCATCAAAACGGAAATAAATCTCTTTTACGGGAGCACGGAATACACTGTCTCGTTGAATTTTATTTATTTATTTATTAGTAGCAGGAATAATATCTGGAAAAGGCTTTGAGGTTAATGTGTTTAAAAGTTTCAAATTTCGTTGTGCGTATTATACGCCGCTGCGGATTATTTGAGAAAAAACATTCTCCATCAGAAAAGCTAACAATAACGTTTTGAAAGAAATGCCGTTTATGTTTTATAAAATAAATAATGGATGGCGCTTTCATTGACTCTGATGACGTTTTTCTAGTTTTTGTCAATTACCTTCAAAATCGAATTCGATTCCTTGGAAGGAAAAATTTCTTAGTCGCTGGTGCCATTTCCAATTTTCTCAGCTATTACGAAAAGCGAAAGCGTTAAGTTACACTGCAAACTTCAAGTTAAAAGTTATAGAAACGCTATGATTTCGGAAATCGGGAAGCTAGTTTTTCAACGTTGACGAATTAAATATTCGTTTGTGGAGAAAAAAAATTGTTTAGGTGATCGACCGAACCTCCTTATGGTTTTACAGTACAAAAGCAGTCTCGATCTTAATTTTTTTTTTTTGCTGTTAACTTGCGATTTTGTCCCGCGTGGAATGTTTTGTTTAACAACTCAAAACATAGATGGCATTAGCAAAAATTTTTTTTATCATTATTATTGAGATTATCGTAAAATATATTATATCATACGTTTATCATTAAAAAGATGTTTCATAATAATTTTTTTCTGTACAATTACTTACTTCTATTTTTAATTATTTTGTGTATTTTTTATCTTATATGACACTCATTATCGGCACTTTATATTTTGGATTATTCGCCGTAAAAACTGCCACGGATTATACGCCGCTGCGGATAATACAATGTGTTTTTACAAAAAACCTTCTGGCTTTGTGGATAATACGCCGCTGCGGATAAAATGAGTAAGATAGATTATTTATTTCTTAATGTATCTTTGCTTGAAACTTCTTTGATAATTTTTTTAGTTTCATGAGACCAATATGATTTTTAGATATCAATGCGTGATTGAGTAATTACCTATCCCATAAATTTAGTACTGGATGTAGACATTTCCAATGTTTACTCACTTAATTTTCATCTGACGTTGGACGCTGAGTTTATCAATGCCTTGAAAAAATTATGCAAGACGCAAAAAACAAGAAGGGAAAATTTTCCCTTTCATAATACTTTTTTTTTATTCACAAAGGAAATGACATATACCCCAAATAAAACAAATTTATTATTCTGCAATCTATATAATTTTATTTTAATATAATGGTACAAACGTTCAGTGGAGAAAAATCAACGAAAAGGTATTCTCCATCGAAACTAAGCAATTGCAATTGAATTGTAATGATGCTTTGCAACTTGATTTCGCGATTCTTCAGTCCAAATAAATGCATTAAGGCTATATATATATACACGGTGTGCCCTTTTTCAAAAAACATTTTAGAGGTAGTAACAGTAAAATTAACTTATGTATCATATTCAGATTGCATTATTAAGATGATTCTGAAAGCAAAAAGTCAGTTTGACCAGCCATTGCTTTACAATTATAAAAAATTAAGAAGTTTTGAAGTTTTTTCAAATTCTTAGAAAATGCTCAATTTTTAAACTTTTTTAGTCATTTTAAGTTATTTATGTTCTTTATATTATTGCAAACAAAATTTAGAATGGATTTGACTATCTATTCCCTTGCTGAATTTTAATAATTGTTTTACTAGAAAAACCGAGAAAAAACACGAAATTTCTTAGCATTTTTTAAAAAACTAACTAGAGATCACAGCCCTAAATCCGTACTAACTTTTATAAAACATACGTTTGGGAGCATATACAAAAAATTTCAAGGCTCTATAACGAACAGAAAAAAAAGCCTTAGGGATTAGAAAACACTTATACCTTCAAAATAAAAAATCTGAGAAAAGCGCATTTAAAGTTTGTAAAGGCATAAAACAAAAAACTTATATTGCCCATAAAGCTCTAATTTCTTAATATGTTATTTTCATCCGGTATAGTGGTTAGCGACGCTGACTGCTGTGCCGTAGGGATTGGGTTTGAATCCCGGAGAAGACATGGATGTTTGTAAATGTATAGTGCCTGCGCGGCATGGGGGTACTCTAAATAGCCGTCGAACCGCAAGTCCTCTCGTGAGGCTGGTGGAAGGGGAAGAGAAGTGGGAGGCCTCTGACCACCCCCAGAGTGTTCTCCCTCTAAATTGGGGTGGAATCGAGCCAAACCAAATCGTTCTGTCACCTGTATGGTGCTCAAAGCTACGGATAACGACAGGCGTCACTTAGCCCTTTGCCATGATGAATTTCGTGGTCCTCGATCTGGCCTTTGCCGATCAGGTGGCATTAGTAACAACAGTAACAACAACACATTAAAACACTATTTTAACTAAATATGACTAAAAATAACTTTTTTAATTTAAAATATATTTTTGATAATATTGATAGCATTTGTTGTGACGATAGTTTATTCAGCTTAACCTTAACATATTATTTTCATAAAAGTATTGAAACACAAAGCATTTATGTACAAAATAATAATGATACTAACTTAAAATAAAAATAGCCAGGTTTGCTCTTAATTTTTTTTTTCAGTTTTAATTAGCGCAGTTTATATAGAGAGAAAGTTTAGCTCTTGTTGTACGACTTTAAAATACTAAAATATTGCATTACAATATGTTTGGTATAATGCAGTTCGGTACATCAAGAAAGTATTCAGTTTTATCTGCAATACTTGTATTCGGAAGTCTAATTGTAGTATCAGCTGATGACTGATTTTTAGGTATATCATTTTCAGTAGTATTCCAACTCTTCGAAATATTGTTTCTCACAGAAACCTGAGAATGTTTTGGTCATGGCATTTTTTCAGCAGAAAAAAATAAATAAAAGCTTCTAAGTTATTTAAATTACTTTTAAAAGCAAAAAATGGCTTTAAAATCAATTTTAATTAATTAGTTATGAGAATTCAAAAAGCTCAAAACATAACCCAGCAGAAATTATTTTACTGATGAAAATTGGAATGAATACACATTTCACACTAAAAGAGTTGATTGTGCTCAAAAAATATTTTTAATTAATTCCATTTAAGAGCGGAGAAATGCTTTAAACTTAATCGGAACTAAAACATAAGCTCAGAAAACCTCAAATATCTTAAAAACTAATCTGTTATCGGATCTGAAATGTGGTGGCAAGCTGCACAATGATATGGGCCACAAGAAAATGCAAAAAAAAGAAATCATTTTCGGTAATTCTGAAATGTGTGGGAGGTACTGTATATTCTTAATCTCAAATAAAAATTCATCCAAAATATTTTGAAATAATTACGTACCTACATAGGTAAAGGAATTCTCTTTTTCTTAAATATTTCGTCTATTTTTAACGGGAGTGAGCGAGAGTTATATTTATCTCGCAATATCAGGCTACACGAGGGCTCTACTTGGGACGGGCCTCGTTATTTTGAACCAGGGTCAACGAGGATGACATCTGAGCTGGCATCCCCTTTCCTAACTTCCGCACCACACCAGCGTGAGGACGTTTGAGTCTCGACATATTTAGCGTGCATCGGGCCTCCACTGCACGGTGGGTCTTCAGCGGTACAAGACTCGAACTCATGACATGCCAGTGAAAGAGTAATTTATTTTGTGTTTAACAGAGAAATGTGTCCTTCATGTAAGAAAGAGAACTGTTGAACACAAGTAATATAAAAAAATTTAAGTCTATTCCTACTTTGTTAAAAAAAAAGAACTGAAGCCCACACACACGCGCATCTGTTGCAGCCAGTAGTAACTTCTACAGAAATAACGCAGAATAAATTTAAAATTAAAAAATAAGATTTAACTAATGAATTAATATTTGAAAAAACTGTATTAACATCAAGTGTCATCCACTACAAGTTTAAAAAAGATATTTGAACTTGAGTGGATGAATAAGAAGTATTTTATTGATGATTGAAAATTTGAACAAGATATATATATATATATAGGGAGAGCCTGAACTAATAGTAGGAATTAAAAAATAAAACTTTCTTCGTGCGATTTTTTTGAAAAAAAATTGGAATTGGAAGGGATTAATTTTTCCATTAAGTTACACTGGCCTCAAAAAGTTAAGGTACAACCGGTTTTTTGTGTCTAATTTGCAAATGAATGAATGTAGAAACAAAAAATTTGGAGGATATGTGCATTAAATAGTTTTTTATTGAATGAGTCATAGAAATTTGTATAAGTGTATTGCAAAAACGATTTATAACAAAAAATGCAATCTCTGCGGAAAAGTCCATTCTTGGAGAAAACAGCACATCACAGTGTTATGTGATAAAATGGCATAAAAACAATACAAAAATGGGTTCTAATAAGGAATGTGTCCACCCCTAACTTGAATGCATTGGCGGCATCGATTTCCCATGCTGTTTATTAAGTTGTCGGACACCGGAATAGGAAGCGAAGACCAGACACAGAGTAAGCCTTGTTTCAGCTCATGTAACGACCTTGGAGGAGGATTTAAAGCAGCAACCTCTCTGCCAAGATAGTCCCAAAGATGTTCTATCGGATTCAGGTCTGGAGATCGAGCTGGCCATTCCATTCGTTCCAAACCGTGATGCTCCAGATACTCCTCAACAATCCGAGCTCGGTGAGGTCGTGCATTATCATCTATCAGAATGAAGTCGTTACCAATAGCAGCAGCATATGGGCGGACATATGGATCAAGGATCTCATCCCGATATCTAAGACCAGTTACGGTTCCTCCATGGAACACATGCAGGTCAGTGTGGCCACCGAGCGAGATCCCTGCCCAAACCAGGATTCCACCACCACTATAACTGTGTCTTTCAACAGTGTTGGATTGATGGTATCTAGTGCGCTGTTCCCTCCAGATCAGTAGACGCCCTGAATCACTCTCCATTGTAAATCTGGACTCGTCTGTGAACAGCACAGAAGCCCATTGTTGCTGCGTCCAAGAAACATGTTCTCTTGCCCAGCATAAGCGGTTCCTTCGCTGTCGTCCGTTGAGGGGAACGCACACAACTGGTCTTCTTGCATAAAGACCTGCATTGTGAAGACGATTTCGCACCGTAGTAGCGGAGATTCTTCTTCCTGATGCTTGAAAGTGGTCTGCAACGAGCTGCGGCACAGTAGTGGTTCTTCTCCTTCGTGCCGAAAGAGCTAGAAAACGGTCTTCTGCGGGTGTTGTAGCTCGTGGTCGACCTGGAACAGGTCTTCTGGGCACAGAATCTTCGGATTGGTATTGATCCCAAAGTCACTGAACAACACTACGAGACACATTGAGACGTCTAGCAGCATCAGCCTACGACAATCCCATTTCCATCCATCCAACTGCCCACCACCTTAACGAATTGGGTAAACGACGTCTCTGAGACATTTTCTAAACTCTATTGACTATTGTCACCGAAACTGCCAACAACTGTTGAAAATCAACACAACTTACACACAAAAGTACGAAAGCTTGATATTTGCATATTTTTCTCTGACTCATAAATATACGTTCTTTTCTATAAAATAAAAGTGGTGGCAATCGTTTTTGCATTAATGTTTTTAAAGTTCGTTATTATCATTCATGTAAACTATGCATTTTATTGTTACTGCCATTTTTTTTATGGTGAGCTTCGAAAAACATGTTGTACCTTAACTTTTTGAGGCCAGTGTATTTTTAAACCTTAAAGTATAAGACTTCTCAAAATATAACCTGAAAACTTAAGAAACTTTTGACACTGAACACTTTTACGGAAAATGTTTTACCTCTATTATGCAAGTCCTATAAAAATTTCTTATGAATCAATCGAGATAATAAATTACGCTTAATAGAACAGAGTTGTAGCTCAGTGATGCACTTCGGTCCATATCAAACGTAATGAATTGCATAGTACTCCTATATTTTTAAACATGTAAAAGTTTCCCCCTCAGAAGTTCTTGTTAAGATATCAATAAAGATAAAGATTACACAAAAAAACGAATCTTTGAATAAAATGTAGTTACATAAAATCTGAATTAATCATTACAACACTTTAGTTCCATTTTTTCAAATGTTAAAGCCAAATTATATAATGTATTTTTTGTTTCTTTTTAGGGTCAGACCATCCACTTTCCAAGAATGAATAGCTCTCTTTGGCTGACATCGCATATTTTAAATGAAACAGATACTTCTAGCATAAATCTAAATATTACATCAAATAATACTTATGATGAAGATACCTTATACATTCCTTTCGAGTTACGGCCAGAATCTTACATAGTTCCTATACTTTTTGGGTTAATCTTTTTAGTAGGCTTTATTGGAAATGGAACCCTTATCTTAATTGTTATCCTAAATAAGAACATGAGAAAGATTCCCAACGTATTTATTATAAGTTTGGCTTTAGGAGACTTTTGTGTTATCGTAGCAGTTGTACCATTCATAAGTACTATTTACACTTTTGAAAGTTGGCCCTACGGGCTCGTAATGTGTCAGGTAGGCGAGTTTTTAAAAGATTTTTCAACTGCAATAACCAGTCTATCTCTTACTTCACTCAGCGCAAATCGGTTTTTCGCAATACTTAAACCCTTACGTACATATAAAAACTATTTCAGTAAGACTCGCACTATAATATGTGTTACATTAATCTGGATTATTTCTGCATTGATTGCTCTTCCAGGAGGCTATTACTCTCATCTGATGGAAGTACAAGTTGATAAATATCGTACGATACATGTTTGTTATCCGTTTCCGGAACATATGAAACCTTGGTATCCAAAATTATGATACTATTTAAATTCTTATTTCTGTATTTGATCCTTTTAATTATTAATATTTTTAATTATTATCATATCTCAAGACATTTGCGTAAGGTTTCTGTAAATAATGGATTAAATGATAACGAAATGAAGGTAGCACTAAGTCGGTTAAAATTCGCCAATACGTCCAGGGTACTTGCCTGTCTGTTTGGCGTATGCTTCTCTTTTGATAATGTCTTCCTGCTATGGTTTTATTTTCATCCGAACCCTATGGATAATTTCAATGAATTCTGGCACACTTGGAAAATTATTGGACATGTGTTTAAATTTTCCAATAGCTGTGTAAACCCAGTAGTCTTGGCTTATATCAGTGCTACATTTCGAGAACTTCAAGAAATATTTGTGGGGGTGGGGGGGTGCTGCTGTAAGAAAAACGCTATCGAAACCCCCAATTTAAGCACGTTGAAAACTTTACCAAGCTCCTCAAATCGTAGCACCATTCACCGCGTAGCCGCAACCAAGGCTTAGCTTTTAGTTGGTTATTTCTCATTACAAACAAATTATATAAACGCTAAATTAGAAAAAATAAACTTTAGATATTCCAGCTCTCTTTCTTTCCCAACCTTCAAAGTCTGTGGTTTAAATTCGATTGGAATAAACTCTTATATATATATAAGGCCAAACTCGATGTAAATAAATATTTAGAATAGCATATTGAACAATATGTGAGCCCCAGTTTAATTTCTGTTAGCAATCTATATTTGTCTGCGAAGATCTAACTATGTAATATCAATATTATAAATGTGAATTAAAATTGATTGTATATTGAATAATGTGAACCCTATTGTATATTGAATAAAATGAACCCAATATGTGTAATCTTTATGTTATAAATGTAAAATAAAGAATCTCTTAGCAAAATATCGACTATATGTTGTTTTCCTGTTTGTCTTATTACTTGGTTTTAATAAGTTAAATATGCAATGTATTTTTAGTACTTCAGGAAACACTTAAAAGTAAAGTCTGAAACAAAGAAGTGATCCAAAAATTTTGTTTCATATATCACTACAGTCATACCTTTCACCATAGCAAGAATTTGATGAAACACAAAAACATTGACACAATCTATTCTTCTAATTTTTCCCCTTTAAATTGGGAACAATTCTTATATTATTTCTGTTTCAACATTTGACTAATAGAGCAAACTTATATACAAACTATTTTCAATATTTAAATTATATTAACTTAATGCAGATGATTGTGGTGAAATTATACGATAGAATAAATTATTACATTGATCCACTCTACTTACTTAAGGCTGTCTTCGGCTATAATGTTAAGGAATAGGAGGACCCGAATTCGGAATACTTTTCCAGATAAAAGAGTACTTAAACATTAATACTATATTCTGGTTTCACTATCCTGTAGAGAGAGAGTATCACTTATTTTATCATACTACTTATTTTTATCCAAGTTGACACATTTTTTCTTTTATAAAATGTGTTTCGCATTTTTCTCCTATACCGTAATGCTAAATGAGCTCTCCCTTTACATGTTAAAAGGAAAATAGATTACTTATGAAATATTTTGAAATTTGAAGAACACTATATTATAAACAAATGCATGAGTTACAATGTAACAAATTTTTATAAAAATTGAACCTTTTTCCTGTCCGAAAATGTGCTCCACGTTAAGTTCACACTGTCGCACATATGGCGAAAACAGCTTTAAAACAATATATTTAATGCTGTTTTTAAAAATAGTTCCTAGATTGCCAAGCAAAGGATATCATTATATTCATTTGTATTCTGAAATATTTTGGTAATATTTATGATTGAAATGAAAAATAAAAGAGAGAGAGAGGAGATAATATATTTGTTACGTATAATTCATATAAGTAAAAAGTAATGTTTCTATTTTAGAAAATACGAATAAATAGAAACTTTCCAAATCTTCTTAACCCCTTGTTGACCATGTAACCATTAGTAGGTGCATGCTATGTATAGGGCAAAATCCTATTGTAACCTAATGTAGATACATGGGTTATTTAGGTACACAACCAGTGTAACCAGTACGAGAAACATTATAAGGTAGATTTTCTTTTATTTGGAATGTTACAAAATGTCTGGGTTACAAATATTTGAAAAAATAGGAAAATTAGATTTAAAATTACAAATCTGTGTGAAATTGCTCAGAATGTACCTTGGAACAAAAAACTTTTCTACATGCGTTACATAAGTGTATTGTCATTTTTGTTCCATTTCTTCATCTTCATCACAAAAAGATAAATCCGTATCAGCCTCACTGTCGTATTTATCATTTCCGGCAAAAATTCTCATTCAGTATCACTTTCATTGAAATCCAACGACGATGCCATATTGGCAAGAAAAAAGTAAAAAGTAAAAACAAGTAATATAAAAAAAAATTAAAGTTAATTTCTACTTTGAATGGATGAATAGAAAGTATTTTATTAATGATTGAAAATTTGAATAATATATATATATATATATATATATATATATATATATATATATATATATATATATATATATATATAGGAAGAGAGTGAACTAATAGTAGAGGAATTTAAAAAAGAGTATGATTTGTCTGCATTGCTGTAACAATGCAAAATCGGTTTGGCTAGTTTGGCTGAAAAACAGGTTTTCGACGCCAACTTTTGTCTTTGTTTTAACAGTTACATTGTTACAACAATAGAGACGAATCTAAGTTGGCATCAAAAAACCAGTAATTAATTTAATTTAATTTAGTTAGTTAATTAATATTTGAAAAAACTGTATTTTCATCAAGTGTCATCCACTACAAGTTTAAAAAAATTTATTTGAACTTGATTGTATGAATATAAATTATTTTATTAACGAATTGAAAATTTGAACAAGATAAATAAATATAGAGAGAGTGTGAGCTAATAGTAGGAATTGAATGAACAACAAAAATAGTTAAACGAAACACGAACGAACGTGTGCCTTAGTCAGCGTCAAAAGGAAAAATGCACAATGTATGTTGTAACATCAAGGTAAGTAGAGAGCCCCAGAAATCTAGAATTTGCATGTGAGCTAGAAAGTGCAGTCTGATATTCAAAGGTTTAAAAGTCAAAAAGACTAAATTTTAACCAAGGAGAACTGAAAAAACCTTGCAAAGGAATATTCTCTTCACAACATTATCTTACTAATAAGTTGTAATAAAAATTATTCTTAGTAAAAGAATTTCACCTGTCCTGAAGACAAAAACTGAGATAAACTTAGATTTTCGAAATAATATTTTTTTTCTCATGTTCTCATGTCTCAAATGCATGGTAAGATACCCACGAATTCAATTGTTCTGGGGTCAAAAATGAATAGTTGCTCTCAAAGCAACATCTAGTCATTTTGTTTTCTGTGTTCAATCATTCACACTACTAAAATAAAATCTTATACCGGTTGATCCCAAATTAGTGTGACCAATTTTAAAAGCGTATAAATATTTATGATGAATATCTATTGTTTTACTGTTGGTTTTATTTAAAAATGAAACATTTAAGTTACTAATCTAACCATTCTTATTTGTGGGAGTAAATTATATAGTACTGAAATTAGTTCCTCAAACCCGAAACGAAATTTTACAGCTTTTCAAGGATGTTTGTTCAAATTCTGTAAAAAATAAAGCATTTAAAAATCAAAGAAGACATCTTTCTATTGTATTACTATCTAAACTTCAAAAAGAAGTAAAATTTGGCTTCCAATCAAAAGCTCCAGGAGAAAAATTTGAACGAAAGGAAGTCCTTAATGAAAAAGAAAAAAAAGAAGCTGAAAAGAATAATCGCCTTAGAAAATCCTTTGCCTCAAAAACCTATGGCAAAGAAACTACAGATACAGCAATCGACAATTTATCATCAGATAAAGAAAATTGGCTATAAAAAAGTAAATTTTCCAGATTGCCATCAAATATCTGTTAAGATTGTTGAGAAACGAAGAAAACGTTCTTGAACTCTGTATTTAATGTTATGCAAAGGTAGATACAAAACATAGATAACTTCGAATGAAGCACTGTTTCATCTGTCATTCACAACTGACGAAAGTCGCCCAACCGGTATAGTGGTTACCGACGCTGACTGCGGTGCCGTAGAGACTGGGTTCGAATCCCGCAGAAGACATGGATGTTTGTAAATGTATAGTACCTTTGCGGCATGGAGGTACTTTAAATAGCCGTCGAGTCGCAAATCCTCCCGTGAGGTTGATGGAAGGGGAAGAGAGGCGGGAGGCCCCTGGTCACCCCCAGGGTGTTCTCCCTCAAAATTAATGTGAAACCGAGCCCAATCGTTCTGTCACCTGCATGGTGCTGAAAGCTACGGATAACGACAGGCGTCACTTAGCCCTTTGCCATGATGAAATTCGTGGACCTTGATCTGGCCTTTGCCGATCAGGTGGCATTAGTTACAACAACAACTGACAAAACGAAGATACAATGTATATTTAACGCAGAAAAGGTCGAAAAGACACAGCTGTTTTGAAAAATGCAAGCTGGCCGTCAGGTGTTATGGTATAGATGGGAATGTCTTCTCGCGGCTTAATAAAACCATTTTTTGTAGAACCAAAGGCTAAAATGGATGACAAATACTATCAGAATAAAATTTTGAAACACATGATCAGAGGAAGTAAACGTCTTTACACTCAAGGAAACTTTGTTTACACCAATATTTTGCACCAAATCATACTGCAAAATCAACTATAAAATGACTGAAATACAAGGAAATAAATTTTCTTCCTCCTCTGATAAATGACTATCACTATCCCCTGTCTGTGCTCCTTCCGATTATTTTTTATGGGATATTTGAAAAAAAAATTAAATGGGCGTAAAGTAAGAGCACTTCAAGGGCTTCAAACGGCAATTGAAGAGGAAGTTGGATAAATACCCCCAAAATGGTCGAAAAAACTCTTTTAGCTTAGCCAAAAAGCTTACGTAAAATGTACTGTGCTGGAGGAAACCACATTGAAAATTTCATGCAAATAACTTGATTCAATGAAAATTTATGATCCTCCGAAATTAGTCACACTATTTATGAATCAACCGGTAACTTGTCTATTTACTTGTCTAAAAATTGAACTTAATGCTTATATAAGCATAAAAATAAAAGAGGCTATAAAAATATTAAATTTTAAATAATTACTTTCTCATCACTTGCATTAAGAGCGGAATAAAAAATTATAATGTTTCTACTCCATTGATAGGAAAATTATTGGAGAAGAAAAGTAGTGTGTGTGTGTGTGTGTCTCACTTTATCTCTCTTAGCTGTATTATAATTTTCCTGTGACCTTTCTGTCAACATTTCTTAGAAAAACACTCAGGCGTTTTCCCCTTTCCGCGCGAATTCCAGGTATTTTTAAAATATCATACAAAATTGCTAAAAATAAAATTTTTTAAAATTTTCTTCAAGAATTAAAAAATTAATTAGTCTTATAACATCATATTTAACGGACAAATTCTTGATATGGAGTGAAAGAGCGAAAATCTAAAATGCCAAAATATTCATTTATGAGCCAAATATTTGAAACAAAATGAATTATTATTTTTAATGGTTAATGTTTATAAAATGAACTACATCAAAAACTTTCAGTCACAACATCCCAGTGTTCATCGTTCCTCAAATATTAGATAAAAACACTTGTAAAAATACACTATTCTACAAAGACATACTCCACAAAAAAGTATTAAACGATAAATGCAATTGTAATGTGACGTTGGCAGATATATTTTTGAGCTGCATAGATAAGGACGAGAATACTTAGTCATCTAGAGATCAGAGAGAGAGAAAAGGCTATCCTCAAAATCTTCACAAATATTTTACACATAGAAATTTGAATTTTTTTTTTTTTTTGGGGGTATCTATTCGTTTATACATTAAAAACAATGCTATGTTTATAGCAATTCACAAATACTAAATGTCGGAAATTATATGACCCTTTAAATATTCTCTTTGAAAAATAAAAATTTCAGAAACCAATATACAAGCCAAAACATTGGTTTCCTTCAATAACTGAAACCAACTATCATTTTTTTAAAAAAAAATTGTTACTACTTAAATTACATAGCATGAATATAGTTATACCACAGAATTATACACGTAGTTTTACCCCAATATACATGTAGTTATATCACAAAAGATTCATGGCATGACACAAAATTTATTAATATATTTAATTTAAAAACTATTAAATAATGTATACTAATAAATCATATAAATTAAAAAAGCAATTTGTGAATTGTAAATTTGTACAATGATATTATAGAATACATACAAATACATAAAAGGATTTTCAATCGCTTAGAATTTAAGAAAGTCTCATAGAAATTATATAAATTTGCAAAGTTAAATTATAAATCAGTGAGAAAAACAATTACATTGTAAAATATATATTAAAAAATTATGTAGTATATATATATATATATATATATATATATATAAATTGTTATGTTTTTAAGTTTGTAAGCTTATAGAAAATGCTACGGTGCACAAAATTCAAAGTCTTTTATATCATTTTAAAGAAAATTTAATTTTAAATTCAATACAAAAACCAAATTCGAATATTTACAAAGCAAAAAAAATCTATGCTGCAGTAACTATCAATATACATTAGATACTTAAGATAGCAGTGAGTTATCAGTACTTTATGGAGTAGCCTTTATTTTTTATTACAGCTTCCCAACGATGTTTCATGGAGCTTAAAATAGGGTTTTAAGATCTTCCTTCGTTATTTCATGATGCCAAAAAACAATTCTAGACAATTAATTCCCTTTTATTTCACAGGGACAAGAGTTTTCAAACGGTGCAGCAAGTTTTCGATAGGATTGAGGTTAGGACTGTTTAATGGCCTTAAGGGAACCAGGACATGCTCGAAAGAGTAAAATGCCAAAATTAAGACCCATTGTTTATGAGACATATATCATTTAAAATTTCAAATAGAGCTTAGATTTTTTTATGTCTATAATAAAGATAATTTAATTATTCTGTAGAACTACAAAAATAACTTTTTACTCCAAAAGTTTTTTTTTACTACTTAATTTAAGTAATACATAATTTTTGAGAACTCGTAATATATACTTATGTTTAGGTACCATTTTTTAAAAAAGTATCCTTTTTGTATGCAAAATATTTTTTACACACATATAAAACAATACATAAAATACAGTGAAACCCTTTTTTTAGTAAAATTTTAGTATAGTTTCTTTAAAAAAATTATGAAACTTTGAAATTTGAAATTTTTTTATTTTTCTGCTTTTTTTATGCATAAAACAATTTTTAAAAAATTAGGCACTATTTTAATAGAAAAAAAATTAGGTTCACTATATGCATAGGCACCTTGTATAGAAGTATAAAAAATCAGGAATCATACAGTGCAATAGTTTTTTTTTAAAAATGTACCTAAATGCAAAAAAATATGCTTTTGAGAAAAAGTGGAAAAACTAAAAAAAAAACAATATTTTCACATATTATACACTTAATTAGTATTTCCTTGCCTATTTTTATATGACTAATAATAATCCTTAACCATTTTCTAGAGTTACAAAAGTAATTTTAAATTCATATGTTTTTCTTCCCTTTGTTTTAGTTAACATGAACATAATTTTCGAGATCTTGTAATACATATTTTCATGTATAGGTACCATTTCTTACAAAAATATTCTTTGTATATACAAAAAAATTTACAAATATATATAAAGTAACATATTAAACATAATGAATCTGTTTTTTAAATAATTATATTTATATAATTGCATAATTTCTTAAAAAATAATCATAAAACCTTAAAATTATGAAAATCTTAATTTTCTTTTTTTACATATAAAATCAATTTTCAAAAAATTAGACACATACTAAAAGATATTTTGTTCACTGTATGCACATGTATCCTGTTTAGATATATAAAAGGTTTCAAACAATATGCTACAATAGTTTTTTAAAGTGTACCTAAATTTAAAAATATTAAACATTCGAGAAAAAATATAATAAAACTTAACAAAAAAATTTTTCCTTACATTATAGATTTGATTAATATTTCCCTGCTTGGTATTCATTTTCTTCATCTAAATTCTGTTTATCCATTTTCCTTTTTAAAGACCTTCTTTTATTTCTGGCTTCCAATGACACTTTATTTACTATACGTTCAGCCTCAAAAATTCGTTTGTTATCAATTATAAGTAAGGCACGTTCCGTGTTGTATCCTGGTTTAATGCCCAGAGCTTCAAAGACTTTTATCCTACTTACATATCCATCGTTAAAACAAATTACAGCATCCATAACTCCAAATTTCAAAGTTTCAATGCCAACAAAAACTGTTTTAGGAATTCGCTCCCAAATACATTTGTTAAAACTTTCATTGGGATTTTGTGTTCTTCCATGAAGGCACTTTCTCAATAAGTCCTTCTCTGTGAGATCCCGAAACACTTTTTTCACTTTCAATAAAATTGACTCAGGTAAAGAATGCTTGTGAATATAAAATTCCCCGTAACAATGCTACGGTTATAACCGCACCAGCTATCCTCACCAAGAGGACACAAAGCGTGTTGAGGATTATCCTCAGTACTTAGTTTATGAAAATAAATAGCCCATATGGCTCTTTTCATGTCCTCCACAGATGACAAATTTTTACGGATTGCTAGCCCATAATAATGTTGGATTGAGTCCACTTCTTTAAGCGTTAGCCGTCCACGTCCCGAAATATTTTTCCCATCTGATAGCTTAATGCCTTTGCTCATTTTTAGAATGTTTCTCAGCCTTGTGCCCATACGCTTTTGCACATGGCCAACAGATTCTAATTTTTCAACTTCTGTGTCGCCATATACTTTTGCTTCTTTTATAGTAAGAAATCCTTTTGAGTCCCCATCACCAAGATACTGCGTATAACATGCTTTTCGTGATGTTTCAGATCGCTGAAATATACTTAATACCCCCGACATTCCATTCCCCACTGAATCCTTCGTAATTTTTAGCACAATTTTCACATGGTTTTTTTTACCCTTACATGAAGAACAATATTTTGTGAGAGCTTCAAAGTCGATAACCTTTCCGTTCTCAACAGACGTAGCACATACAACTCCGTTCAATGAAGAATAGCCTCTTTTATGCCATGTGCCATCCACAGCCACAGCTATATTTGAATTATTATCATTCGCTATGACTGCTTCGTGAACAGCTGCATTCATCGAGTCTTCACTAATTGTTTTTAAAACATTTAAAAACAAAGAATTATGGCGTTCAAACTTTGCAGGTGGTGGAGGCAAATTCATAAGCCCACAGAATATTCGAGCAGCAGCTCCACCTTTTCCAATAGCTCTCATTCCATATGTCAATCTTAGGTTAACATCATAACATTTATTTGATATTTTTGATGACATTGTACTCGTCGATTCTACACAGTTGTGACAAATTATTTCCAAACTCACAGCTAAACCTCTACGACTTTTTAAATCTTCTCTCAGCTCAATTTTCTCTGAAGAACAGCAATATTTACAACATAAGAGATTTTTCATAAGGGAAGATAATAAATCCAGTTCAACGATTATGTTTACATTTTGAGAATCTTGTTCTTTTAGTAAATCCGGTATTTTAATTTTTCTCCTAGAAGCACTTTCCACGGAATTCAAAAGCAATTCTTCAGTCGATTTAGACTTTTTATGTTGATTGCTACTATACTTCCTTCTGCCAAATTTTTTTATTCTTGGCATAATTACTCGTTTAAAAAAGTTAAGATACTTTTAAAATCTTATGAATATTAATAATTATAAGTAAAAAATAAATATTTCTTACGAATATTAATGTAAAATTAAGTAGTTGTATGCCACAAGAAACTTCGGAATAGACGAACTCGGTTCAAAACATTGCCATAAACCGAAATTTAAAGTAAGAAATTTTGTCACACAGCTTGGAACAATAGCTCACGCACAAGCGTGGCTAAAAAGTAGCGGGGTTAACATTCAAACGAAAAAAACAATCAAAAGTTAATATAGATAAAACACAGGGGAAACTACATATTTAAAGTTCAAAGGGGCGTGTCAAAAGGGGCGTGGTCATTTATTTACATTTTTATTTTTCATATTTTAGGGCTATTTTATCAGCAAACATATAAGTATTATACATTTTTAGATTCAGAAAAATAAGCACTATTTTTAAGAACTAAAATTGAAAAATCGATTATTTGAAAGTATATGATGTCCCTGTTCCCTTAACAACAATGATATTTAGTCAAGAAGCAATAATATCAAATAAAAGAGCAGACTGGACACCTAAAAAGATATGTGTGGCAAGAAAGTAGTTTTTCCTATGTTAAAATTGCAAGACAGGTGGGTGGTTCTGTGACTACATCTGGAGACTAAAAGTTTTGCTTAAGATGTCAAGAGACAAATTTAAGAAAAAACAAAGCAGGAAAAGGCCTAAAAAGGTGTACCACATCTGTTTATGACAGAAGAACAAAAATACTATGTCTCCAAGATAAAAGAATACCATCAACGGTCATCAGAAGTTATCTGAATGATGTTGATATTTCTGTCAGTTCAAAAACTACCAGGAGAAGATTAGCAAATGTTAGACTAAGAAGTGGAATTCCACGAAAAAGAAATCTCAATTTACAGCAGTGCTAAAAAAAGACTACAGTGGGCAAAGGAACACATTAATTGGACAAATGATTAGTGATAACAAGTTACACAGAGCAATGAAATTAAGATATTGTTATTCGTTAGTGAAGGCCGAAAATATGTAAGACGTAGAATAGGAGAAATGCTACATCCTGACTGTATCCAGGCAATTGTGAAGTACCCACATAGTTTTATGATTTGATCATGCATATCAACAGATGGTATCGGTCGCCTTCATGTCGTTGGTGTGACACTGAATGCCAGAAAACACATTGATACCATTTTAGAACCCAAACTTCTACCTTCCATCAGGCAGCTATTTACCAACAACGCTTCATTTACTTTTCAGCAAGATTCTGCTCCTTGCCACACAGTGAGGAAATCGAAATACTAGTATTGTTCTAAGATCATTGAATTGTTGTCCTGGTCAGGAAATAGCCCTGGCCTCAATCCTGTCGATAACCGTTTGAAAACTCTTGACCGAATGAGGTATCCATGACATATAAAACAAAATTAATTGAGACAATAATTATTTCCTGTCGTTATTGCAGCATTGCTTTTTTTTCTGTTGAAAACAATTGATTTTTTTTATTATTATTATTTATTTATTGAATTCAGTATTAAATTTTCTTTTAATTGATACAAAAGACTTAGCATTTTGTGCAACGTAACATTTTCTATAAGCATACAATCTTAAAAAATGTAACAATTTTTAAATGTGCCCACAATTTTGGCCACCACTGTATATACATGATGATTCGAAAGAAGCATGGAGGGGCTTTTCGGGAAACAGTTTTTTATTCGTTCATTAAAACAGCTTTCGACAACATCACTGTAAGGCAAACCAACGCCAATTGTACTGATTTTTAATTGGATTGTATATTCATTTCAATAACTGCTAAATCATCAATTGTAGTTTAAGTTTTGAATGGAGAGTAAAGGGAGAACTGAAGGTTGAATGATCTTTTCTGAGAAAGTATTAGCTGTTTAATTTTGTACTCTAATATGTACGGTGGAAAAATAAATGTTTGATGGAAAATAAAATTGTGTTTAAGTTATAAATTACTAATCCTTGCACGCACATATGCCGGGTAGGCAAAAAGTCCGTAAATTTTTTTTAATTTATAAAACTCGGAAAATTAAACATAATTAAAAACGGTTTGCACGTGTAGCATCAATAGTTCACGGGATTTTTTTTTTTTAAGATGAGGAGAAAAAAATTCAAAAACAGCCGATAGGCTGCACGCTTAGTTAGACATATGCAAATGAAACAATTAATTATAAATACTGATGCTAATAATCCAGATCCAGAAGCATGCCAACTAAGTGAACAAGGATGCAGAGAGGGAAAGACAGAACTTTGTTGGGGAAACTGTTTTACATGAACGAGGAATCAACCACTATTGCACTGCATCAATTCCGACTTTTAGAAAAATGTGAAGACCACAAAAGGGTCTTTAACAGTGTCAGACCTCATAAAGCCTGTTCAGCGATTTGAGAAACTAAATCACTCGAGGATCGTGTAATACTCCTTATTTACAGTACAAAATGTTTACCAAATACAACACAAGACCAAATCAAATAAATGGAAGAAAATCTTCTCATAGTAATGTCCCCTCTTTTTCTGGGTGTAGAATAAGCAGCTAAATGCTGATCGATTTTATCTACACCACCCATTTTGTTATTGCTGTCAACTACGTGTTTAGGCCTACACTTTGTCTCCCCCTAGTTATTTGTCACATCCTGCATTTCAATTGTATGTATTATGGAAATTAGACTAACATCCTTCTTATCTTTCTATTTCATTACAGTTACTTTTCCTCTCTGATAACCAATAATTTCTTCTTTTTTTAATTTCTTCGTCTTTAGATCTGTATTCCATTGAAATATTCCATGCATATCAGTCTTCCTTTTGACTAACGTATCAGCAAAACCTGGCGAGTTATAAAAATTGTCCAAACTGCCAATCAAAACTGAATACTTCCATTCATTTCCTCCAGGCCAAGTAAAACCGGGATAAAACATATTGTACTGACGAATTCTGCTTCGCCTGAGTCTTCTCGGGATAGTAATTAATTGCAATATATACGAACCCGAGATAATTCGGGATAATCAGGCAAGAGGTTAATGTAAACAACGACGCTTGAAAAGCATACCAACATATTGTATGTAACCTTATACGTAAAAGTAAAAAATTCTCACCCCTCTAAATAAACGTTAAGAAAGTCTTTCGTTTGTCATATTCGTAAAAATTAAGCATTAAACAGGTTGTTTTTTGCTGTAAAAGTTTTATTTTGATACATTCATTAGAGAGAGAGAAAAAGAGAGACTTAATATTTTAGCTGAACTTAACTTTTAATATTTTAGCTTTCAATTTTTCAATACAAAAATCGAGTTTTGAATTAGTCATACAAAATCATGAAAGTTTCATAATCTTCATATTTCCGAAGCAATAAATTAGAGTTTAATTTCAATTTTTTTTTAACTTATAGGGAAGAAACTTGGACTTTTTTTTTAAATAAAAGTTATGGCGCTTCATCTTAACACCATAATAAGAGATGGAACACTTGTTTACTTGCTTACTTGTTAAGTCTGTTGTCTCCATTCTGAACGAATGACAGCAAGATAAATTTAATAAATAAAAGCTTAGAAACGTGTGTCTCCATAGTACTGTGTGTCCACATCATATATATATATATATATATATATATATATATATATATATATATATACAGTCGGACCCATATTTAACCAAACTCGATTTAACGAATTTTTCTCTTTCCCCGATTAAAACGAGGGCAAAACCCCTGTTTAACGAATAACAAACCCCAAATTAACAAAGTATTTCAACAGCTGAAAAAAAATTTATTAGTTTGTTAGAAACGATTAGCTTTTTTTTCAAAAAGCATCATTTTGGCCAGAGTGAGAAAAAAAAAATGTTGTTCTGTAACTAATAAATTTCGACGGTCAAGGGTGCACGGCGTTATTAGACTAAATAGGTGCCGATGAGTCATCAGTGTAATCTATCGTGTGAGTTTTGAATAGGACAGGAAACTCCTTTCTTATCCCACTCAACAACGCAGGGATTTTAAGATTTTACCAATTATGTTACATTTGATGACGGACTACCGATCTAAGCAACTGAAATTCAGGAAACTATTGATTTGTCGGAACCAATGAACGGCAATTCTGATGGAGAGATGGATAATGAAACTCTTATCAAAACTGTTGCATTTTCTAATGCTCTGCATTGTTTGAAAACATACCTTATGCAGCAGGATGTAAATGACACAGTATTTTCACCTCTGCATAAAGTCGAAAAAAGAACTCTTTCGAGTCAGGAATCAAAAAGATTTTCAAATTTAAGAGCAAAAAAGCTGTATTTTGTTTGGATTTCGATGTAACGAATAACCTGATTTAACGAACAATATATATATACTAGCTGCATGGCCCGGCGTTGCACGGGCATTCTCTACTTTTATAAATTTTCCCTTCCTTTCACAAAATCAGCACTTCTAATACTCTTTTTCAAAATGACTTCCACCCACCCTCCCCCCTCCACACTTAGCCCGACATTGCTTGGGCTTTCTCTTTTCCTCATGATACCAGCATTTCTGTGTGTGTGTTTGTACACGCACAATGTGAGTGATTTCTAAAATTATATCAAAAAATTTCCCTTTTTCGAAATTTGTTCCATTCCACTTATTTTTGATTTAAAACAGGTTTCTTTCCCTCTCTATAGCCCGAACACGTTTTTTTATTGTAAAAATATTGTTCTATCTTCCTCTCCTTCTCACAGATAAGATATAGCTTCAAATTTCGATGTATGACTTATAAAAAAAATATTGCGTTAGAATTAAAAAATTATTAATGTGAAGTAATAAAAGGAAAACGATTCTGACGCTAAGAGTAAAACAAAAACGTTCATCATTTTTAAATAATAGTTAGTTTCTAAGAATCTAAAAAAATAAAATAGATTTCAGATTTTCATAAATAAATCAATCGTTACATATAGTTAGCTTAAAAATGTCTCTAAAATGTATTTTGATCCAAAATAATAGGCGATGTACTTTTTAATTAACAAAGAATTTATTTCCTAATGAAATAATAGAAATAATCCTTTTTAAAATACATGTATATATTTTTCAAAATCAAATTTCTATAAGTAATAAATGAAAGAAAAATTAACAGATAGCTATTGAAACGATTGCTTTTTTCTGAATGTTTGATTAAACATATAAATATATATAAGTTAGAAAAAAACAGTATGGGGGAAAAGCCTAGATATATATACATGTACTGAAAAAAACATTAAAAAAACCGATCTGATAAAAACATTTTGATATTTTATTTTAATTTATATAAACCTTTTTCATTCCACTAAGAAAATTTTTAAACTTTAAGAAGTAGCGTAATGCGAAATTGAATGTCTCTTCCTCTTCAGTTTCGAACCTGGGAACTACCGTTTTATAAAGCAGCCGGTTAAAAAACCACGCTGTCAGTTCCTTCGGGGAAGAGCAGTAAAAATTCCTTTAAAATAAAGGAAAATTTTTCAATTTCTCATTTCGTTATTTGTTAAAGTAAAAAAAAAAAAAAAATTTCGGGCTTCAGTTTTAAGTTAATGCTTTCAAACTTCATATATTGATTGCAAACAATAATTTTTAAACAAAAAAATTTTTAAAAAAGTAATGTTTAAACATTTCTCGCAAAAGAGAAAAAAAGCGAAAAACACATTTTTTTTTATAAAAAATTGTAATTTTATCACAATTTTTGTACAGATTACGTATAAAATTGCTCTACACACAGAAAAAACGTTTCGTGAGATTATTTTTATAAATACAGAAGTTATTAAGTATTTAAATAAAATTTTGAGTATTTTTTAAAAAATCGTAAAAAAAAACAGTTTTTGACATTAAATTTTTTAAATGACTGATTCTAAAAGAGAAAATCGAAAACTTTTTTAACGTAAAATATTTTTTTCATTAACGAGAAAGAAAGTGTAAGTGGAACCATTTAGAAATCGTATTCATAAAAACGTATCGATTTCGACTCATTTTAAAAATATCGTAAAAAATACAAAATATAAATATTTTGTAAAAAAATTATAGTACATCGTGGCGAAATAAATGATCTTTCCGAATCTATAATTATTTTTTGTGTGAGTCTCATGAAAAAAATTAAATCGTGTTTTAAAAAGGTTTGAAAAAAAGAAGTTCCGAATTTCCCCTGGTGATCAAAAATGGTACTAATTATGCGTTTTTAGGTTTTTAATTAATATCTTTTTAACTAATTGGACAACAGAATATAAATGGTCAAAACGGATTCCTCGGATGATTACCGAAGTTTTGGTACCCTCGGCGAGTTTCTGCGTCGTGTGTTTCGTGAGAAAATTGGGTCACATGGATAGATAGATGAAAAGATAGATACGTTTGTTAACCTTCAGATTTTAATAGTGTAGATATATACCGTATTTTCCTGTATATTATCCGCGGATTATGTGTTTAAAAGTTTCAAATTTCGTTGTGCGTATTATACGCCGCTGCGGATTATTTGAGAAAAAACATTCTCCATCAGAAAAGCTAACAATAACGTTTTGAAAGAAATGCCGTTTATGTTTTATAAAATAAATAATGGATGGCGCTTTCATGACTCTGATGACGTTTTTCAGCCATAACTAGTTTTTGTCCAATTACCTTCAAAATCGAATTCGATTCCTTGGAAGGAAAAAGCAGTTACTAGTCGCTGGTGCCATTTCCAATTTTCTCTTGACTAGAGCTATTACGTCCTTTGAAAGTTTTCATCACACATGTTGAAGCGAAAGCGTTAAGTTACACTGCAAACTTCAAGTTAAAAGTTATAGAGAAGGCTACCGAAGTCGGAAATCGGGAAGCTGCAAGGTTTTTCAACGTTGACGAATTAAATATTCGTTTGTGGAGAAAAAACAAGACCAACTTCGAAATTTGTGATCGACCGATCGTCATGGAAAACCTCACTGGACAGAATTAGAGGAAGAAATAAATAAATGGATTTTAAAAGAAAGAGACAGTGGGGGAAAGCAGTCTCGATCTTAATTTTTTTTTTTTTTTTGCTGTTAACTTGCTAAATTAAAAAAAAAAAGATTTTTGTCCGCGTGGAATGTTTTGTTTAACAACTCAAAACATAGATGGCAGTAGCAAAGAATTTTTTTTATCATTATTATTGAGATTATCGTAAAATATATTATATCATACGTTTATCATTAAAAAGATGTTTCATAATAATTTTTTTCTGTACAATTACTTACTTCTATTTTTAATTATTTTGTGTATTTTTTATCTTATATGACACTCATTATCGGCACTTTATATTTTGGATTATTCGCCGTAAAAACTGCCACGGATTATACGCCGCTGCGGATAATACAATGTGTTTTTTTTACTCGAAAAAAGGCTTTGTGGATAATACGCCGCTGCGGATTATATACAGGAAAATACGGTATATATATCAAGCAATAGTTTTTGATACAGTCTCTGGATTTTGGATTTTGATAGCGTAGGAAAAAAAATAGAGTAAGATAGATTATTTATTTCTTAATGTATCTTTGCTTGAAACTTCTTTGATAATTTTTTTAGTTTCATGAGACCAATATGATTTTTAGATATCAATGCGTGATTGAGTAATTACCTATCCCATAAATTTAGTACTGGATGTAGACATTTCCAATGTTTACTCAATTAGATAAAAACACTTGTAAAAATACACTATTCTACAAAGACATACTCCACAAAAAAAGTATTAAACGATAAATGCAATTGTAATGTGACGTTGGCAGATATATTTTTGAGCTGCATAGATAAGGACGAGAATACTTAGTCATCTAGAGATCAGAGAGAGAGAAAAGGCTATCCTCAAAATCTTCACAAATATTTTACACATAGAAATTTGAATTTTTTGGGGGTATCTATTCGTTTATACATTAAAAACAATGCTATGTTTATAGCAATTCACAAATACTAAATGTCGGAAATTATATGACCCTTTAAATATTCTCTTTGAAAAATAAAAATTTCAGAAACCAATATACAAGCCAAAACATTGGTTTCCTTCAATAACTGAAACCAACTATCATTTTTTTAAAAAAAATTGTTACTACTTAAATTACATACCATGAATATAGTTATACCACAGAATTATACACGTAGTTTTACCACAATATACATGTAGTTATATCACAAAAGATTCATGGCATGACACAAAATTTATTAATATATTTAATTTAAAAACTATTAAATAATGTATACTAATAAATCATATAAATTAAAAAAGCAATTTGTGAATTGTAAATTTGTACAATGATATTATAGAATACATACAAATACATAAAAGGATTTTCAATCGCTTAGAATTTAAGAAAGTCTCATAGAAGTTATTTAAATTTGCAAAGTTAAATTATAAATCAGTGAGAAAAACAATTACATTGTAAAATATATATTAAAAAATTATGTAGTATATATATATATATATATATATAAATTGTTATGTTTTTAAGTTTGTAAGCTTATAGAAAATGCTACGGTGCACAAAATGCAAAGTCTTTTATATCATTTTAAAGAAAATTTAATTTTAAATTCAATACAAAAACAAAATTCGAATATTTACAAAGCAAAAAAAAAATCTATGCTGCAGTAACTAACAATATACATTAGATACTTAAGATAGCAGTGAGTTATCAGTACTTAATGGAGTAGCCTTTATTTTTTATTACAGCTTCCCAACGATGTTTCATGGAGCTTAAAATAGGGTTTTAAGATCTTCCTTCGTTATTTCATGATGCCAAAAAACAATTCTAGACAATTAATTCCCTTTTATTTCACAGGGACAAGAGTTTTCAAACGGTGCAGCAAGTTTTCGATAGGATTGAGGTCAGGACTGTTTAATGGCCTTAACAACAATGATATTTAGTCAAGAAGCAATAATATCAAATAAAAGAGCAGACTGGACACCTAAAAAGATATGTGTGGCAAGAAAGTAGTTTTTCCTATGTTAAAATTGCAAGACAGGTGGGTGGTTCTGTGACTACATCTGGAGACTAAAAGTTTTGCTTAAGATGTCAAGAGACAAATTTAAGAAAAAACAAAGCAGGAAAAGGCCTAAAAAGGTGTACCACATCTGTTTATGACAGAAGAACAAAAATACTATGTCTCCAAGATAAAAGAATACCATCAACGGTCATCAGAAGTTATCTGAATGATGTTGATATTTCTGTCAGTTCAAAAACTACCAGGAGAAGATTAGCAAATGTTAGACTAAGAAGTGGAATTCCACGAAAAAGAAATCTCAATTTACAGCAGTGCTAAAAAAAGACTACAGTGGGCAAAGGAACACATTAATTGGACAAATGATTAGTGATAACAAGTTACACAGAGCAATGAAATTAAGATATTGTTATTCGTTAGTGAAGGCCGAAAATATGTAAGACGTAGAATAGGAGAAATACTACATCCTGACTGTATCCAGGCAATTGTGAAGTACCCACATAGTTTTATGATTTGATCATGCATATCAACAGATGGTATCGGTCGCCTTCATGTCGTTGGTGTGACACTGAATGCCAGAAAACACATTGATACCATTCTAGAACCCAAACTTCTACCTTCCATCAGGCATCTATTTACCAACAACGCTTCATTTACTTTTCAGCAAGATTCTGCTCCTTGCCACACAGTGAGGAAATCGAAATACTAGTATTGTTCTAAGATCATTGAATTGTTGTCCTGGTCAGGAAATAGCCCTGGCCTCAATCCTGTCGATAACCGTTTGAAAACTCTTGACCGAATGAGGTATCCATGACATATAAAACAAAATTAATTGAGACAATAATTATTTCCTGTCGTTATTGCAGCATTGCTTTTTTTTCTGTTGAAAACAATTGATTTTTTTTATTATTATTATTTATTTATTGAATTCAGTATTAAATTTTCTTTTAATTGATACAAAAGACTTAGCATTTTGTGCAACGTAACATTTTCTATAAGCATACAATCTTAAAAAATGTAACAATTTTTAAATGTGCCCACAATTTTGGCCACCACTGTATATACATGATGATTCGAAAGAAACATGGAGGGGCTTTTCGGGAAACAGTTTTTATTCGTTCATTAAAACAGCTTTCGACAACATCACTGTAAGGCAAACCAACGCCAATTGTACTGATTTTTAATTGGATTGTATATTCATTTCAATAACTGCTAAATCATCAATTGTAGTTTAAGTTTTGAATGGAGAGTAAAGGGAGAACTGAAGGTTGAATGATCTTTTCTGAGAAAGTATTAGCTGTTTAATTTTGTACTCTAATATGTACGGTGGAAAAATAAATGTTTGATGGAAAATAAAATTGTGTTTAAGTTATAAAATTACTAATCCTTGCACGCACATATGCCGGGTAGGCAAAAGTCCGTAAATTTTTTTAATTTATAAAACTCGGAAAATTAAACATAATTAAAAACGGTTTGCGTGTAGCATCAATAGTTCACGGGATTTTTTTTTTAAGATGAGGAGAAAAAAATTCAAAAACAGCCGATAGGCTGCACGCTTAGTTAGACATATGCAAATGAAACAATTAATTATAAATACTGATGCTAATAATCCAGATCCAGAAGCATGCCAACTAAGTGAACAAGGATGCAGAGAGGGAAAGACAGAACTTTGTTGGGGAAACTGTTTTACATGAACGAGGAATCAACCACTATTGCACTGCATCAATTCCGACTTTTAGAAAAATGTGAAGACCACAAAAGGGTCTTTAACAGTGTCAGACCTCATAAAGCCTGTTCAGCGATTTGAGAAACTAAATCACTCGAGGATCGTGTAAGATTTGGACGATCACGTCTGAGGCAGACACGTTTGGCACGTATTGCAGCCGAAAAGGAATCTAGTCGAGTCAGGACTAATCCAGTCAAGGAATTCTTAATACAGACGTTCGGAGAAAAAAGAATAATTAGCAAGCCATGTAAGTTTCTATGGCCTCCTCTGTCTCTAGATCTGACACCAACAGACTTTTGGCTGTAGAGATATTTAAATTCCCGCATTTATAGACCCAGTCCATCCATTCTGTTGGAATTGAAAGATACGATCCACCGAGAGCTGACATGTATACAGCCGGACATTCTGCACTCGACGCTGCTGGATTTGTGACCAGCCTTCAATGTGTCATCCCCTGTCGTGGTAGACATGTGGTATCTATACTACTATAATAAACGATTTGGTAACATATTTTTGTCATTTGCGTGTCTTTTCTTTCACTTATGTATACAAAATGCCACCTATCGGCTGTTTTTGAACTAATTATTTCTTATCTCAAAAACAATCCCGTGGCTTATCGATGCTAAACCTTCAAACCGTTTTTTATTTTGTTTATTTTTCCGGGTTTTATAAATTTTTTAAGTTTTTACGGACTTTTTACCCATCCGGTATATACGCCGGTATATAGATCGTCTTTTAAATGTAGGAAAGGTCCACATAATCAACAGGAAATTACTTACGAAGGGGGAAAATGTCATTTATTCATTAACTATCCCCACGTAAAATTTATAATAGCATGAATTCAGAGATCCCACTGCAATACAAATCCATATTCACAATATTGCATTAAGGTAATGAAAACTCTTGCAATCGCTCTCAGACTTTTCCCCCTCAACTGTTGCTTCTCTGCATCGCCTTAAGTAGGCTGGAAAGGTCTTCTAGATGTTTCTAATTTTTTGTAGCAAAATAATCTATTTAAAACTTTTCAGACTTATTTAGCGACACCTATTTTTGTAGCTAAGTTCAACTCTACCCATTTACTATAGTTAAAAGAATAATCGTCTGTTTTTCGCAAACGATCTTTCCAGCAATAATACGGCTTCGGCAGAGAAACAGAATTCGATATTTCCTTTACAATATATGCCGCAGGGAAACGATAAAATTAATGAATTTGATGAAATTCCTAAGGGATATGATCAATTCACGGAAGATGTTAAAATAACGTCTCTTGAAGCTCATTTCCCTAATGAAAGTAGTCAGCGTTTCTCAAACTATTGGGCGCGCCCCCTAGGGGGGATAACTCCACGAGGGGGCGCAAGCATGTGTGTAGAAAAGTTGAAAACAAAAGATTATTTTAAAAAAATTATTATATTACTGAAAGTAAGCAAACAAAATTATTCTGAGATGATAAAAAATAAAATACACATTTACACTGATATAATACACTTATAAAAGTATCAGTACCGCACAATGTATTTTGTAATTAATTTAACAATAGTAAGTTAAAAACAAGTTCAATAATTACCAGTGACCCCATGGGGTTGTCATATATAAAATTATATACAAGATTTAACACACATCTTGATAATTTGTACGGGTTATAATTAATCTCTTAACTGCCAATTAAAAGTTATGAGACTCGCTCCCCTATGCCACCGTCTTCCACGTGATGTATTGATGGTGACGGGGGTGCGAAAGAAAAGGAATAAATAAAAAAATCCTCTAAAATAAGTAAATCCTTCGAAAAACACTGTCTAGGTTCTTTTATTGCATTCCAAAGCCTTCGGAATAATTTTATGGATAGCAGTGCTCATAAAAGATCGTACTCCGGAAAGACGTATATATACGCCCTAGTCAGTTAACGCTTTGGCTGAGCAAGACGTTTATATACGTTAGTGTTACTTAAGAGATTAAAGTCGTATTGTAGCTTTAGGGTCAAAGTATAGTCTTCTTGGTTTCACTACATTGTTATTGTATGGGGGGTGCGTTGAAAATTATGATTGGATATTGGGTCGCTAATATTGAAAGTTTGAGAAGCACTGAAGTAGGTGATTTGATCAAATCTCTTAAATGTTTTAGTGAAATGATGAAATGACCAAGGCAGGCTCTCGTGCAGCTATTTTTTGCTTGTTACTACTCCCCTGTACCTCACGCTCCTCTCTGGCGTCCGTGCGCACAGCACCCAAACATTATACGAGGAAGGTTGCGTGCATTTTTATTACTGTTTTCCATACTTCGAATTTTTTTTAAATATTCCTTTAATTAAAAATGAGTTAAGATGCTGAAAAAAATCAAACTGTGACCGAATTTGTGTCTGAAGAACAGTTTAATTAAACTATCAGGACATTTTTGAACAGTTGGGTTGAAAAGAAACCCTTTGTGGACTCCCAAAAGGGCAGATGAAGCTGTAGCTATCATTGAACAATTTAAATTAGCACTATTAATTAAACTGAAACAAACACGTAAACAGTACTATTATGAAAAAAATACGATGTTATGAAAGTAGTTACGAAAAAATCTTTGATTTTGAAGTCTCAATACGAGACCTAGTTGTAAAAGTAGCACCAACGGAAAGGGTTTTTTTTATCAAATACTTCGAGAAACACATAAATCAACTGGCGATAAAGTAAGAGGTAAAATGATGTATTGTTTGAAATCGAAATACCTAATATCTACTTTAGTTATACTAGAGTTTTTAAAGCTGTGCAAAGCTGTGTCCAAAAATACTTTCCAAACAAAAGAGTCGTAGTTTACCTAATTGTATCTAGCGATTTCAATCATCGTAGCCAAATTGATTTAGTTAATTTACAGTCCCAGATAGAAATTACAAATGGGTATTAAACTACTAAGACCACGCGAAGAATTTCGGTTTTCTTCGATCATTGCCTTCAAAAAGAGCTTCTGAAGTAGAAATTGAGCTATTAAAAATATTTTTGGAAGAAGGCTGTTCTCATGTACTACAAAGCATCAACGGTCGTGGGTTTACAGCTGCTGTTATACAAGAATTAACAAGCCTAAGGCCAACACGTAATATTGTAAATGGTAGGCCTAGACTTCAGCTTGTAAAGGATATGTATAGAGATCGAATTAAGATATTGAAGCTATGTTATGTTCTTAGCTAATTTCAAATGGCACAAAAGATTGGGATATAGGTTGTCACTTTGTAAAATTCCGAAAGAATTTCTCTTTTTATCGAACCATTAAACGATCACCTTATAAAACTTCATTTGAAACAGAACCAAAAACAGGACTCCAATTTAGTCATATTTCGAAAGAATTACTTGAAAAAATTGTTACTGAAGATGACTTAGATCTACTCCTTAATCAAAAGAATCATGATATTATTTTAATACCAAAAGACTTACCAGCAGTTTCCTTAGAGTACAACAACACAATGCTTCAGCTTCAAAATATCTCTCCCAGCATCTGAATTAATTGATTACTATATTTAAACTTCATATGATCTATTAACTGTTAAATCAATTAACACTTCAATGTCACACGACCTATCGGCAGCGGATTTATTATCCACGCAATAAGGCTATAAATTTAGGGGACCCATCAGAAATTGAATCAACTCTTTTATAGACAATAAAACAATTCGAACCAGTTAACAATTCTACATGGTGTTTTTTTTTTAGTGGTATAGAACTTTAAATTGCAATAAAACAACGATGTATTATTTGATTGACATGAATTTTTTTATTCGAAAGATACTCTTGTGGCATTTACATTTTAAATATGATTTCTGGCATATGACTGCCACGGCTGGCTCGGATGTAGTCCAATCTGGACGTCCAATTTTCGATGACTTTTTCCAACATTTGTGGCCGTATATCGGCAATAACACGGCGAATGTTGTCTTCCAAATGGTCAAGCGTTTGTGTCTTATCCGCATAGACCAATGACTTTACATAGCCCCCACAGAAAATAGTCTAGCGGTGTTAAATCACAAGATCTTGGAGGCCAATTCACAGGTCCAAAACGTGAAATTAGGCGGTCACCAAACGTGTCTTTCAATAAATCGATTGTGGCACGAGCTGTGTGACATGTTGCGCCGTCTTGTTGGAACCACAGCTCCTGGACATCATGATTGTTCAATTCAGGAATGAAAAAAGTTAGTAATCATGGCTCTATACCGATCACCATTGACTGTAACGTTGTGGCCTTCATCGTTTTTGAAGAAGGATTCCACCAGCCCATAAAATGCACCAAACAGTCAGTTTTTCTGGATGTAACGGTGTTTCGACATACACTTGTGGATTAGCTTCACTCCAAATGCGGCAGTTTTGTTTGTTGACGTAGCCATTCAACCAGAAGTGCGCTTCATCGCTAAACAAAATTCGCTTATGAAAATCGGGAACAACGGCAATCTCGTTTTGGGCCCATTCGACGAATCTACGCCTTGCTTGATGTTCGTTTGGCTTCAATTCTTGAATTGCCAAACCAAACTGAGAATAAATCACTTGACAGCTGTTAAATCGGTCGCCATCTTGGAAAGTAATGCCAACTTAAACTTCTATACCTGGAAAAAAAACACTCTTTACTTCAACTTCTACTTCAACAGTTAAAACATCTGTAATGTGTGACGGGCTCACGCGTCTTTTCTTTAACATGTCCTTTGGGTTCTTTGGGCCAGAATTAATGGCAACTCTTTTCCAACCAAATCCAAGAAGTGAAGTGTGAATGAAAGATGCAAATTAACAAGCTTTTAAATATCAGAACTTAGAGTAAGCGAGATGGCAATTAGATGGAAATTTGTGGCAGTTGATGACAAGTAGAGGAATGCTAATATAGTTCTAGGTTAAATTTGGATAAGGTTACGTGGTGGTGATTAGAAGGTATAAGTGATCAAGATATAGAGAACCAAGGTGCATACCAGTGCACGCAAGTAAATACAAGATTGCCTTTATGATATTAGTGATTGATTCTTCAGACTGCAACAAGGTAGAATTGACTATTTAATATTAGAATTAGTGCGTGTATTAGAATTGAGTTTAAGCGATTCAGCTATTGATAGTGGTCCGAGTTAGGTTAAGTCGTTATTATATATATATATATATATATATATATATATATATATATATATATATATATATATATATATATATATATATATATATATATTGTGTGTTGCGTATTTTGCCATCGTAGATTCTCTCACATCAATTATTATAATTTAATTTGTTAGAAGTTTAAGTTGAAAATCTTAATAAAGATATATTAAGATTATATGTATGCCTCTAGTTCTTCCGTTAATCCTACAACTCTAGCTCACGCTGACACTCCGAGAGATATTCTCCCAAGAGGGGGAATACCACAAGTGTTACTTTCATCAGAAGGGGGAGCAGCCGTCAGAGACAATAAAATATGTTGTGTTTTTTGGTGAATAGAATTTATTGGAGTCCATTCCTGTGACATTTGTAAAAATCTGGTGCACGCATTATGTGGGAATACAGTAGGAGTAGAAAGACATGGATCGAAGATTATGTGCTATTTATGCAAAAAAAGAGAGCATTAAAGATAAAAGGGAAAATTCTGCAAAAAATCTGAAAATATCAGCTGAAAAAAGAAAAGAAGTTTCTTTGAAGAAATTAAAAGATGTGTTAGGGGATTTCAGTTTTGGGGTATGTACTTAAGATAGATAGAGGTCTATTAGATGGAAATAACATAGTGGGGGTCATATTACATTTAAAAAATAACTTATACCAAATTGGTACCTCATTATTAATTATAAAAGATTTTATTGGCTACCTAGAAACGCTCATCAAATAGCTACTACAACAATTCCACATATTAATCTAACTCTGCATGAAAATTGTACTTATTTGAAGATCAATGATTTAAGAAGTGTTCCTGTGAGCACACAATTCAAATAACGAAGTAAAACAAAAAGACATGCCTGTAAATAGCAACGTATTTTGTAACTCTAGTTGTGCCACAAATCAACAACGTTGTGAAGGTCTCCTTGGACCTCACTTTGAGAACGAGAATAAATAGGAGTCATGTAAGAACCAGTAGCCATTTTTATAAACAACTTTCTTTATTTGGTTATCTTATCCAAATAGAATCAAAGACTTTTTAACAAATATATCTAACTAGTATTATGAGGTTTTAAAGGTAATATCCTTTAAATTAACTTAATTAATGATCCAATTAATTAACAATTAAATAACGATCACGCAGAGATTACCACGATAAGAGATCCCAGAATTATATTCTATATTCTTATTGAACATTTAATTTTAATTTAATTCGCAATAATAAGACTAATATTTACCACACTGCAAATCAGCTCAGCTCAGCTCAGCTTTTATCTGAGATTAAATCTTCCAACAAGAAATCTTCAATTTAACTTCACTATAACTTTCTGCTTCAATCTCTATCTCCTACTGCTCTAACTTTACTATTCCGTTTGACTTAAATACTTTATCTAATCTGCATATAACAAGGAATCCTGTCCGCTTTTTGGAGTTGATTGGAAATAGGTAGGGAATTAAATTTCCCTAAAAAGGACGACTCAGAAGGTTAGTGATAAAGTTCCGTATAGATTTGTCACAACGTGTTTTAACAAAAATGAATAAGCCTTTTTTTATTATTTATACTCACTAAAAATGTTTGAGTTTTACACTAATATCCTTTTTAAAAAAATACCAGCCTAAATACACTCAGGAACATTGAAAATAGCGACACAAGAAGGAAGCTAAGTACAATCGCGAAACTTTACAAATAAGTTCAGTGTAATGTGATATGCAAATGATCCAAGTTTTGTGCCAATAAGCATGCTCATACACGCCGAGGTGGCGCTACAATCAGGAAGAGAGTGCTATATAAGCCAGCGCAAATTCGAAGATTCATAAACGTGACGACTACCCGCCGATTGTAGGAAGACTTTGGTAAGCGAAACATGCCAGGTAAACGTGCTAGAAGACATTTCTCACAGTTAAGCAAGTTTGAGAGAGATCTGATCATCGGGATGAAAACTGCAGGCTGGTCGACGCGCCGTGTTGCTGGCCAGGTGGATCGTTCGGAGTGTGCTGTTAGAAATTTTTGGGAGCAGTGGACACGAGAAGGTACCCACGCGTGGAAAACCGGGTCTGGAGCGACCAGGAAGACCACGAGGAGAGAGGATCGAAGGATCGTGCGGTAAGCACTTGTGGACCTCACAGTGACTCGTTTAACGATATGTGCAGACGTAGGCGTAGCAATTGTTCCACAAACAATTTCCAGACACCTTGCAGAAGCAAATCTTAAATCCAAGCGCCCTTTCCGTGCACTCCCTTTAACACCGGAACATACGGCAACTGCGTCTACAGTGGTGCCAAGCCAGATCAATGTGGAATGGCACAGATTGGTAAAAGGTTGTGTTTAGTGATGAATACCGGTTTGTTTGGGGGACAGATGATAACCGTATACGGGTGTGGAGGCGCCCTGGTGAGCGGTACAATTCCCCCACACTGTTCTACGTCACACTGCCCACACAGCTGGTGTAATGGTCTGGGGGGCCATAGCCTATGATAGCCAGTCCACTTTAATTGTGATGCGTGGAACCTTAACAGGCCAACGGTACGTTGATGATATTCTTCGACCCCATGTAGGACCTTTCCTAAATGGTCTCCCAGGGGCAATTTTCCAGCAAGATAATGCTTGTCCGCATACAGCAAGAGTTGCTCAAGACTTCCTACGTCATTTTCTGACTCCTCCATGGTTGGCCGCTCCCCCGATTTGTCCCCTGTAGAGCACGTGTGGGATCAGCTAAAATGGCAGATGCCATCGTGTCACTCTGTACATGATTTAGAGTTGGCTGTTCAAGATTTGTGCGCCCATCTGCCTCAGGACAACATAAGGTATCTAATCAACTCAATGCCGGGCCTTGTGGCGGCATGTATTGCAGCTGGAGGTGGTCCAACGCGCTATTGAAGTTGCCCAGTATTTGTGTCGTTGCACACCCTGTATTCATTTAACTGTCTTGTTTTTGAGATCAAGTTAATCTCTCATCTGTGTCATTATGTGTATTAAATTTCATTTCAATCCGATGCTTTCTTCTTGGGTCGCTATTTTCAATGTTCCTGAGTGTATCTAATTCTTTTGTTGATCAGTTTTGAATAAATAATTTGTATTGTAATGACTATTGTTTTATTACTTATTCTACATTTGAAAATGAACCATATTTGCTAAATAAGCACTTTTGGACTCTTGACAATATTATTTCATCATTTCCCTGAAACAGTTCAGAAATTTGATCAAATCCCTTACTTTCTTCAGGGAAATGACCTTCAAGAAACGTTATTTTAACATCTTCCACGAACTGATCATATCCCTTAGGGATTTGATCAAATTCCTAATTTTATCATTTCCCTGCGCCATATCTAATCAAACATATGAAATATTTATTGAATGCTTTTAACAAAAAGAAAACTACTGACCTTCAAGATATTTTAAATGACGATTATTTTAAGGATAATCAAATTTAAGTATCATCAAAGATGTTAATAAATTCTTAATTCATAATTTTAATATAAAGGCCAATAAAGCTATTGCTTCTAAAACTTAATGATGTACTTTTTTTGCTATGAATAAGTGTTTTAATAGATTTATTTTGTTAGAGTCTTTAATAAACATTTGCCCATTTTTTTCGATTAAGAGTATGTTGCTAAAAAAAATTTTGATTAAATATAACAAAAAATGGGTAGGTCAATCTTAAATTACAACAATAAGTCAGTCTCTCAAGGTATACTGGATTATAAATTTTTGGATAACCTCGAATTAATTGATGAGCATCATCGACTTATGTTAACTGTATTTATTATTAAAAATAATATTACGTAAATACGTAGATATATTACGTAAAAGGCACAAATGATATAAATTTATTTTTTCTGATAGTAACGACACTATTAAATAACAAATTAATAGAGATTTAAACAAATTTATTGTACTTTCTGCAGTTCAAATATAGAGGGCAGGAGGCATTTGTGAAGAATTTAACTATAATACTTTTAAAAGCCTCTCATGAGATTAAACTTTCAAACTAGTTATGACACTTCCTACAAAAATGTCCAATAGATGATTAAAAATTTACAAAAAGAATTCATTATGGTGTACATTGATAAAGTGTCTTGCAATTAGGCAATAATTTGTAACTTTTTTATAGCATTATGCTTAATATAAGTATTTTCTGAATAACAAACTATTTCATAAATCTGATCTATATTAAAGAGAAATTAAACAATTGTATAACGGCTATTTGTAAAAAATATGGAAACTAAATTTCCATACGTTTTTTAAGCTCTATATTCCATAAAAATTCTACTATACTACTTAATCACGCGAATTTCTTTAAAACTTTACCCACAGTACTTCTATCATATTACGAACTATTTTCATCAAATTGTTTCAGTTATCTTGGTGTTAAAACTATTATCAAAAATAGAAAAGAAATTATTTTGTATTGTAAAGATATTTAGTCTATTCATAGTTATGATTTTGAAGATTTATTTTACTCTATAGATGTTACTAATACAGTCAAGATTCTTTTAGAAAAATACAGCAATTATAATCTAAATAACGTTAAAAAAATTCACAAATTTAAAGTTGTTATTGGATATGAATTAAATGAAAGTTATGTTGATGGTAATAGTATAAGCAAATTACAGTTATGGCACAAGATCACAAGGTAGACCAGCAAGCAATAGTTAGGCTAATTTATGTTTACAAAATGCTGTTCCAAGACCCTGTGAACAGACGTCACTAAATATGGAGGTACGTCATCTTACATCTTAACGATGACATTGAGTGCATTTTGCCGAAGCAATTTTAGTATGATGTAATTTTGAAGCATGACTGTATAGCGAAAGCCTATCGTAGTGTTTGTAACAAACACAGTTGGTGCCTTTTTTTAAAGTATTGGCCAATAACGATTATTTTTGCGATACCACAAAGCAGTAAAATTGTCGTCGTATAAAGGTACCGGTGTTGCAGCGTGTGGATTCACGTGTTTGCCCAGTACACACAGTTAGGTGTTGACATAACTAGTTAAGATGGCATGCGCTTTATCCGTCCAAAATATGTGAAGTGGCCAATCGTTATCGCCATCATATTTGTTGATAAATTCATTTGCAAAGTCAATACGTTGTTGATTGTCCCCGCGTGCAACATCTGAACATGCTGGAATCGGTATGGAAGCATGCGGAGTACACAGCGAATAGCTTTAGGACCGTTGTTTTCGGTACAATTTTCGGTTTTCAGTACGGTGTTTTCGTTGTTTCAATTCATAAGAACCGAGGCTCTTGCAGCTTGCATGAGATGCATTTAAGTAACAGCGTACTCAAGAGCAGTTAGCTGTCTCTGGATCGTGGTATGTCACCTGCGCAGTCAGGGGTTTTTGTTCGAATTTTTCCTTGCTAAATTACGCTTACGTAGTACATGAGCCAAATATATGGTTAAAACAGTAAATACGCAAGGTATCCGTGTCATTCATCCCATTTTGATAATAAAGTTTTACCATTCACCATGAGTTCTTCGTTGACAGTCATTACGGCGGCATGTGTAAGCTCCCTACTGAAGAACCAACATTTACATCCCGCTTTTCTTAAGTTTTCTGCGCTTACTATCAAGCAAAGGGCGTTTTGCGTAGTTAGTTTCTGTCGTATGAAAATATCATCCGTGCTTCCCGATCATTTTTTGAGCGGCCGCTCACAGGGCCATTTTTTGTGCGTACACAACGAGTCTATTTTTTCTACACGTACCGTTTCAGCGCTCTTTGGGGTTTTCGACGCGCTGAGCATTTTGCGATAAGAGAAAGTGAGTTTTGTCATTAAAAAATTCGAGTTTCTCAACCTATAACCGTGTTCTTGTACACCATTTTATTGCTTTTCGCAGGATCACAAGCTCATACCTTTGAATAACTATATCCAAAATCTCATCTTGATCGGTTGAGCGGAACGGCCGCTAGAGGTCCATATATCAGGCGCAGGTGGGCGGGGGTGTGTAATTAAGGTTAGATCTATCCTATAGACGATAAATGCTGATTAATGACAATACTGGATTTACACAATCCTTATTTTATTTTTTTTTATTTTACATCGTTCAAACAAATTTCCGATGAAATATTACAATAATATGTAAGGTTTGTAATCGCAGACAGAGTGTCGGTACTAATTAGGGGTTGTTTAGCACAAAATGCTTCGTTGACGGATAGTGAGTGAAAGAGGACCTCAGTATGGTGAGGGTAGTATTTATAACTTAGCTTGAAAATACTTCTACACTAATTTCACCCTGCCCCACATTTTCACATGGGGTCACTTATAATTCAATCTACTCGTGAACAGAGAATAAATTACTCTAAATTTGAAAGTGAACAGACGTTGTACGTAGATTTTATAAAATAGATACATAAAAATATGACAATCCCCTCCTCTTAAGTATATAACATATCGTCTTTTCGAAAATTGTGTTTATATAGTATTAATTATTTGATCATTCAACGTCTTCGATGATCTATTCACTTGAATTAATAAGAGCAAAAGTAGTTAAGGAGATCATCAGCAGTCCTTTTGAAATTCAATAGTGTATAAGAGTCCGATTCTGATCTCTCAGTCCTTATTTTCGGGGAAAAAAAGAAAGAAAGAGAGCAGAGAGATCACGAAATTGTTCCCAAGTCAACAGTTTTTTCATTGCAATGAAGATTGTCAATATTTAAATCATTATTACACTTTTAAACACATATATGTAAAAATAACGAATATAATCATATTAAAATTACACATAGAAATAAGAAACATTAAAACTACAAACAACAGAATTATTTATCCCTTCTTCAAAAACATTGTCTTTTTCGGGTCACGAAATAATTTCATTTCTTTTGGTGCATAAAAAACTTAATCTGGATGACAGTACAAAAATTTTGATTACTACACCGGTGTCCAAGATTAAAGTTACATACACAATTTTGGCAATTAACAGAAGCATCTACCCCTATTGCTGCCCAGCCAGTATGGTGGATATGACCCTCGGCTTGTAACCGAGTGGGTTCGAATCCCGAGTAAGGCATGGTTGTATTTTCTTCGGGAAAAAAAGTTGGACTTTCGCGTGTAATGGATTCCCGTCTCGAATGGAAAGCAGCGCACCCCTTCTTGTTATATACTGGGATCATAATCTGTAATAAATGTCTATTTTCTTCTGTTTGTATTGTATGTCTCTGTACTTCCACTTGTATTTCATGTATATCCCAGGTTAAAAAAAAACACACGACAACAACCACCACATCTACCACTATTACTTTAAAAAAAGGGATGTTATATAGCGTAGTTTAAGAAACAATTTCGATTTAAGCGTGTATAATGTCTACTTAATTGTGTAGAGGGGTTGTTTTTCTAAGAAAACGAAAGTAGAATTTGAGTTGAATGTTGAAAGTTTTCTAAAACTACAAAGTTTGTATGTGGGATTTTTTTTAAGGAAATCAACGTCATCCAAACCGATTGCAGTTAAAATGACTACAAGGTATCGTTTAAACGATGAATTGTGATAGAGATCCGTTGGTAGGCTAAAAACTGGATAGTAACGTGTGGAAGTCTCTCGTTGGCTACAAGTGTCCAGTATGGTGATTTCCAGATTATGACAACAGACATCGGATACGATCCTTAAAAGGGCTAAACAAGGAGATCCAAGAGTCACAACACCTACGGAGGCTCTCTATGTGGCTTTTAATGCACGGCCGCATTGAGATATGACAGCTAGCTAGTTGTCTCAAGACCTCGTTGCTGCGTCTGGAACAATGGTAAGAAGACAAACCAAGTATAAATAGTCAGCTCAGAGGACTTTTACACCCAGAAACCAGTGGTGTGTGTTCCTCTTGCGCAGTTTCCCAAGAAAGACCATCTAACGTGGAGCCATGAACACCATTTTTGGATACAGCAAAACGGGCACCGTGTCCTCTACAGTGAGGAATAGTGATTCAACACACAAAATGATTCTCAACAAATTCTCAACTGGAGAGAGACTGAGAAACGTCATCATCCTGGAAAAAATCAGAGAAATCGATCACTTTGGTGGCATTGGCATCCTTGTGTGGGCAGGGATAATGTTGAACGCGCGCATACCGTTCTATATCTTTTCTGCTGGTACAGTGACAGCAAAGTACTATAGGGATAAGATTCTCGAAGCCTACGTATGAATTTTTTGAGGAGCCATGGGAGACCAAATCGTTTTTATGGACGAAAACGTTTACCCACTTAGAATTGCACTTGTTGACGATTATCTATATTGCCGGTATTTGCCGTATTGTGTAGCAAGTGAGGAACTTAGATCACAATCCAATAGAGCCCTCGTGGTCAAGTAAGTGTTTATTAACGTCCCACTATAAAGCAACAAGACGGTTATTAACGACGAACCTCGTAATTTTGAGCTATGGTCAAATAATGAGGACGACACCTGAACTGTCATCCCCCTCTCAACTTCCACACCACACCAATTGGAGGACTTTGTGCCTCGACGGATTTAACGTATATCAGCTCCTCTACACGATAAGTATTTAGTGGCACTAGGTCTCGAACTCCTGTCACCACGGCCACGAGTTACTGAATTATTCCTGTTATAAAAAAAGTAACACTTATCATTATTAGAAAAAAAATTACGAAATACTTTCCCGTGTTAAATATCGAAAATTTTGATTAGGTATAAAATTCATTTTCTACAGTCAAACGAAGTAAGGTAGTGATTCTCAAACTTTCAATCTTTGAGACCCTATTTTCAATCATAATTTTCTCCCCTCCTCCATACAATAACATTGTATTGAATTCAATAATTATATACTTTTGTAACACACGGTTTAATTCGAAGACCAAAATGTAGATGGCGGTACTTGTAACGGAAGCATTACCGATTGAAGCTCTGTAGTACCGCCAGAGAAAGTTGGGAACTGAACGAGTGAACTTAACTCGTTTCGCTGTCCAATCCTGGACTATGTATTATATTTAATTTCCTCTAAATGTTTAATCTGTATTATGTCTAAATGTCTGTTCTTTGTAACTGTGTTGTTTTGTGTCATTAAAACTATTTTAAATTACCCCGAGATCTTATCCATTATTTTGGCTTACCCAGTAATGACATAAGAGAACCGTTACAAATTGGCGCCAAAACGTCGGGCCGATCCGAGCAATTCCCAGCTTTCTCTCGCTTTTTCCACTTAGGTTGAGGCATTGTCACCCAACAACAAATAAAGGATTTGCAACCCTGCGAATATAAATAATGTTTTCATCCAGAAAATCTGTGAATAGATAAGTGTTGTTTATTCTAAATAAACTTACTCTGTTATTCTGTATAAGAACAGTGATTATATATTATTGCTCTTAGTATGTATTGTGTATATTACAGTATATAGTAACGTAATTGAATTTTAAGTGATATTTTCACTTATTTATTTGTCTGTATTCTTAATACTTTTTTTGAAAACGAAACTCGCATTCTATTGTTTGTTCTGATTAAAGCTAAGTGAAGGTTATTTATGAATGTATATTTACTCACTAATTAAGAATTTTATGCCATTAATATATATATATTTATACTTTTGTTATCAAGAAATTATTGCGATTGGTATTTATTCAAATAATTTCACGTTGATTCTTGTTTGATTACTAAACTTTTAATTAAGTTTTAAGTTGAATGCAATTTTATCATAATTTTTTTTCTTTTTATGTCTAATATAAAAATAATTATTTTGTGAAGTACATGATTTATTACGAAATATTACTATAACATTTGAAAACTTGTATGTTCTGATAAAGTATGTATATATATATATATATATAAACATTTATGCCTTTTATTTAAAAAATTTTTGGAAAATAATTTCAAGTACTTCTAAGTGTAAACAAGTTTGTAATAGTGTTAAGTGGAGGAAATAATTTATGAATGGTATTTCTATTTAAACGTATATGAATTGTTTTTGATAAAAAAACATTTTAATTGATTTAATTTAACGAATACGAAATTTTTCTTTGATTTAATTTAAACGATTTCATGTTAATTGCTGATACTCCTTTTGATTAATAATGAATATTATTTAAATATTATTATTTTGATTTTAAAGAACGAATTTAGAAGATAGTTGATATTGAAGAATTTGTTTCATTTTTTTTAATCTCATTAATATTGATGTGAAAATTAATTAGCACATTTTGAAATTAGAGAATTATATTGTTATTCAGGAAGTGTGTATTATAGTATAGAGTATTTTTTGTATGTATCGGAAACTCTCTCTCTCTCTCTCTCTTTAAGTGCATAAGTATTGTTTGACTATAATATTTTCAGATCACAGAATTGACAGTTTTGAGTGAACTTTAATTCATTAACTTTAATTGAACTTTACTAAATTAACTTTGAGACGAAAAATGGCTTTTTGGGAAGGTCCAGAAAAGAGGATTTACGAATGTTAGCAACAGAATTGGGTCTGGCTCCGTCGGACAATCTCGAAATTATTGAACTAAAAGATATATCTCATAACCAACAGCGATAGGTATGATGAGGAATTCGTCAAAGATGTGCTCAGCGTCATTGTGGAAGAACGTACTGCAACAGAAAAACAAAAAGCTGCAGAACTGGAGGAGAAACAGAAAGCCACGATTTTGGCTCAGCAACGAGAAAGATAATTCGAACTGGAAAAAATGAAAATTCAACTTCAAATGCAGAAGCTGTCGCAAGCACCTGTTACAAGCCAAAAGCTAGAAAACCCAAAGCTTGAGTTAAATAGAATTATTCCGAGATTCAATTCGAAGGAAGATGAAATGGGTCTATACTTGACAATTTTCGAACGTCAAGCGAAGTTCTTGAACATCCCTGAAAACACTTGGACAGCATACCTGATTGGCTCATTGCCACCTGATATAGCTCAACTCATCGCAAGAGAGGATGAAGATGATGCTCAAAACTATGAAAAGGTAAAAGAAATGCTTCTCAAAAGATTTCGCGTTACAGGGGATAGGTTTAGGCAGTACTTTTCCCAACAGAAGAAAAACCCAGATTCGACATGGCGAGACTTATATTTCGAATTAAGTTCTTATTTTGAAGGTTGGATCAAAGAGTTGAAGATAACCACGTATGATCAACTTAAAAGTCTGATAATTGCTGATCAGATAAAAAGAAAAACTCCAGCAAATATCAAAGAACATTTTCTGGATATTTGGGCGGATTTGAACGATCCTCTGGAATTGTGGCTGAGAAGTTGGACGCATATGACAACCTAAGGCCTGGAATGAAAAGTAATTCAAATCAGACTTTCAAGAAGAAAGAAGAATTCAGGAAACCCTTTCCCCATTAAAGAAAAATCAACCTGTTGGAGGATCCCATGAATACCACTCATCTGGACCCTCTAGAACAGTGCCTAGATTCCCAGGTTACAAAACTGAAGGAAGAAACCCGATAAGGTGTTACGGATGTGGGACTCCTGAAGTCATCAAGTCAAAGTGTCCTAAATGCACGAGAGCTAATGAAATGTAAACAGCAGTGAACTGTATGACGTTATTCAACTTGAATTCGAACTTGTATCCCCCAAGTGTGATTGTTCTCAAAATATTTGGAGAAAAGATTGCTGTATGTGCTGAGATACCGGTGCTTCCCATACCATTGCAGGTGAAAAGATGTTTAAATTCCTACAAGAGCATGATGTCACCTTTACGAACAAGAGGATTTCATTTATGATGGCTGATGGAATTCGACAGACCATTATGGCTCTGAGTACTGTCGTCGACCTGTACATTGAAGGCAAAGTTATTCCTACAGAATTTCTAGTTTTGCCTGATGCCAAAGGAAATAAGACTTTGCTAGGACTTGATTTCCTCAATGCAGCTGGTATCGTCCTTGACGTCCAGGGTGGAAAATGGCACTTTTCCGGAAATCCTCGGAAACAGTACAAGTTCTTCAAGAAGACATTAGAAGATATAACACTCAGCGCATTCGAACTTCGAAAGGATGAGGGTAAAAATCTATCTCCAGAACAGGCAAGAAAAATCAATATACTCCTGGACAGAAATGAAGCATGTTTTCAACCAGGGGGAGAGCACACGCCTTTCATTGAACACCGTTTTGACACGGGTGATCAACCCCCAATAGCAACGTATCCCTACAGGATGAATCCTGTAAAGAAACAGGATTGTCAGAAAGAAAACTTCGATCGACGAAGAAGAAAATATTATAAACCTGGTGACAAAGTTTGGGTGACCATTCATCCCATAAGTCGTAACAACAGGAGCAGGAAATTCATGCCCAAGAGAGAAGGTCCTTACCTCATACTCACCTTGAGATCACCAGTAACTTATGAGATTGCCGACCCGGCCAACCCAGACCAAACCCTTGGAACTTATCATGTTTCTGCCTTAAAGGACTATCAAGAACCTGACACAGAAAGAAACACCGGATTTGTCGCTCCTCTAAGGAAAAGAGGACGCCCAAAAAAGAAATTATCTCTTGGTTCCGAGCCGAGACGTCAACGGAACCAGAGGGGGAGTCTGTAACACACAGTTTAATTCGAAGACCAAAATGTAGATGGCGGTACTTGTAACGGAAGCATTACCGACCGAAGCTCTGTAGTACCGCCAGAGAAAGTTGGGAACTGAACGAGTGAACTTCACTCGTTTCGCTGTCCAATCCTGGACTATGTATTATATTTAATATTTCCTCTAAATGTTTAATCTGTATTATGTCTAAATGTCTGTCCTTTGTAACTGTGTTGTTTTGTGTCATTAAAACTATTTTAAATTACCCCGAGATCTTATCCATTATTTTGGTTTACCCAGTAATGACATAAGAGAACCGTTACACTTTGATGTTAAAGCAACAATACGACCTTAATTATAAACAGTACAAATTATCAAGATAAGTATTAAATTTTGAATATAATTTTATATATGACAAACTCATGGGGGGGCCACTGGTAATTATTAAACTTGTTCTTAATTTAGTATTGTTAAATTAATTTTCGAATGCATTGCGCAGTACTAATACATTTTATAAGTGTATTATATCAGTGTAAATGTGTAATTTATTATATTTTTTTATGTCAGGAATTTATTTATTTATTTAATTTTTCTTTTTTTGCTTGATATATATATATTTTAGTAAATTAATAATTTTTTTAAATAATCATTTGTTTTGGACTTATCTCCTCACATAAAGTTATCACGCCGCCCTGGGAGGGTGCGCCCTACAGTTTGAGACATTAAGGTATTAATTTGGGGGGAGAGAAGAGGGAGAACTAATTGCGTTGCAAACGGATCGTACTATCAAAAGGAAAAATTCTGAAATCTATTTAAACTGAATTTAAAACTTTAAAAAAAACATTGAAATTTTATTACAATTCCCTACACTTACATAGTTTGTTTTTAGCGTTAAAGAAAATTAAGCCAAAGAAACGTGAATAACTGACAGAGATACAGAAGAAATGAGAGTAACTATTTCCAACGTTGAAACCAATTTTAAGAGTCTTAACAAGCCGAAATATCGCATTAAAAATTGAAACACTTATGTTAAATTCATTTACTTATTATTATTTGTTATTGACTGATATGTAACTGTTATGTGTGTAATTTTTCAAATACAGCAATTAATATTCTACGACAACAACTAAAAACCACATTCTAGATATCTTTAAAAAGAACAAATATTAATTATGAAATAAATAACTGCAACGTTTACATAAAAGGAAACCAAAGACAAAAAAAAACATAATTAATGCTGGGCATCCTATGCATTTTACATCTTTTTACATGAAAGTTTGAGAAAAAATTGATAGCTGCAAAAAACACTAGGTTTTGAAAAAACTTACACACGCGGCTAGCCGATCATTTTTTATGTAAATTCAATGTAACATAACATCTAATTCAATTAGATTCTGAATCAATAATAATGTTGATCACAACGTGTGTAAACTGCGTTCCCTAGAGAAATATGGTAACCATTATGTGATACTTAAAGTGTTATCTTAAAATTGCCGCGCGTGGCGTGGAGGATTAGATTTTAAAAAATCTATAACAAAAGTAACCAAAAGGAATACATAGAAATAAAAGACAGTACAGAATTACACTTATTAGGGAACTTTTTTCTGTAGTTTCACTCAAAATGAAGGAGAAAAAAATTGCCGATTTAAATGTTTTTAAACTAAAGTAAATAATGCTGAGAATTAAATCTTTTTTTCCCAAATGAAAGCCGAAATATAAAATCATGTTTTTGTCAATTGTTAAACAAATTACCGCATTTACTCGAATCTAAGCCGCACTATTTTTCCACTGTTAATGCTACTGAAAATCGGTTGCGGCTTAGAATCGAAGACAAAACATTTGTTGGATGGGGGAAATTGAGTTTCCACCTCTTTCAAAAAGAAAAATGCAACCGTCCATTCCAACCAGTTGCATCGATGACTTATCCCATTCCGCAGTTTATCTCCTGTATTCAATCTATCCTAAACATCGTTGTGTCTGCTCGTATTTAGAAAAAGTTTTATATACGCTTTTTTTAATCACCTAAACATCAAAGATTCCGATACTAGCTTCAAGATGATGTTAGTTACAATGATGATAGTTCACAATGATGCAAGTATGAAAAGGGAGGCAATTTTATACGAAGAAAAAAAACGGAAACACGGCAGCAAACACTGAAAATTTGATACGGATGAAATAAATATACATCGATGGCGTAAACAAAATGATATAATTTTTGCTTTCAAATGTTCAACAGCCTTTACTAATTCTTCAAAAAAAAGTTCTTTAAAAAATGATGTGCATTACAAATGCATTGGATAGCACGGAAGAAGACAGCGTGCGGGAAAATGGCGACGCAGACAGCAATGAGGTTGATTCACAGACATTCAGACGCCTAGGCGAAATCACGTGACGAGGATAGCAACATATCCCCGCGTTTTGAATCAGTATGTAAATTTCGTATGCTTGATATGTTTACTTCTTGTGTGTGAAGCTTATTTCTGAAATTTTATTTATTTTTATTATATTTTTGCGTTATCCTTGTTTAATAATTAGGTATGAAGTATTTCTCGTAATTTTTTAGCATTTTTGTTTCAGTTTAGTATATTTGTCATTAGGTGTTAGTGAGCGAAGCCGATAGCTTCTTGCAGTGTTTGTTTATATATTTACATGTAATATGTTTATATGTAAAATCATATTTGGTTTCATGATCTTAATTACTGATAAATATCATAGAACTCATCCAAGAACATTTCTTGGGTCAATATTTGTAAATAACTCAATACAACAAATTTATTCAGGACTTAAATTTATAAGCAGGATAGTATCAATACAGATGAACCTTTTAGACTTTAATACTTATATAAAAATTAAAATCCAGAGTATTCTTATGCTTAATACATTTCAGCTGGGGTTGCATAGATTTCTTCAATAAACTGTGTTATACTTTAATAATATGTGTATAGTCTATATGTAAAACTTATCATCAAAATTAATGAATTTTACATTTTGATAACCCTTCTGCAAATGCCAATAAATGTTATCCATAGTAAAAAAAATTGTACATCTGTGTGACAAATTTATACAAGTCAAATTCTGAAAAACAGATGTTGTGTTAAGAAATCCCTATACTACATAATAAATACATACACCACAAAAATATTTTATAATTTTTTTTTTTTGTGTAAAAGAATTATGAATTCAAAAATGACATTATTTTGACCATGCAGGAGAGAACAGGACTTTTATATTCAATAAATATACACACCAATTTATCTTCCATAATATACACAATTTAATTAAAATATTTTATTGTCTTAATTTTTTACCACATTCAGAATGAAATTCTCAATAAATATCTTTTTACTAAAATGGTGCTGCGAATAAAGGCTTTAAAAATGTTGCATATACAGGGTGTTTCAGCTAAGATGTTACAAACTTCTAGGAGAGGTAGGGGACAACAAGACGACTCGAAGTATATAGGCAATGCTGGGTCGGAAATGCTTTCCTAAGGCTCCACGCGCCGACAAAATTTAGGGTGCAAAACTTCAACTGGTCTTAAAAACGGGAAAAATTGTCGAAACGCTTTGGGTTTTGGTCAAAATTATTGTTATTATTTATTATTTCATAAAAACAATTCTGAGCAATATTGGTGCTAAAACATCGCTAGAGGGCGCTTTAGACTTTGGAACGCTAGGGAAAAATATTCTTCAATATTTTTTTAAGTTTTTTGATGGCTTTCATAAGTTGAAACTTTAACTTGAATTTTGATACCAGATTTGGTATCCTCCGGGGAAAATTGATGTAAAAAATCGAACATTGTTCAGGGCACTTAAAGCACAAACGGTGCTAAAAAACGAGCAAAATGTTGGATTTCGGTGAGGTTTGCGCGAAAAGCATTCCCTTGCTGACTAATTTGTTCAAAACAAATTTTGACATTGTTGCCAAATTTAAAACCAGAGGTGCTTCAGACAAGTAAAAAGGCATTTCCGACCGACCTTTCCTATGTGATTCCGAGTCATCTAGGTGTACTCTTCCACCAACGAGGTAGAGTACACCTAGACGACTCGGAATAACATAAGAAAGGTGGTCTGGAAATGCCTTCCTGAAGCAGTAAGACCATCGAAAGCCTCATACGTAGCCCAGGAATTGCAAGTGTCGTGGCAGTGAATAAAGCGAGCAGGGTTCTCGGCGAAAATTTTAGTGAGAAAGTGTTAAAGGCAGAATATGCAAGTTTCACCGTCAAGAGTTGAATTAGCCGCCAGAGGGACAGAACAATAAGAAGGAGTCCGCTGGAAGGAAGCTTTATTTCCATCGCACACAGACTGGCTGTGCGATGGCAGAGTACACGAACGCAGAGAAAGCAGATATGATTCTGGCGTACGGGGCCACAGATTGCAATTGTCGAGCCGCTCAGAGGTTGTACGCCGAAAGGCATCCAGACAGGTGGACTCCTGCTCATACCATGTTTGCTCGCCTACACCAGCAATTATGTGAGACCGGTTCATTCTAGAAGGCAGCACGTAATCGAGATCGGACGGCACGTACCGAATTGAACGAGGAAATTGTACTAGATATGGTAGAGACCACTCTCAGTTTAAGTACACGAGGTATCGCTAATGAAATCGGGATTTCATACAGTAGCGTTTGGAGGATTCTCGATGATAGTGCCCTGCATCCATTTCACTACCAGCGCGTCCAGTCACTAAAAGAATGTGACTTTGCACCTCGTCAGGCCTTTTTACAGTGGTACTTGCAGCAACGAATTGTAAATCCCTTTTTTGCAGCCTCCGTGCTGTTCACAGATGAGGCGTTTTTTTTCTCGAGAGAGGGTATTTTCAACACCCATAACAGCCACTCGTGGGCAGCAGCAAACCCACATGTAACACGTACTCGGTCTGCACAGGATCGTTTCCTGGTTAACGTATGGGCTGGCATTCTAGGGGATCATCTAATAGGACCCTACATTCTGCCTGATCGCCTGACTGGTCCACGCTACCTGATATTCTTGGAACAAGTTTTGCCAGAGTTATTGGACAGCGCACACGTTACCGCTGCGACTCGTACTTCCATGTGGTTCCAGCAAGATGGAGCTCCCGCACATTTCAGTATTTCTGTTCAGAATCATTTGGATGCAACATGTGGTGAACGATGGATTGGCCGTGGAGGTCCAGTGCATTGGCCTCCCCGATCGCCAGACCTTTCCTGTCTGGATTATTTCTTCTGGGGGCAAATGAAATCCTTGGTGTACGAAACACCCGTAAACAGCGCCGAGGAACTTGTAGCACGCATCAGTGCAGCAGCCGGGGAAATACGAAACACTCCAGAAATGTTATCGAATGTTCGACGCTCCATGAAGCGAAGATGTGAAGCCTAAATCACATGCGGCGGGCGTCAGTTCGAACACCTCCTTTGACAGCAGTTTTTCCTTCTTTTCTTTACTTTTTCTTTTATGATTATGCATAGCAGTTAGTAAACAGCTTTTTTCCTCCTATTTTGAGTCTTTCCTTGTGTTTTACTTCTTGTGATTTGGTACTTGTGTTTTTTACCCTCTTTTACTAAAATTTTTGCTATAAAATTACTTTTTTGCAACACAGACCAACTCGAATCTCATTTAGGAGGAAAAATTGATAGTAATTATTCGGCTTACACCCAACCACAAAATTATCCAAATGAGTTCCAAAGTTGCAATGTCTGAAAGCGCCCTCTGGCTTTGATTAATGGCTACCAAGTGAAAATTTATTTTGAACAAATTAGTCAGCAAGGGAATGCTTTTCGCGCAAACCTCACCGAAATCCAACATTTTGCTCGTTTTTTAGCACCGTTTGTGCTTAAAGTGCCCTGAACAATGTTCGATTTTTTACATCAATTTTCCCCGGAGGATACCAAATCTGGTATCAAAATTCAAGTTAAAGTTTCAACTTATGAAAGCCATCAAAAAACTTAAAAAAATATTGAAAAATATTTTTCCCTAGCGTTCCAAAGTCTAAAGCGCCCTCTAGCGATGTTTTAGCACCAATATTGCTCAGAATTTTTTTTATGAAATAATAAATAATAACAATAATTTTGACCAAAACCCAAAGCGTTTCGACAATTTTTCCCGTTTTTAAGACCAGTTGAAGTTTTGCACCCTAAATTTTGTCGGCACGTGGAGCCTTAGAAAAGCATTTCCGACCCAGCATTGGCTATATATTTCGAGTCGTCTTGTTGTCCCCCTACTTCTCCTAGAAGTTTGTAACATCTTAGCTGAAACACCCTGTATATATATATATATATATATATATATATATATATATATATATATATATATATAAAATTTTTACTTATAACTTTAACAAAAGGTAAATGGTAATTTGCATTTCTAATGTTTGAAAATGGTTTTTAATTTATCTTCAAGTATAAACAAAAATGAGCCTGTAGTAAATTAAGTTATTTTTTCATTTCTGTAGTGAATGCTTTTCGAAATTTGTTTCCCAAAAGAATAAAATTATATAGTAATACATATTTGTCTCTCTCTCTCTATATATATATAATACATTATATATATACATATTTTTCTGTATATATATAGAGAGAGAGAGAGAGACAAAAACTTGTTTTAATATATGACATGTAGGGTTACATATTAGATTCTTGTGTTTTTATTTTAGATAATTTAATACAGAAGTATCTATTAACTACTCTGAAGATGAGTAAAATAATTAAAATTTAAGTTAACTAAATATATTTTATCTTTTTAAGTATGTTCTCTATATAATTTAATTTAAAATAAACAAAAAATATTTACATTCCTGTAGATATCTATCCAAATTCCTTTTAGCAGAAGTTTCTTTTGTGAACACAAAAATAGTATAGGAATGGAGCTGGTGACGATTTCTAAAAATGTTTGGTATTGAAAACAAGATTATTCAAAGTGGTCAGAGCATAATAAGTGAGGAGATGGTTTAAAATCCTTACGCTTCATCACGTTAACTAAACACTCGAATTTTTTTACTGGGATATTAAAAACAGATTTTTTCCTATACAATTATCTGATCGTTTACTGTAATCGAGTTATAATGTAAAAGAGCAAGAGCAAAATAGTATACAAAGAATTATTAGGTTAGAGTTAAGCGGGAGACAAACCAAAACATATTCACGTGCTCTCCTCATCACGTGATCATGACGTCACATGAATCAACCTCAATGAAGTTGATTCATGTGAAGGCACCTGTGACTATGGGAGTGACGAATCATTTTCAAAACTTGATGCTGAGGGTTGAGTAATTATAGGTTCATGAATGTGTTTGAAAGTAATTAATGCTGGTAAAATAAATATTTCTTTATTTTAGTTATTAACTTATTATTTCTCATTAATTTTTTTAATTTAAGTATCGGATATTATATAATGAACCTTTTACACATCCCCCCCTTCAAAAGCGTGTAGAGAATTGGGGATGCGGCTTAGATTCGAGTAAATACGGTAGATACTATATTTAAAGAAATGGTCAAATCTCTCAAACTGAAGTTCAGTGAAAACACATTTGATTTGATTTGTTTAAACTTTTCTATGTAATTATTGCAGTTTGCTTCTGTTGGCTCGAAATTGTTTTAATAAGTAGCGTCTGTTAACTTTTAAACCTCACCTCTATTTTAGATTTACAAGAGACCTTTTGGCGTCTGCATATATATGACCATGGTCAAAGACTATAAATATAATTTCTAACTTAATTGCTGATATATATCGTACATAAATAACAATTTAATAACAAATTTTACTTTTATTTTTCTATGGGATTTAATTGCCCATTTTAATATCATAAACATACAAATGAATCAATTGAAAAACACTCAAAAAATTAATTATTCGGGAATTATTTTTATAGTATTGTTCAAATAATTTCAAAAACTGTAATTATATCATAGTTGTCAGAGTATGCAATAAAAAAATAATTTATTTTTCTTTCCTATACTATAATGTTAAACTGATATAAAATGTAAGAACAAAAATAATTAGCGCCAATTATTGGACATTTTAAGAGAAAGAATATTTGAAACATTCAGTATTTAAATTTTTGTGTAATGTGCGACTGAATAGTAATAGCAAATTGTTTTCCTGTTACTACATTTTGGCACTATATTTAATCAGCGCAAAAAGAATTTCTGAACTTTTCTTAAAATTACCAAATATTTTTCTTCGTGTACTGTTTTGAAGACTTTGGGTGTAAGGACAAAAAGCTTCAAACAAGTTTCGACTTCACCTTGATTCTCATAAATAATTAACCTAGATCTTAGACATTCTAAATTTGTTTAATTATTTTTAAACTGATAATGAATACATTTTATTTCACTCTATGAGAGTACTTTATAATAAATTTATATTTAGTTAAGATTATATTTATAATAAAATACTAAACTAATTTAAAATTCAAAATTTTACTGATTTTTAAAAGTTGGAGTTTCATTTTTTCATGGGGGTTTCTAACGGGAAATTACTTTATACGCGTTTTTCCTTTTCTTTTACTCCAACACATATACCATTGGAATCAAAACTACGAGTAAATTAACTGTCACGATGCCTTGAGTTATTTGCTTAAAACAACACATATTCCTGTACTATCATAGGTATTATTTAATAATTATCAGAAAATTAAAATCCCCTCAATATAGTTAAATCCAATATTAAAAAATAGTTCATTCTAAATGAAAGAAGAATAGTTAGTAATAATAATTATGGTTTTGATAGTTAGATTATACACTGCTGGACAATTGCTAAGGACGGATCACAAATTGCTATGTAGCATAACATTAAGCGAGACATGAGGCCTAGTAGGATAAAATATAGTTGCCACACTGTTCAGACATTAGAATAAAGAATATTTATTGTTCTGGAAAGTACAAAAGCTGTGAAACATCTGAAAGAAAAAAAAATGTTCATTTGATCTGCGTACGGAGAAATGGAACAATGCATCTAAAAGTCAGCAGGCACCTTAAAGAAAGGTATCAGTACGGGATATGTCCACCGTGGAGTGTGATGCAACATTCCACACGTCGTACCATACTTTGCACAACATTATCCAGCAGCTGTTGAGGCAATTTATCCCATTCCTCTGTGAGTGCACGGATGAGGGTGTTCTTGTTTGTCGGAGGATAGTTTCGACCAGCAACTTGCCTCCCCAAAGCATCCCACACATTTTCAATGGGGTTTAGATCTGGAGAAAGCGCTGGCCATACGAGACGTTGAATACCCTCGCTGTCTAGACAATCCTGAACAGCGAGTGTTCGATGACATGTTGCGTTGTCCATAAAAACAAATTTATCACCGACAGCACCACGGAAAAGACGAACATGAGGAAGTAGAACTTCATCAATGTATCGTTGGCCCGTCATAGTCCCATTCGCAACCACATGTAGGCGCGTGCGGCCATTGATCATGATGCCGGCCCATACCATGATACTGCATATTGGATATCGGTCCTTTTCCTGGATATTTTCTGGACGATAAGCAGTACCACTCTCGCGCCAGATCAGTTGGCGTCTACAATCCGATGACAGACTGAAACTACTCTCATCTGAGAATAGTACGCATGCCCATTCCTGTTCAGTCCAATTGTGATGCTCACGACACCATTGCAAACGGGCAGTACGATGCTGTCTGGTCTGGTATTTTCCACAAGCACACAACTGCAATCAATACAATAAACCACGTTTCACCTTTTTCTTTCAACCCTTTATCGCTACTGCTCTCTGATTGGTTGAAATAACGGAGCATTTCATTGGTGGAAAAACCATTCACTCATTCTTACAGTGACCTTGTGCTTTCTTGTCAAGGTTTTTTCAACATATCAATGAAACTATTTACTTTAGATGAAATCTACAAACAGATTTGAAATCAGCATGAAAAAATACATTAAAATCAATAACAATATTTAAGATAGTGCAATAATTTCATAACGAAAAATGAAGTCAAACACAAAAATTACGCAAAAAAGTGAGTGTATTCAGGACTTTTTGCCACCACTGTAAGTATAACTAGTCAAGATAGGAAATATTAAACACAGTAGTACATTAACAAACTCTTGACCTTAGGAACCAAGATTGCAGGTTTATACAAGTTTTAGGGCTAGCCCCAACCTTCACCTTTAATTTGCCTAAGTGAGTGAGTGAGTGAAGATTAACGTCGCACTGATCAGCTGCACGAGGGCTTTTGGCGACGGACCACGTAATTTTGAACCATGGTCAAGTGACGTGGACGACACCTGAGCTGGCACCCCCCTCTCCTAACTACCACACCACACCAACGGGAGGACGTTTCAGCTCTCGACAGATTTAGCGTGCATCGCTGCCCTACACGGCGGGTCTTTAGTGGTACTGGGCTCGAACTCGTGACAAAGCCAGCCACGATCCGATGCCTATACCACTCGGCTACCGCGGCCTTAATTTGCCTAAACCACTGAGCCAAAGGAAAAGGAAAGAATAATATTAGGAGAAATTTAAATATTACAAATAAAATCAATATACTATTAAAATATAACGATGAAATTATATAGGTTATAACTAGTATTCACAGTTATAGATTTAAAGTCGAGGCAAAAGGGTAGATTGTAAGAATTACTTTGTGAGTATAGTAACTAGTTATGTTTCCCGCCAAGTACAATAGAGTAAAAGCAGTACCGCATAAAGTAAAAGTATATTATATATATATATATATATATATATATATATATATATATATATATATATATATATATATATATATATATTGATATAAAAATTTGTAGAAAATAAGTGATTACAAGAATATTTAAATAATATTATTAACTTATTAAACATGTGGCGCCATCTATTGAATAATTGCATAATTAGTTAAAAATACTTATATTAAAACATAATGTCAATAATAATTATTGATACATATTGTATTTTCACTGAGAACTATTAGAAATATAATTGTAAAGAAAGTTAGCAGAATATCCATGTTCAATACATTGTTTAATAAAGTTATTAAAAATTAAGCATATATTAGATTTATCGTTAACTAATACATTATTACTATAAATATAGTTAAAAATAATACTTTTTTATATAGATATAGATAAATCTGAATTCCAGTAAAGCACTTTTAGAATGTTGAAATTAAAGGCGTCTCTTTTATCGTAAATTTTACTATGTAATTTATAATACTTTATATACAATGATACATCTAAATAATTAGATTTAATTCGATTATGATTTATTTTAACTAAGTTTAAGTAACCCGGATAAAATTTAATATTGGGATCAAAATTATTATTTTTACCAGAAATAATTAAATCATCAATATTTCTAAAAATGTAATAATCATTATTAATAATATAATTATATTCATAAAAGTGTAAATATCAGGCAAACTAATGCTAGCTGGGCCTCCTTGAGGCAAGCCTTTAGTTTGTTTATATAATGAACCATTAAAAAAAATTAATGTAATTTTCTTTTAAGACTAAATCTATGAGAGTTTTAAATTTGTTAAAATTAATATTAAGATTATAATTACTGTGATCTTCTAAAATTACTTTAATAATATCATTGATATCAATGGAATTGAAAAGATATTCAAAGTCATAACTATAAACTGAATAAACATTTTTATTTTTAAAAAAATCTATAATATCTTTACTATTTTTAATTATAGCTTTATTACATTGCTTATTAATAAATTTGTATAATATTATGAAGTAATTTGCCTGCCGTAATAATATATGTTTTAAAACCATTTGTCACAGTTCTAAATTTAACAGGACTTTTGTGGAATTTTGATGTTAAAAATATAGATAGAAACTTAATTTTAGGAATGCAAAAATCCAATTTTTTATAAATAGCAATAATACGATTGCTAATTTCATTATGTGACAAATCCAATTTTTTAAGAGATTCATTGCTTAAAGTGTTCATTAAGCATATTATAATAAAAATACTTACAAATCACAGCATAGTTTCCAGGCACTTTGTCTATGTAAACTAAGATAAAATTCTTTTGTAATTCATAAATTTTCTGTTTTATATCTTTATAAATTCATAGTGAGAATGGTAGTTAAATTTCATCGGGTCTTTTAAAATATTGTACTTAAATTCATCAAATGCCTCTAAAGGTAGTCCATATTTAATTGCAGATTTTGTAATAAAATTATCTATATATTTATGTTTTAACAGTATTGTTGTTATTACAAACAGTTAATCTGAAACTAATGCCTTTACTCATGATATCCTTTAAAATTTTGTCATTGATTATATCTAAGTTGCCAGTAACTACATGTTAATGATGGCCATCAATAAAATCATGTGATAGTTTTTACATATACAATCTTCTATGTTAATAGAAGGCGAACTATTATTGTAATTAAAGATAAATCTGCCCATCGTTTTATTATATTTAAATGCTTTCTTAATAACTACATTTCTAACAGGAAAAGTGTGACAAATGTTTATTAAATATAAAAGAAAAATAAATTTTATCAAAAGTTTTATTCATGAATAATAAAGTGCAGTACTCTGTAATAGGCTCATTAATTTTCTCAATATTTATTTTGAATTTATTAACTGAAAAAAAAAATTTTTTTAATATCTTTTAATAATGTGTACTGCATGACACCTTTAAGCAATCATTATTTAAGATTTCATTTAACAAAACAATTCATTTGAGAACTTATTCTACTGTCTATATGCAAACATATATATATATATGTGTGTGTGTGTATGTATATGCATATATATGCAAGTGTGTGTGTGTGTGTGTGTGTGTGTGTGTGTGTGTGTGTGTGTGTGTGTGTGTGTGTGTGTGTGTGTGTGTGTGTGTGTGTGTGTGTGTGTGTGTGTGTGTGTGTGTGTGTGTGTGTGTGTGTGTGTGTGTGTGTGTGTGTGTGTGTGTGTGTGTGTGTGTGTGTGTGTGTGATGAATCCCCAGCCCCTCAAGTGTCAGTTGGGGTAAACTTCCTACCAGGACAACTCAACCCACCTCCCGCATAGAAACTTTGACTTCTACTTTCGCCGGACTAAAAGAAGACACGTGTACTAAGGACTAATTCGCCGCTGATCAACGCTGAAAGAGCTCTCGTTTTTGTCATGGCTTGGAGTGCAGGCTGCTTCGCTGAATATTGAAATAAAATATAATAGGATAAACGGCTGCCCGTTGCATTTCTCCTGTCAATCCAAGAAGTTCTCCAATACATGATAAATCCGGTAGGGTGTGAAACCTATTTATATTGTTATACACGCGGCAAGAATAAAAATGACTGCTTCAAAAATTGAATAAGAGCGCAACATAGAAATTTGTACGGCTACATAGATCGAAATACGATTTATTTGAAAAAGTTTCTTCAAAAACTTCATTTCGAAAATCAACAGAATTCAAAGTATATGTTTGTGTCAAGAAAATTTTCCAAGTAATCCATTGTGATAATCAATAAAACAAAATGGAAATATTGTAAATAAAATAAATACAAAAATGAACGAAAATATTATTTACATATAAACGAAGGAACATACGTAACTCCTCCTCATTCTCAGATCTCTGAGGATCAAAATGTTCTACCGCAGATTGTCAAAGAGAATAGGTGTGAGTTAAGAGAAATACTTTCCAATTATGATTCAATTTTTTCTAAAGACAAGTATGATGTAGGTCAATTAAGAGTTGAACCTCAAAGAATTATACTCAAATCTGACTTACCAGTTCATCTCAGACCTTATCGTACTTCTCCTATTCAGGAAAAAGAAATTAAGGGTCAAGTCGAGGAATTATTGCAAGCTGGGTTAATTAAAGAAAGTAATAGTCCCTATTCAGCCCCAATAACTTTAGCTTTTAAACGCGATGAAAGTAAAGAGACCAGACTTTGTATAGACTTCAGAAAAATAAATGCTTTATGTAAAGCGGATTCTGAACCATTGCCAATTATGGACAGCTTATTAGACAAGTTAGCTCGAGCAAAATTTTTTTCAACTTTAGACTTAGCTTCCGGTTATTGGCATGAACCCATTCACCCAAAGGATACTGAGAAACTTGCTTTCTGCACTAACTTTGGCTTATATGAATGGTGCAGATTACCATTTGGAATCAAGGTAGCCCCTGCAATTTTTAATAGATTAATTCGAAGAATATTAACTAAGTATTAAATTAGCTTTCTGGGATATGAAATAGAAGAGGGTAAAGTTACTCCAAATAATACTAATATCGACATCATCAAAAAGTTGAAACCGCCAAATAATGTAAAAGAACTTCTCTCAAAGGTTCTTGGGTTCAATAAATGTGTATCATAAGTTTTTTTATTCCAGAATATGCTGACCTTAGATATCCATTAAATATGTTATTAAAAAAGGATGCGAAATTTAATTGGACTGATGAATGTCAAAATGCATTTGAGAAACTAAAAGAAAGTTTAATAACGAAATCGATTTTATATTTGTATGATCCTGACTTAATTTGTCATGTTTTTGTTGATGCATCACAAAAAAGTGTTGGAGCTGTGTTGAAACAACCTGATGCCTCAAATGTGCTACACCCAATTGCTTACCATTCTAGAACCTTAAGAGACTACGGAAAAAAATATGCTATAACTGAGTTAGAATGTCTTGCAATAATGGATGCTTTAGATAAATTTTATTACTACCTACATGGCCAAAAATTTATCATACATACTGACCATGCAGCTCTTGTTTGGCTAAAGAATGTTAAAAATTTAAGAGGTCGATTATTCCGCTGGTCATTAAAGCTAAGTATGTATGATTATGAAATTAAATATTTAAAGGGTTATACCAACATTGAAGCAGATATGTTATCCAGGCACCCGGTTGCTCATCACCTTCAACATTCAAGTCATTTGCTTGACATTAATGAAATTAAAACTCATCAAAAGAATGATAATCTTTGTGGACCTAAATACCATGATCAAAGATGTAATAGTAATTAAAAAGAAAAATTTACATAAAATAGTTATTCCATTTTCATTAAGATTAAAACTGTTGAATCAAGCTCATGAGCAGTTTGGTCATCCCGGTGTTCAAAAAATGTTGAATTTAATTTCACTTCAATACTATTGGCCTAACATTACAACTGATATTAGTGAATTTGTTAAACATTGCATGGTATGTCAGCTTAACAAAAAAAAGGAAACAAAAGAAATTTGGGTTACTGCAACAAGTTCCACCTACCAGTAAACCTTTTGAGTTATATCTGTGGATACTGCTGGAGATTTCAACTATTATAACTCTACAAAAAAAATTTTGCACATTGTGATTGACCATGCAACAAGATATGTGTGGGCTTTTCCTTCAAAAAATGAAAATTCTGAAACCTATGCAAATATCTTAAAAAACAAGTCTTTCAAATCCAAATTCCTGAAAAATTATTAACTGATAGAAATGGGGCCTTTACTTCTTCCAGATTTAAAAAGTTCCTTAGAAATTATAACATTAAACATTTGTTAACTACAGCTCATCACCCTCAAACAAATGGTAAAAATGAACGTGTCAATCAATCTCTTGTTACTAGACTTAAATGCAAGGTAAATGCTTCATCTACTAAAATTCCTTGGACAAAACTACTAGACCAAGTGTGTAATGAATATAACTCAACTCCACACTCAATAACTAAATACCCGCCAGCATACTTGCTATTTGGTCTCTTGCCATATCAATCACCTATAGATCAGAATAATTATTATGAACCTGTTGATGAAGCACGTGAATTGGCCTTGAAGAGAACAATAGATTATCATATTAAAAATAAGATTATGTATGATGCTCGTTGTATTGAAGAAAAATTCAACCCAGGTGATCTTGTTGTGTATGAAGAGAGTTCCAGTATCCTAATACGAGGAAATTGAGCTCCCCTTTTTCTGGCCCTTATGAAATAATAAAGCCACGTTCGGAAGTCACTTATGAAATTAATAAACCAAATTCTTTGGCGAGGAAAAATTCCCAAATTGTCCATATTTCTAAATTGTTTATATATATATATATATTCCCCTGATAATTTAAAGTTAAGTCATGAATGAAAACTCAATTTCTGCTATTGTATACTTATGTCTTACACAAGTTACTTACAATTGTGTGAAAATATACCTTGTTTCCAGTTGAGACAAATTATGTTTCGTACCTATATTGTTGCAAATATCCACTTTTCAGGGTATTCAATGAAGAATTTTCATATCGGTTTAACACTTTCATTAGTATATCATTGTATTATTTTGAAATTTGTTAACATGCTTTGTAAATAACAATATATTGCTGTAATAATTAGTGATTGTGATATTGTTGTTTTCGGTTGTAACCACTTAATCGGAAATATTTTGAGTATTTGTGTAACATAGTATTAGGTACTCCACGCCATGACGATTATCAAAGTAATTCATAAGTTTTAAAAAACAATATACCTAAGTTTTCAGACATCGTTGTGTCATCAGTGATCCTGTCCCTGTTGTTGTACGAGCCATGCGGAGGGGGGAAATTGTGATGAATCCCCAGCCCCTTCTAGTGTGTCAGTTGGAGTAAACTTCCTACCAGGACAACTCAACCCACCTCCCGCATAGGAACTTGGACTTCTACTTTCGCTGGCCTAAAAGAAGACACGTGTACTAAGGACTCACTCGCCGCTGAAAGAGCTCTCGTTTTTGTCATGGCTTGGAGAGTGCAGGCTGCTTTACTGAATATTGAAATAAAATATAATAGGATAAACGGCTGCCCGTTGCATTTCTCATGTCAATCCAAGAGGTTCTCCAATACATGATATATATGCAAATATACATACCGTATTTTCCTGTATATAATCCGCAGCGGCGTATTATCCGCAGAGCCCTTTTTTTCGAGTAAAAAAAACATCGTATAATCCGCGGCAGTTTTGGCGGCGAATAATCCAAAAAATATAAATTGCCGATAAGGAGACACATAAAATAAAAAATATAACTAAAAATAGAAGTAAGAAATTGTTCAGTGGACAACATTTATAATAAAACACATCTATTTAAATATGTATCATAATATATTTTGTACGATAATCTCAATAAAACAAAAAAATTCTCTGCTACTGCCATCTATGTTTTAAGTTAAGCAAAACATTGCACGCGGAAAAAATTTTAAAAAATTAAGATCCCCCTTTTACACTTATATACACTTCCAAAATAAAAATATCTTGAATGATAAAAAAATTTATTAACAGTTAAAAAAGCCTTCAAAATCTGATTCATCAGATTCGGAAATGAATAAATTTATCAAATCTTCGCGTAACACATCCGAGTCACTCGATAGTAGACTCTTCATCGTCAGAGTCATTTTTGACAATAATATTACATTTTCGGAAAGCGTTCTTTACTGTAGTTTCAGCGACGTCATTCCATGCTTTCAGGACCCAGCGGGAGACCTTTTCATATGATGCCCGCTTCAATTTTCCCGTTTTTGTATAGTTTTTCTCCATCGGACATCCACTGTTCCCATAACTTTCTAACTTTGGATTTGAACGATCTATTAATACCGACGTCTAAAGGCTGCAATTTTTGTCAGTCCTCCAGGTATTATGGCAATTTTGCCGACGTGGACTTGAGAGCATTTTTTACGTTTTCACTCACAGGTGATTTCATAGAGTCCATAATTAAAAATGCCTTTGGATGAAAAAAAGAATTTTTGCGTTTTCTCCAGATAGTCTGCAGCCATGACAACATGATTTGCTCATTCATCCAGCCATTTTCATTCGCACGAATTTCCACACATTTAGGAAAGTTTTCTTTTGGGAGAGTTTTTCTTTTAAAAATTAACATCGGCGGCAATTTCAAACCATTTGCAGCACAGCATAAAATTACAGTAAATGACGTTCTTTCATTTCCAGTAGTATTTATAGGAATACTACTTGCTCCTTGAACGTCGACGGTCCTGGTAGGTGGAATATCAAATGATAATAGAACTTCGTCCATATTATATATATAAAAATCAAATCCTCTGTAAAATTATTTTCAACAATAATTTGCTTGCAAAATGTCAAAAAGTCGTCATACTTTTTCCCCCAGTCATCAGGTAATTTCTGTCCGACCGTTGAACGACTACATTGTTTCTCTTCATAAACCGATAACACCACGTGGGTCCACCAGAGAAGTTAACAATATTCATTTCGCGTGCAATAACACACTCGGGCTTTCATTCTGATGCTAACTGTCGAGACAGCTTTCCCATCGTCCCTTTCTTTTAAAATCCATTTATTTATTTCTGCCTCTAATTCTGGCCAGTGAGGTTTTCCACGACGATCGGCCCTTTTACGTCTATAGCAATTTTCGAAGTTAGTCTTGTTCCTTCTCCACAAACGAATATTCGATTCGTCAACGTTGAAAAATCTTGCAGCTTCTCGATTTCCGACTTCGTTGGCCTTCTCTACAGCGTTTAATTTGAAGTCTGCAGTTTAGCTAACACGCTTACGCTTCATCATGATAAAAACTTTCAAAGGATGCAACACCTCTAGTCAAGACAAAGTTGTAAATGACGCCAGCGATTTGTAACTGCTATTTCCTTCCGAGGAACCGAATTCGTTCTTGAAAGTAATTGGACAAAAACTAATTATGGCCGTAATACGTCAGCCGAGTCGTGAAAGCGCCATCTATTATTTATTTTATAAAACAAACAGCATTGCTTTCAAAACTTTGTTAACTTTTCTGATAGAGAATGTTTTTCTCAGATAATCCGCGGCGGCGTATAATCCGCACAACGAAATTTGAAACTTTTTTAACACATAATCCACAGATTATATACAGGAAAATACGGTATACATATGCAAATATATATATGCAAATATATATATATGCAAATATATATATGCAAATATATATATATGCAAATATATATATGCACATATATATATATGCAAATATATATATATGCACATATATATATATAAATATGCATACAGACAGTAGAATAAGTTTTCAAATGAATTTGCAGTTTCGAGACAAGGTCCGAAATGTAAACTATGTACCTACACCAAGACGCCTATTCATTCTAAGAGACTCTCCCTACCTGTTTCGAAGGAAAAAAAATAACTTAGACTCAAATTATTGCATCTGAGGCAAAGTCACTAGCAGTTACAGAGTTTCAGGGGAAAACTCACATGCTTTATCTTAATTCACAGAAAAATTAGAGCATGCTATAATCAGTTTTTCCTCAATATTTTTTTTAAAAAAAATAAATAAAAGCATTAAAATTTAGAGAAAAATATAAATAAAACAATTGGACCACTAAATCAATCCCGGAAAACTTACAGCAATAATAGCTAATAGTAGTTGACTCAAAATCAGGATTTGGTAGGTAACCACCAAAACCCACACATAAAAAAAACGTTTTGCATTAACACAAAATGAAAATTAAGCAAATTTCAGAAATTAGCGAGTCTTTGCAAATGCACCTTATTCACTAATAGTAAAATTTTAATTTTAACGAAAAAGTTTCAATTCTTTTCAGACAGTAATATAAGGGAAAGGTTGGAGCCTTGAAACTATGTTTAGCGATGCAGTCTTAGTCAAAAGCCTAAGAATTGCTATTGTACTACTATGGCAATTCTACGTTGATCTATATCGTATTGCTATATTCTTACATATTGTTAAGAATTAAATTAGAATTATAACAATTTAATACATTACTAATGACTATATATATATATATATATAATTATTACAGTTTTAGCATTACTAGAAAACTTTATAAGATCTAAGAGAGCTACAGCAACCCTAATAAAGACGTAACATCAAAGAAGTGGACGTAAAAAGGCTGTGGTGAAAGAATTGGTGGATAACGTGCTGTTATATGTTGATGGGTAAATTAAATCAAAGGATTTACATCAATTTTGGAGACTCGTTGCTTTTTGATTCATGGGAAGTGAAAAGATTGTTTTTAAACGTTTCGTTGAAACTAATATGACGGGATCGAATGTGCTGGAAGTTATTTTATGTCATTGGGACCTGAGGCAATTTTCCGAAAATGTCGTTTTTAATATTGTAGCTTAAGTATATTTTTTTAATTATTTGTAGGATTTTTTTTATTATTGACAAACCGTCCACAATTGTCTTTAAAATGTTAAATTACTGTAGATGTGTATTGTTGTTGAATGCAGGAAACGAGTACAGTAGATTGGTTTCAGTGTTGATTTCTGGAGTAGAAATTTCGCCTGACAACAAGCTTACTCTCTCGAGAAATTAAGCTAATAAGCTTTCCGCAGAATACGAGATATAGTTGTTTTATTTCTCCTTACAAAACCTTTAAATGAATTGCAAAGGAATAACATGAGTAATTTCTGCGATTAAAAAATCCAACAAACTAAAAAACAAAGGTTTTTTTTTTATACCCTATTCCCTCTTAACTTTACTAGATATGTAATGAATTTATTATTGTGTTCATTCTCATATTTCCACCTTGCTTTATTTCGAAAGTATCCATATGAAAAAATATTAGGCCCAGAATTTTTAGACTAGTGTACATAAATTACTGCAGCATAACTTTTTTTGACACCAAAAGTAATCAATTTAAATCAGGATACAAAAGCTGTTTTCCACCTGTGCATACCCTCGACATGCAATTAAGTACCGTAAAATCCGGCGTAAAACGCGCACTTTTAAAACCAAAAATAAGATCGAAATTTACGGGTGCGCGTTATACGCTGGGTATAAAAATTAAAGCTTTAAAAATTAGAAAAGAGATGAGCATAAAAAAACCAGACTTCTACATAGATCGAAATACTGTTTATTTTAAAGATATGACTTACTTTATGAACTGAGTTGTAATTCTATAAATATACTATTTTTTCAAAAGTTTGGGATACCTCCAATAAATACTTAAAAACGTAAGAGCACTACGTATGTACATTTCAGGTTGCTTCGTATAAAAGGGGGTGCGCGTTATACGGCGAATATACATCAAAATAAAAAATGCAGCTAGAAGGTATAGGTGGGCATTATACGGCGGATTTTACGGTACGTATAATGTAGATTTGTATCCCTATATTGTAAGTCTCAACGCATGTTTCAAAGCCGAGAATAATGGTGTATACAGATTGGGAGTGGGGGTACCCAACACCAAGAAAAACTGTATAGACTAATGAAACTTCGGCAATACATTTGTACAAGTAACATATTTAATTGGTTACAGTTTCAAGATCACAGGTTAATGTAAGCGCGAGAAGAGGCCTATCAAATGTGAAATGATGGTGCATTAGAAATCGGTGTAACCACCAGAATTTTGAATGCATGCATGCATGCAATGTGTCGTTCAGATACAGGATATAAGTTTGTGGGGTGGAATTGCATGCCTACAGTACTTAATCGGTCAAGAACAGAGCACTTAATTTTGGTTGAGTGTCGTTGGGGTAGACGTCCAATGATGTTCCATTTGTTCCCGATTGGAGAAAAATCTGGTGACCTAGCTGGCCAAAGCAACACATCAGCACTTTGCAGAGCATATTGGATTACAACAGTGGTATGAGGGTGCATGTTATCCTATTGGAAAATACCCCCTTAAATAATGTTCATAAATAGCAGTGCAACAGTTTGAATCATCAAGTTGTACAAGTTTACCATCAGGGTGCATGGAATAACCACAAGAGTACTCTTGCTATCATAAAAAAATTGCTCCCCAGACCATAACTCCAGGTGCAAATCCAGGTCCTCTAGGCCGCAGAAAGGTTGTTTGCAGGTGCTGACCTGGCCTTCTTCTAATCACAAAACTTCGGAGTCACAGATGAATTGTTCGTTAATGATGTCACCCGAGTTAAGTGACGAACACAGAAACAAGCTATCCGAACTACTCCGGAAATTTTCTGGGCTTTTCACGAAGACCGACAAGTCGACAGCCGCGAAGACGAATGTGAAACACAGGATTTTTACTGGTGATCATGCTCCAATCAACCAACGAGCATACAGAGTCTCGCCGACTGAAAGACGCATCATTCATGAAGAGGTTCAGAAAATGCTTGATGAAGGTATCGTCCGACCCTCTGAAAGTCCTTGGTCATCACCCGTTGTGCTCGTAAGAAAAAAAGACGGTAGTTGGCGTTTTTGCGTCGATTATCGCAAGCTGAATAGCGTCACGAAAAAGACGTTTATCCTCTGCCTCGTATTGACGATACGCTCGACTGTCTGAAAGGTGCCAAGTTCTTTTCTTCCATGGATCTCCGATCTGGTTATTGGCAAATAGAAATAGACGAAGCGGATCGTGAAAAGACGGCATTTATTACCCCCGAAGGCTTATACGAGTTTAAAGTCATGCCGTTTGGTCTCTGTAATGCACCTGCGACCTTCGAGAGAATGATGGACAATTTGCTACGCCATTTTAAATGGACTATGTGTCTTTGTTACCTAGATGACATAATAGTGTTCTCAGAAACTTTTGAAGACCATCTTATACGATTAAGACTTGTTCTAAAATGTCTTCAGGAAGCTGGTCTTAAATTAAATTCAAAGAAGTGTCTTTTTGCTGCCCAAGAAGTAAAGATTCTGGGCCATCTTGTATCTAGTAATGGCGTTCGTCCCGATCCCGACAAAATAAAAAGCCGTAAGAAATTTTCCCACTCCAAAGAATATACATGACATACGAAGTTTTCTTGGCCTTTGTTCATACTTTAGAAGATTTATTAAAGGTTTCTGTTATCTCGCCGAACCTTTGCAGTCGTTGCTGAAAAGTGGCGTGGAGTTTCATTGGGGTCCTGAAGAGGTGGAAGCATTTAACAGTCTTAAGAAAGCACTTACTTCGGATCCAGTATTGGGGATGTACGACGAAAGAGCTTCTACAGAAATCCATACTGATGCAAGCGGGTACGGTATCGGAGCTGTCCTAGTACAAATTCAGAATAATGTCGAGAAAGTTATAGCATACGCTTCTAGAACTCTGACAAAAGCCGAAAAGAATTATTCCACCACAGAAAGGGAATGTCTTGCCATCGTATGGGCTACCAACAAATTTCGGCCGTACATATTCGGGAAACACTTTACTGTTGTAACTGACCATCATTCCTTGTGCTGGCTCATGAATTTAAAGGATCCTTCAGGAAGGCTTGCCAGATGGGCCCTCCGACTTCAAGAGCATGATTTTGACGTAAAATATAAAACCGGTAAGAAGCATAATGACGCCGACGCTCTTTCGAGAAATCCAGTGGAAGAGGAAACGGAAACATCAGACAAATTTTTAGCAGTCACGACGAGTATGAACCTTGCGATGGAACAGAAAAAGGATCAAGACCTTGCGAAATTAAAACTTTTGAGCAACTCATCCAAAAACGAAGAATTCAGATTTATCGACGGTATCCTTTGCAGGAAGAATTTTGATCCAGATGGAAAGTTGTGGTTGCCAGTCATTCCTAAACATCTACGAGCAGACATACTAAGGCACTTTCATGACGCCCCCACCGCAGGACACCTTGGTTTCGCGAAAACTTATGACAGGATACGCAAGAGATTTTACTGGCCGGGAATGTACCGAAATGTCGTTCGGTATGTCATGCATTGTCGGGAGTGCCAAAGGAGAAAGTCCGTTCCTCAACGACCACCTGGACGTTTAGTTCCCATCCCTCCAGCTATAGCTCCTTTCCATCGCATTGGAATTGATCTCCTTGGGAGATTTCCAAAGTCTGCTCATGGAAACAAATGGATAATAGTCTGCACGGATTACTCAACACGATATGCAATAACAAAAGCCTTGCCGACAGCCGAAGTCGACGAAATAGCGAAGTTCTTACTTGAAGAAATTGTCCTCAGGCATGGAGCTCCTCGAGTAATTATCACAGATCGTGGAGCCGTCTTTCGATCCAGACTTGTTTCCTCTCTCGTCGACTTGTGTAACATTGATCATCGCTTCACAACGGCGTATCATCCCCAAACAAATGGACTGACGGAGCGCTTCAATAAGACCTTGGCCGACATGTTGTCAATGTATGTGGATGTAGAGCAGAAAATCGGGATGAAATTCTACCATTTGTAACCTTCGCTTATAATACCGCTAAACAAGAGACCACAGGTTTTACGCCGTTCTATTTACTTCATGGTCGTGAAGCGGAAACGACACTAGATACAATGCTACCATTCTGTCCTAACGATTTTGATGACAATAACATCACCAAGATAGCAGCCAAAGCCGAAGAATCACGACAGCTAGCCCGAGTGCACACTCTGAGAGCTCAAGACAAAGATCGTCGACGTTACGATTCCAAACACCAAATGGTATCTTACGCTCCCGGAGATCTCGTATGGGTTTATACTCCAGTGAGAAAAGTCGGTCTCTCCGAAAACTCTTAAGAAGGTATTTCGGACCGTATCAGGTGCTACGCCGTTTATCAGCCGTGACTTACGAAGTACAAGATTTTGATCCTGCTTCACGAAAAAGAAAACTAAGAGAAGTTGTCCATGTACTGCGTATGAAACCGTACCATGATCCCGCCGAGCAAATCGAAACCGAGGATATTCCTCCCAAAGAATCATACAAAGGACCCATCACTCGTTCCAGAATAAAGGCCCTTGAACAAAATGACAGCGGGGCGCTGTCTTCTTTTTCGAGGGGAGCAATGCCACACGCATAATTTGCTACAAGTCCCGATAGCCGAGTTGGCAGAGCGTTGGACTGAACTTCCTCAGGTCTCGGGTTCGAATCCCGGCCCCGGCAGATTTATCCAAAGACTGGAATTTTGTTTCCGTTTTTAATGTATTGTTTCTCTAGGTTCTAGATGAATCCAGATCATTCTTTAGAGTGCATACTAGTTATTTCTCGAATATTCCGAAGTGTATAAAAGCAGAGTTCATCGCCAGTTGGGCATGTTCTCAGTCCAGTGTTGTATCGAGCTCCCAGCGTTAGAATAAATCTAATTGTTTGTTTAATTGAACTGTGTACTTCTTTCGAACTCCGTGAACTCCCGATGTGTCGGAAATAACACATAGATGCCCTTCATTTAGTGGTTCAGCTTGGCCTATGCACATTCCTCTAGGGATGATTTGGTTTCGGAACTGCAGGTTGGTAACCCAGACATCACTTTTTCCGTTACGATATGTGGATACCATGGACGGTGTAGCAATATTTTCTCGAAGAGCAAATGTTTGCTGCCGTCTAGAACTACATTTATGTCTCCTCGGGTTTGATATCCTGATACTGTTATTCTAGTTAAAGAATGCGGCTTAAGTGTATAGTCCCTGGTGGCATACAAATTCCAGGCGTCAGGCGCTGTGGAGTCTCGACAGATGTCTTCTAGAACAAGTTCATTTTGTCCACAGTCTATAACGGCTTGAGACGCCTCTAAAAAGTCCCATCCTAGGATGACGTCATGGCTACAATGTGATAAAACAATAAATTCAAAAGGCAGTTCTCGATTGTTTATACGGACACGTAAAACACATTTCCCTATCGGCCGAACAAAATTTCCATCCGCAACTTTCAGCATAACGCTCTTGGCATCAGCAAACAGAACTTTCTTTAAAAATCGGCGATACTTATCGGATATGACAGAAAACGATGCCCCAGAATCTACTAGAGCACGTATCGGCTTCTTATCTATTATTACGTCTAGTTGGTTACCAGTCATCTTGGCGGTCGACGGAGGATTTCCAGTACACGCGGCCTCACATCCTTGGAAGGTCGCTCTCTTTAGTTTTCCTCGCTCCTACGGCCTGGCGACTGACTGGATCGGCGATATGGCGACGGGGATCTGTAACGACGTATTGGGGATCGACCTCTTGTTGGACTTGGCGTAAAACGGCGAGAAGAGTTTGGTCGGCGTATTTCTTCTTCAGTGCCAACGTCGTCGAAGTTCCGTCGGCGGTTTCGAGAGTTGTCAAAGACAGCCTTTCTCTCTCGGCAGTAGCGCATTACATGTCCAGGACGTCCGCAGTGGAAACAAACAGGTCTGTTGTCAGCCGTTCTCCACACATCTGTTTTTCTTGGTTCAGGTGGGAATTTCTGAACAGGAGCTCTGTATTTCCTGGTTACAGCGGCGTATGTTGGTCGTGGTCTAGTTTCTGTAGGTTTTGTTGACACTGGGGCCAAAACCCTTTCAACTTCGTCTTGAACGATCTCTTCTAAGGATTGGGGATCGGAGTCCAAAGATTCTTGCGTCTGGTTAACTAGTCGATGGACTTCTTCTCGTACGATTGTGCGAATAAGAGAGACCAAATCAGTCTCATCCGTCAGGGATGCAACCGGTACGACGTTTGGAAGCCTTTCAAATCTCGGTCGACCAACTCTCTTCTGCTTCATATCTTCGATATAGTTGCACCATTTGATAAAACTTGCTGTGTCGTTGATTTCTCTCGTCAACAGGGCCTGATAAATATCCTCAGCAACACCTTTCATTAGGTGTGACACTTTTTCGTCTTCTTTCATCAGAGGATTTACCTCTTGGCAAAGTCCTAATACACTTTGTATGTAGGACTGTGTACTCTCGCCTGAACGCTGGGCTCGGCATTTTAGTTGTTCTTCTGCCCTTCTGGTATATTTTTGACGGTCACCGAAAAGTCCACTTAGTCCATTTTTAAACGCTTCCCAGGAATCTAAGGCGTCTTCGTTGTTGACATACCACTGTCTCGCAGTACCGTCAAGAAAAGAAATAAACGTTAGCCAGGCACATCATGTCATCCCACTTGTTAAAGTTGGCTACTCGATCGTACTCTTTAAGCCATTTGAGAGGGTCTTCCCCAGGCGCTCCTCGGAAGGTCGATGGGCTCCTCCATTGCTGTAACGAAGGTGTTACTACAGCGGGCTTGGCTTCTTGCTCGGTCGGCATTTTGTCCTCTTCCTACTATTTTCTTTTAACAGTCCGAATTCGGGGGATAATCCTCTTAACCGGAGGCTCCTGCGAAGGTTGTCACTATTATCCACGTTTGACGTAATTGTACCCCGCGCCTCCACCAAACTTGTCACGGAGTTCGAAAGAAGTACACAGTTCAATTAAACAAACAATTAGATTTATTCTAACGCTGGGAGCTCGATACAACACTGGACTGAGAACATGCCCAACTGGCGATGAACTCTGCTTTTATACACTTCGGAATATTCGAGAAATAACTAGTATGCACTCTAAAGAATGATCTGGATTCATCTAGAACCTAGAGAAACAATACATTAAAAACGGAAACAAAATTCCAGTCTTTGGATAAATCTGCCGGGGCCGGGATTCGAACCCGAGACCTGAGGAAGTTCAGTCCAACGCTCTGCCAACTCGGCTATCGGGACTTGTAGCAAATTATGCGTGTGGCAATATACAGCCATCACTAGCACCAAGACAGAAACAGATCTCATCAGAGAACACAACATATCACCACTCCACCTGCCAATGAGCTCTAACATGTCATAACTGAAGTCACAGATGTCAGTGGTTTGGAGCTAAAGGTATGAACACTACAGGGCACCTGACTCAGAACTATTCCTGAAACAATTTATAACAGTTCACTGTGTCACTCTGGTGCCAACAAAAGCTTTAACTTCAGCTGCAGATGCACTACTGTGCTCCACAGATATATGGTGGCCTTCCCTGACTATGATGACTCATGCGTGGTTAGACCTCAATTTTTCGAGACCACCGCTGCCAACAACCATGCTCAGAGGATACATTTCTATCAAATCTTTTTTACAATATTGCTGAAAGAAAATCTACCTTTTCTTGGCCCTATTATATGACTTCATGCAAACTCAAGTAGCTGTTGATAATAGCTTCTTCGTCTCCTTATCAGTATTCTTGATTAACATCAACTCACTGCGTTAAATATTAACAATAAATAATGCTCAAGAACTTTAAAAAATGTATACAAAATAAACCTGAATCGCATGCTCAAAGTTGCGTTACTAGAGCTATACTTATATGCCAACGCAAAACTAGCATCAGTCATCTTTCAGACATATAAACACGCCTACCAGATATCTTTTATTTAGTAGACCTTCTAGGTGTTGGATTTATTTTCAACAGTGTATATTTATGCTACAAGAGCAAGAGTTTTTATTTACAATGTCTTCTTATGCATTAAAACTGTTCACACACATTTATTCATTTCACCGAATTTTCAAAAATTCCTAATTCTTGGTACAGTTGTAACTCAACGTTATAAGCCTTTACCTATATTTTAAAAAATATCATGAACATTTATTTTTGTTTATTTTGTATATAGTGAGTTCTCTTCCCACCATTATACTATATAACCACAAGGAGAAAAACCTTTCCATGATTTTTGAAAATCTCTTTCTGTAAAGAGACCATAATGTAAGCAAATGAAACTTACTATTTAAAGTAAAGTTTAAGTAACTAGCGGAAGATGTTGATAGCAAAATCTTAGGAGATAGTGTTAGTGTAAATTATAGATGTGAAAGAGCTACTTTGAGGAATATCTTTATTAGATTGTAGTCTAATCATCGTTTTAGGAGGCCTACGGCATTTTGATTGAGTGTGTGTGTGTCCGACTTCATCTCGTATCAGATATCGTTATTTAGAGAGTGTATTTCGTTCCTATTTGCTATTGCAACCACATAAGAGTAATGCCGAGAGAAAATAAAAGTTGCAAATTTTACACAATATGCCTTTTCCTTTCAACAACTGCCCTTTCCTCTCACTAAGTGAAATCAGGTCAGCCACAATTGCAATAGCCTACATCCAGAGTTTTCAATACTCTTCTATAATCAAAAGGGAGAAATTGTAATCAATTTGTGAAAGTGTTTAGCAAACAATAAAACTTATGTATACAAAAAGAAACAATTTCCCTTAGGTTGTTATTTAGATATCTTATATTGAACACCTTATTTTAAGTTTTGGATCAAATTACTGAAGGATTGATTAACATTGGATTCTGAAGTTACATCAGAACTATTGGCAATGGATCTCAGTTTTTAACTATGATCAAATTATGAAAACAACCTGACTGGTATCCCCTTCTTCAACCTTCCACACCACCTCAACGTGAAAGCCTCGGAAAGATTTAACATGGATCACCAAACTAACAACATATCTTTAGTGGAGCCAGACTCAAAACCCCTATGAAGTAACATCAGCTACAAGTTTGCGACCATGACCACTCGGCTACTACAATCACAAAATTACAAGAGAATATTCAAAACATCACATGGGTTATAAATGGGGTAAGTTAATTTGAAAGATTTGAAAGCCATTTGAGTGAAACTACTCTCATCTTTACTATAATATCTACATTTTCTGAAATAAGTTTACAAAAACTCAATAATGAAACTAACATAATTTTATATTTTATCAGAAAACTAAAATGTGTTTGTCGTTTAATATACAAAGTAGAAAAAAAACTTATTTTCCTTTTCCAGCAAGTAATTTTAAAAGTATGTGATGCAATGTCTTCATAAATTAATAAAGATATATGAAAATATTAATATATAACACATTTTGATAAATTTCAACATAGTTGGTTCACTATTTACAGTATTTATAACTAAAATAGCCAATAGAAAATAAAACATTAAGCCTACTTCAAAAATCTACTAAAAAAATAAAATTTTTAAGAAATTATTACAGTTGTTAAGTAGATTAACATATTATACTAAATAAGTTAAATATATAAGCATATATTTTTTATCATTTTCTAAAAGAAATATCAATATATATTTCAAAAAACACTTCACTTAGCAAAGAAGTTACTTTTACATTCAAGTGCTAAATCTAAATTCTAACTTTGTAAAAATGTTTTTAATAGTTAACACTTTGAAATTCCATGATGTGAATATTTTTTTATAAGTGAATCAGTTCTATAAAGGAAAAAAGAACATGATTTAAATTTATTTTTATTTAGAAATACAAACATCCATACATCACATTTAGTGTCCCCATAACAGTGGGGGAACCATTTTAATACAATTATCACTACAAGAATTTTACCAGTTTCCTGTTCTATGTCACAAACTATTTACACAGGTATTAAGATATAAATTTTCCTTACTTGTTCAAAAAATCATTTATCTGAATTTTTTATTTTTAAATTTCTTATAAAAGGTAAATTACAAAAGTTTTACAAAACAAAGCTATTTTAAATAAATTTGTGGTTTAGATTACAATGCCAATAAAATAACCAAAAATGACTCATGAAAACAAAAGAAATTTTATAAAAAGCTGTTGAACAATTTAAGCTCAATTACCCAATAAAAAAAGCATCTTAAAAATCTGTTTTCAAAAGATACCAGCTTTTTTTTTTAGATAAAACTTTTTTTACCCCTTTATTAAAATTACAATTTAGAACTGTACTATTGGATCAACAGCTTTAAAACTATTACACTAGTCAACAAAATTTAATTTTGTTTCATGTAGATATAAAATTATAGTTTTAAAAAATTGTGGGTGTATATATACATACAAATGCTGATTGTAAAAATACCTTTTCTTCTCTATCACAAACGTAAGATAAAATTCTATATAATATATATAACTATCACAAATGCAAAATAAAATTCTCTCTATAATATAAATAAATTTAAATGAACTTTTTTCAATCTACACTTAATACTTCTACAAAATAAATGGAAAAATAATAACAAAATAATTGAACATATTGATAACCTCGCTTTAAAAATACAAAAAAGAAAAGAAATTTATTACTAGAAATACATAGCTAAAAATAGGTTTTTACAAGCTTAAATGAATGATTAAAATAGCTTCATTAACAATAGTCTCTTCTATTGTTTCTTTAATGCCCTAGTTTTAATAAATTATCATTAAATAACATTCTCATCCCATAACAATTCGAAGCTATTTAACGAAGTTATTTATTAACAATCATTTTGGAAAAGATTGAACAAAAGTTTCAATTTTTTTACTGCTGAATTTTAAACCTTTAATGAATGCAGATTATTATAAATATTATATCATCTGTTATAATAGATAAAGATTTCAGATTATTATTTATTCAAAATACAAAAGCATTTTTAGGTTAGCTAAATAAGTATACAGATTGAAAAGCATACGAGACAAATTATATGTGATAGAAAAAAATTGGTATAAATTTTTTCATTCAGCATACTGGCTTTACTTATAATCTTAAGTTGTGTAATAACTTCTCCCCCAAATGAATATCAGGTATTATTTGTAAATATATGCCAATACATAAATTAATACAAGAAAAGAAATGGAAAAGAATACCAAATAGTTTAGTGTATATGATTTTTTTTTATTGGAAACATGGAAAATAATTTATATTTACGAGTAATTATGCATTACTGTATTTTAAGTAATTAAAATTCTTATGTTTAAATTTATTACATTATAAATGTAAAAAGATATTTGTGTGTTAAGCATGATTACATTTTCTAAACAATAAAGAGAAATAACACTAGATAAAGAGAACTAGTATATTTTAAGTGATTCAGAAAATGTAAAAAATCACATCTATCAGGAAAAAAAGCAAAAAGCAATTTTAAAATGGACTTCTAAATAATACTTTTATAAATTAAAGTGCTACATGATAAAAAATTGCAATTACAATTATCACACCAATGCCCACAAACTACAATGACGAATGACACTATATACACAGAAGCTTGCCCTTTAAATACTCTACCATCACATGAAACAGTTCACCTAATATACTTTTAACATAACATGACAATTTCTTACACAACAGATCATATTTATACACATTGTATAGAACATTAAATAGAAGAGATTAAAAATAACACCCCTCGGGAGATTTTTTTAAAAAGAAAAAAAGTTAACTTCCCATACTTAAAATATTTACCTTAACTTCATAATAAAAGGCAACCAAAATGTTCCAAACATATAAACATATATAAGTAAAATTTTAAACTAAATGTGAAATACTAATAACCTCAAAATTTATCAAAATTATGCATCTTTTTTAAAATTTTCTTTTGTATTTGGTAAATATTCAATCGACCAAATAAGGAAATTCAATGCACTTCATATTGATCATATATATGTATTAAGTACTCTAGTTATACATTCTGAATAATTAAATAAAAAGTTGTTGAGGTCATAGTTAAATAAATGCTTCAACTTGAATATCACTTTTAAGTACTCTCTCACTAACCAATGATTTCTTCATAATCCATACAGTTAATTTTATCACATAAAAGCACAAATATATAGTTGTTGCAGAATGATGATACTGGAAATGTAAAATTTAATGAACAGAAAAATAATTTTAAAATGGCAATTTAAAACAATTAATAACTAATAAAATAATTTATATCAGTTACACGGTTTGCATTCATTACTATTCTCAGAAATAGGAGAAGCACATATATTCCTATACAAGTTTTCAAATGAAGCAATTTGGCACCTGTACATTTAAAAATCGGCTTCTGCTTGATTCAAACATGAATTAATAAAATGTTAAGGAACAAAATGGTTTTAAAAATTGCTCTTTAAATAAGACTATGATTAAGTTTTTAATAAGACGAAAGTCCTCAGTTCCTATAGATCAGTAGAAAAATTTTTTTTACTCAGTTTTGTAAACATTCTTTAACACTCTGTTTCACTCAATTTTTACTGTTTCAACAAATATTTATTCAACAAATTGCTGAAAATTCAGTTGTAAAAGCTGTATAACATTTTAAATAATATCTCATTTTTTTTACTCGTTATGATTTCATTTAAAACTTTCTACTTTAGGCGACCAAATTATAAAACATCTTAATAATTTTAATACACAACTTGGAGATTCATAACATTATGTATGTTAACATATACATGTACACTTTGGTTTGAAAACAATTTTTACAGCACCAATTTCTTTTTCATTCAGATAAGTAGCAAATTTGTAATTGGTCTAGTTTCATTATTGCACACACATTCAATACATATTTCATAAGGATTGAATTTAGTTATTATGCTTACTTTAAGAATTACTTTAATGTGCAATCAAAATAATGCATGAAAAGTTTTCAAATTAAATAAAAAAAGATGTAGGAAAAATTATCTTATTTAATTTAGTCTAGAAACACACCAGATGAAAAAAAACATTCTTTTAAAAATAAAAGTATAAGGTACTTCATTGTAATGATCCTAATCAATATAAATCTGGAAAAAATTCTATTTTACAATTTTGTAACAAAATTCTTTTACAAAAAAAAATCAAGAGATTAATTTATTTTACAAAATATAGTAAAAAGGAACTTATAACCAAATACACAAAATATAATTGGATAAAATAAGAGATTGTTAAAATTAATTTTTGGATATGTTTCCTTTAATATCCATATATAACTTGGTTTCATTAATAGCAGTACAGCTTTCCTTTAAAAAAATGTTTGACATGTGATCATCAACAACATATATCTTAATTAAAATAGCACAACATAAGGTACATAAATTCTATGCACAAAGTTTATTTGCAATAATCAGATTAAAATGGGGGCTATTTGTATGTATTTTTTTTATTATTATTATTATTTCCATTTGGAAAGAGCAGCATTTCCACTAATTAATATATATGAGGTATTTCCTATAATTTTATGCGATAGAACTGTTTCCAAATTCAGAAAAAGCTAAAAATCATGAATTGGTAGTTTATGTGTTAATAATTTTCTCCGTGTAACCATGAGTATGTACTTAACACATTATAACATCCATAGATTTTTGAAAATATTAACAAATAAGGGATGAAAATATTTCCTTCTCCTTATAACAATTTAGTCAATCAATTCAATGCTTTAAAACGTTTTTGAAAACTGTAATTATGTACATGAAATTTTATTTACAAAACAGATAATGTTTACAGTGCCATGAAGTTGCAAATATTTTAAAACTATAGCTAAATAAAAGATATTCAAAAGTTAAGGATAGCACATGATTTTCATAACTAATATCAAGATTTTGCATTGCACATAATTTTATGATTTTTAGAAACATCCTAAATCTTAGCAAGAAATTTTGAAATTAAGAACTATAAGTTTTTTCATTTCAGCATTCAGTTTTCAAATTTTTTTTTAACGTATTACAAGATGGATTAAAATCCTTCAATGTATCAAATCATTACTCCCCCCCATATATTAATTACACCACACTGTTTTCTAATTTTTAAAAATTATGGAAAAGCTATTACAGAACTGTCTAATATACTTTACAAGGCCAAGAATGCTCAAAAGTAAATTATAATAGCAATAGAAATTTAGTTTTGCTCAAAATATATATTAAATTTGCATTACATTTCATGACAAATTTACAAAGAGACTTTATAGTTTTGAGGTCTATAACAAGCTTCCATTTTCAACAATGAGATTTTAAAAAGTGGAAAAAATAAGTAAAATAATTTTTTCCATTACATAGGAATGAGACCATAAAATTACATATTCAAAATATACAAACCTATTTTAAAACTGAGCATTGAAATGCAAGACCAGCATAAATTTAGAATTATTGCATAGTTGTAAAAAAAAGCACCTGTTATATTTCTGTACATTAAAAAGAAATTATGTACCCCTTACAAAAGAGATCTTTTCACTCCCAAGAGTGACTTTTGAAAACATTTTATAAAATTTTAAGCCAGGTGTGTTTAACTTGATATTATAAAAAATCAATTCCTTGATCGTAAAATTTTTCTTTAGTGTGTTCAGACTAATTTTTCATCTATTTTTTTTTAAACAAATACCTCTTAAATGTAAGTACTCCTAAAAATAAAATTTCAAGTCGAAAAAATAAAAAGAATACAAATAAGAAAAAAGTAATGATGCAGTTCGAAAAACTAGGAATAAAAAATTACAAAAAAAAGTACATTTTTTATACTTAAGTATTCACACTTAAGTTCCTAATTAAAAAAAATTAAGAAAATTTTGCTCATTGGTTGGTTTAATATTCTCAAGTCATTGAAAAAATAAACTACTTGAATTTCTGAAGCAAAAGACAAATCGAGTCCATGAAATTAAATAGCATTTTAGAACAACTAATTTCAGTAATTAAAATTTTTTAAAAAATTTTAATCTTAAATATTTTTTCAAAATTTCAATAGAAAGTTCAGCTTGAAATTTAGATTGATCTAACAATTTAAGCTTCCTTGGGTAGTATAATGTCATAGGGAATTACATCAACTAAACATTGCAAAAAAAATTACAAGTATTTACTGAGCGAGAAATTCCATAAGACAAGTGTAATATAATCATTTTCAATCGATTGGAATTCACACTGAAACAGACTTTGCTTTTCCAGAATGCTAATGAAAGGATTTCTCGTACTTGAGGAGTTAACATCTTAAATTTTACCTACACATAACAATATTAAAACAAGACTTAGCATTTATTGTGTATGTATATGTGCAAGTTTTTCTGATATATATTAGATGCATAACACTGTGACATTATTTTCAAAATTATCAACAAACATCAGTTCCTCAAAAATACAACTAGAAAAGTATAGTTTTTGTAAACCTATCTCTTCGATCAGCATGCTATTAGAATAAATTGGAATGTTACAATTTTGAGCATGTTCAAACCCCATCTATCCAATCATTTTCTGCAACAAAAGCATATGCAACAAACCTCCCCTAATCAAACTAAAAGAACATGCAAACAACACTTCTACATATAATGTGCACCATATAGCCCATAAATAATTCAACTCATAATTAGAATTGAAAAAGTAGAAATAAATTGCAACAAGTTAATCAAAAAAATTAAGCTGTTTAAAGAAAATGGTAATTATACAGTTACATGATTTAGACTCATTATTTTTCTGAAGAAATATATAAACTATTATCCTATGGAATATTGATGAATTTACATCGAAAATTAGGATTTCCCAAAACATAGTTATTAAATAAAATATTTGTAGTAAATTGCCTGCGGTCCTCTTAAAAATTTGTATAACAAACATAAAAATTAAAATTAGATAAGTTGCAGATAGGGCATGCAAATGCATTTATAATGCATTACAATTAGCACTTATTGAAAAATGGAATATGAGACATCACAATCTAAAGTAGTTTAATTTTAGAAATTCTGTAAATGAAAAGTTCTTATCATTTATAACTGCACAATACAGTAAGAATATGAACTTTTAAAAAATTTTGACAATAGATAGTTTAATTTTCATTCTAAATATGCAGTAAAATTCAATATTTAAAATTGTTTCAAATAATCATTGAGCATATATTCTTTTCAAAAATGAGTGACAAATTGTGTTAATTTTTTTAAAAATATTTGGCAAGAAAATGCAAATGTCTAAAATTCACTCATCAAGTACATGTATAAAAAAAGTTTAAACTTTTTTAACATTATATACCTGATTAAAATAGTCTGACTTATAAGTAATGAAGTTGCCCAATCCCCCCAAAAAATTTATGTGAAAAATTTATTAGATAACGATTCTTTTTTTGGTATATAAAACCCATAAAACAGATTTTAAATTCATATACACTATATATTATTAGAAAAAATAATTATTCACACCAATTTTTTTGTAAATATCTATTTAATATATCTTTTTAAAATAAATGAATTTTAATGACATTTTCTAATTTAAAGCCTACAAATAATTTTAAAACGTGAGTTAGTTTATAGCCAGTAATTTTAAGCATACAAATACCACATGCATCCTTAAATTTAATTATTGATACTGGCTGTTAATTTTGTTTGAAAAAATGAAATGCTCAGAATTACGGCAATTTTATTTTAGGCGAGTTAGGAACCTGGTAGAACCAGTTCAAGGTCATTGATCAACATAAAAAGTGGGGTTATAAAGGAAATATAATATGAAATGTCCAATGAGAAAAAAAAAGATTATCACAAGAGAAAAAAATCATTAAATAGAAAATGCATTTCACTATTTAAAGGTTATTTAATGAAGAAAATCATAAAATGTTCTTGGTTCCACGAAAAAGTTCATAAAATAGAAAAATTCGCAAAATAGAGGTTCATAAAGTGGAGGTCCGACTGCACTTTCTCTATTTAACTATATTCTATTCTAGGAAGAAAAGCTGAGATTTATTTTTGCTATGGAAAACAACAAATAGATTTAGTGCTATGTATGTGTATATATATATATATATATATATATATATATATATATATATATATATATATATAATTTTTCCATATATAAGGACTTTAATAACACACACACACACACACATATATATATATAATTAAAGTCCTTATATATGGAAAAATTCTTTGTGGTAAATGACTTAAGAAAGAAAATTCAAAACATCACTCCAGGAAAAGTTCTACAAATTACATATGAAGAAAAAACTAGTATTTCACATATTACTTCCAGAAGCATGAATTCAGAGTTTCATGATAAAACTTAATCTAAAGCAATTACCCCATTGTATCATGCATCAAATGCTATTGTGGTTCAGATAAATTTATGCACATTTAACAATTACTGTAAAAAAATAAACATATCTTGGATGTCATAAGTAATGAACTCTTGATTTACCATTTTGAACCAGTACCTAAGTGTCATTATTTACAGCATCACGAATGACTTTCTATGCATTAAAATTAAATGAGCAATACATATTGAGAATTGAATGGAAGATTTTCTTCCCAGTGCTTCTTTAGAAGGAATTTCTTTAAAAATATTTCAAACTGAAATCTAGACAAATCCCAACCAAAAAGTTGCAAGGGGGGAGTGTGAAAAACAATTAAATAGCTACAGAAATATTTAAGTAAAACGGCATACTCAACAAAGAAAATTAAAATAATTCTCAGTAAATAAGTATTTTCCCCTTCATACAAGTGTCCTCAAAAGATTGAAAAGCCCAGCTCACACTACTTCTGACTATGTATTTTCAAAAGTGAAACGCCTCATCACAGATAACAAAATTTCTCTATCAACTGAATAAAAGTCTTATCTTTTAAAATACTATTTTGCAAAATAATACAGAAAACCGCTTTTGCATTTATGCAAAGAAATTAGTTGAGCTTAAAGAAATAGAACACAATGTCTTTGTCAATGTTGTAACTTGAGAACAAAGAACGAAAAATATTTTTTTAAATATTCTAAGTATATATTAAAAAACAACAAATTTCACTAAACTAATCCTTAATAAATGATAAATAGAGGTAAAAAAATTACTTAAAAACATTTTTAAATTAATTTTTATTTTAAAGGCCTTGGTAAAGAGAGAAAAATGGTAATGAGGATTAACTTAATCAGTTTTCAAAAAGAATACATACTAAAAAAATATAGATATAAATTAATTTTCTAAGACATTTTTAAACAGTAAGATGATTGTCATGGTAAAAGGAAAAGGACCCTGCAGAAATGTTTGAATATAAATTGAAGTTATTTTTCATAAGAAATTGTTTATTTTATTTACTAGCAAATTCTTTGTTGTGAAAGGTAATCAGCTGCTTCTGAAAACCTAACAGTAAACTGCGTGGCTTACCACTTCAGTCCTTAATAGATCTTTAGAAGTTGATTCTTTCATCAAAGAGGCTTCTGTCCAACGTCTGAAGTAAGAAGTCAATTTTCCGCAAAAGCAGCCCCTATTTGACTAACAGGGGAGATCAAGAAGGGGGGATGACTTTAAAAGGAGTCTGATTTTAACCTTTATAAAACATTAATTGAATATACAACTGAGAATCTTTAAATGAAACATGTATGGGTGCAAAAGATGGTTGATTACTTCAGAATAAACTGAAAACAAAAAGTTAAGTTATTTAAAAATAATAGAGATCCAACTTACATGAAACCAATCTTTTAAGAATCATACCTAAAAAGTATTAATTTAATATAAAAGAAAACTTAATGGTCTAAGTAATTTATTTGAATTAAATGAAAAATGAAAACACAATATAACACTTAAGTTTTTAAAAAAAAATTACTAACATAGTGTGTTTAGAAAAAAAATTAAATTTTCAGCAAATTATGTTGATCATATACATTTGGGAGGAATAAAATAGTTTGATGCAAAACTAATCAAAAGGCTATAAAGAAACGTATAACAAATCTATTGCACATTGAGATTCAGGAAGTAATACCGGGAGTTTGTTTAGAATGGCAACCCATTAAATTACTGAAAACTATTTTCTCCTGCTATGTTAATAAATTGAACCAAAATAGATGGAAGAATACATGGGAATGCTTTGTTGAACATACAAATGATAAAAGGATTATAATCATTTAAAATCAGTTTTCTATTTCAGAGAGTTTCAGTCAAGTACTTAGTGTAAAAATCATTCATTTAAAAAGATTTTAAAATGACAGTATTATTTTTACAGAAATGTACACAAGTTGTATGCTACAAAATTATTCAAGAATAATACTGTATAATTTTGTTCAATGCTGTTTAATATGAATACCAATGAAAATGCTAAGCAAATATATACTAATAAGGTACAGCTTATGAAGATGTCAACTCAAGATAAATTTTAATTTATGATTTAAACTCAAAGTCCAATCAAAAAATGGTAAATTCTCATCACTGCATAAAATAAATGTTTGGTTTATGCATATCCTATTAATTTGCTGTTTTTTTTTTACATATTTACTCATTTGAAAAATCATACTGAGTTTCGATTTTTACTTAAAAAAAGGTGCAGGAATGTGTGACTTTTTAAAAACAATTTTAATCTGAATTGCTATTGATATAATGCATAAATTACTGTAGCTCATAAAATAAACAATTTCTCTCCCAATTCCCAACATGCTTATTTACTTATTAATAAATTATGATAATATGGCACTGAAACATCTAATAAATTTGAAATTTGTTAATTACTAATCTGCTAAAATCAACAAGATTTGCCCAAAAGAATTAATACCACTCAAAAATAACTAAGCATCTTCATATAATGAGCAGAATATTCCTATTCATACAATGACTATGAATACTCTACATCATGCATCTATTGAGAAAGTATAACACATAATTTTTATCATTCTCTGAATGTTTTTTATTCATGTTCAAGAAAAATGATTAAACAAGTGTGTAGTGTATTTACCATCATACTGTAATCATAAAATTTTAAGACCTGTTTTTAACATAAAATTCAATAAAAAGCGTTTTATTCATAATAGCTTACAACAAAATAGCCCCCAAATGTAAATGACAAGAAAATTGCATATTAATGAAATACAAATACCTTTGTTCATCAAAAAGTGTAAATAATGAACATTTACAATCATGAATAAAGAAAAAAAAATGTTTAAAAAAAATGACTGGAATTATATTAAGATATGTTCCAAAATAAAGCCTTTACATATATCACTGAAAAAGAGATGGCGAAATAATCAATACTTTGCAGTGATTACTGTCATGGAATAGTTTGCAATTCAAAATAAGAATGTGATGGTCCACGGCAAACAGGGCAATTCTTACAGAATTCAAGACATGTAGTGCAGACACATGCATGACCACATGGAATGATAACAGCTGTAATAGCTCTGTGATAACAGGCAAGACAGAGATCAATGTTTTCGCCACCAATTCTGGAAGATTCTGGAGAGGACAGATATACTTTCTGGAGAGAAAAATTAAACTTAATTAAAATTAAAAATTACATCAGTATTTTAATCATTTTTAAATTTACCCAATATAATATGAAATTAAAATTTATCAACTCAAACCCCAACCACCTAAATAAAACATACAATAATCATGAAAAAAGCATTCTAAGATACAGTGAAGTTATATAAATCAAAGTGAAAAGGGATTACTTCCTAAAATCAAAGAAAAGAAAAAGAAACAGTACAAGATAAATGTTATGTACTACTGGGTCATTTTCTTCCATAGTCATTTTTATTGAAGGTACACAATTCAATAAAAACTTAAAAAAAGGAATTCGATGGCTTTTTATTTCTTTTACCTTTCAATCAACTTGAATCAAATTTTAAATTGAATATTTCCTGGCATAAGAAGGCAAGATTATTCATGCTTGTCATACATATTTTTGGAGCTACACTTATGTAATGAAACAGACTTTTTCTTGAGGGAAAAAGGAAAACTTTTTAAGCAACTGTGTGAATTTGACTCTGAAAATATATTCCTTCATGAAAACAAAACATTGTCACAGATGGCGATAATATAGCTTATAAAAAATAATACTTATTAAATACTATTAGTTTGTTATTATTCTACAGAAAATCATAAAAATAATCTTAATGTTATTGAGCTAGTTTTAGAGTAGATATTAATTTATCATTTAGTAATCCTTTAAAATTAACGAGTTTTCTACAAATCGGTCTTTTGCTTTTTAAGTTTTGATTTGTATTTAGAACACAATCTGGTTAATTGATCTTTAATTCAGGCAATGATCTAAAAACATTCTTAAATGCTGATCTGATCCTTTTCAAATGCTTTAGTTGGAATATAATATTTTTATCAATAATGGATTCAGATTATATAACCAATATATTTTTCAAGATCTCACTTAGTAATACAAACAGGAGGAAGGCTGACCCATCAAATTGGTTTTAACGCAATGATGCTGTCCTCATTCTGTTAAGTTCATATATACTGCAGCACTCATTTTTTTTATATTCATATTTTAAATTTTTAGTACCTAAATCTTTATAATCTCTTATATAGAGTATAATAAAGGCATACAAGGCATTAAATTTAAATCATTTTAGATCCTGCACATAAGACAAGACCTTTAAAAAAATTTATGAATTCATTTACTGTGAATATACAATAATAATTTATTACATTTAATTATTTTTAAGGCTGCATCAAAATTTTCTGGGTTCACGTTTATATGTATTTCACACAGAAACAAGCATTTATTTATAATTTTATTCATAGTTAGCCATTTAAATCAAAAAAAAATTTCAATTTTTCCCATTTTTCTGATTAAAAAAAATAACTTATCAAAAAGCTTACAAAAAATAATTTTTATGAATAAAAGCTCACCTTAACTGTACAAACCCCACCATTTGAAGTCTTCACATGTTGACCAATAATCTGTGGTGATAAAGGGAATCCCTCATCAGGAAGATGAACCACAGTTGCCAAAGCAATCTTAAAAGTGCAAGAAGTAGTTAATTAAGAAAATATAATTACACATATGTATGTGTTAGTGGCATAAATAAAAATCAAAATGCAGTGCATGTTGCATATAAAAATCTCATAAAGTAGTTTACACATCAAGCAAATAACAATAAGAGAATTTTTTACAAAGAAAATTGTAACAATTTTTCCAGTAGCATATTTGGACCTGATAAATATCATATTTGTTTGAATGTGTGAAAAAGCTATTTTCCCCACATTGGAAACATTTGCTTCCTCTTCAATATCCTTGCTCTTATCATGTTTCTCTGTTTTAAAGTTAATAAATGTTTAAAAGACTAAGCTCACATAAAACATTGAAAACTGTAAAAAAAAGAAAGACATTTTTAATGCTTTTTCAGAAACAATTTTAAATTCAGTTTACACAGATTTTAGGAAATTTATTTTGAGAGGCAATGAAATGAAAACTTTCTCTTAAAATTAAGAATTAACTATAGAAAACAGATTTAATGTCCTATCATATCCTTTTATATTTTATGTGGGAAAGTATTTTCCAATACTTTTTTTTCCCTAGTAATGCTAAATGTTTTGTAATTATAACAATTACTTCATCTATATTATTTTGGACTGAAGAAAATGCGTGCATTTTCCTTTTTTTTTTACTTAAGGGGACACACACCACGATTTAATTGACAAAAATCGGTCAAAAAATCAAATCTAATTTTTCTAGCCTAAATTTTTTTTATATACTTTTCTATAACTTCACAAAATTTGAAAACTTTAAGCTTAAAAAGTGCAGAATTATAATAGCTTTAACACATTCCTTTTTATTCACATCCCAATGGCAAACCAAAACTTAAACTTACTTACCTCAGAAAGGTAAAATAACTAGTTTGTCTTCATTTAAAATGCTAAGGCTTTTTTTTCTATTGTGCCTGATGATTTGATTTTTTTTTACCTATTGTTAATAGTACATGAAAGAAATGTTGGGATGCATTTTTGAATCAAAGAAATACTTTTTTTAAAATAATTAAAGTTAGGATTTGTAAATTGTTTAAGGAATTTTTAATAAGGATTCATAAAATGAAGTATTGTACAAATACCAATCGTGTTATCGCAAAACCCATACCAACTTTTGTTATACCTAGTTGGACATGCTTGTAAACCTAATTTCATTTGTGCATGTAAATTTTTGTAAGAGGAGTAGCATTTTAAAATCACTTCACAAATTTTAAGTTTTTTCCTTAAAAAATTAAATGGCTAACTTTTATGAAATTTTGAGCACAAAATCTGTTTTACATGGTATGCACACCTAGGAAGCAACCAAAAATTTTATGAAAATCCTTAAATTAAAAAATTTTGCTTGAATCGTACCATGCCCCCTTAAGAGCATTTTCTGAAGAGATGATGGAAAATGATAAAATTTGTAATAGACCTTACTTGACAAACATCTTCACAACAACGGTTATTTACAGAATTACAAAAAAATCTGAAAGATATTCCAAAGATAAATCTACAGCTATTTTGTAAGTTATTGAATGTCATTGGACATATTTAATTGCTTCAAGAAAGGAAAAATTGTTATGTACTCTGCTTTCAACTTTTGGTTCTACATATCAAAGTAAAAAATTTTTCCTCAAATGAAAAATATTCAAATCCGTAAAGAAATTGTTTAACAACTGAGCATAAAGAATCATGTCCAATTGAAAGTCACAAATTATATCCCTGATTTTGTTATATGAAAATAGAGCACTTCAAGCATTAGGTTCACATTAAAATATTTTTATTTATCTCTCTATTTAACTATAATGAAAAGAAATACTTACATTTTATGTTGTATATTTCTTATTTTAGTAAAAATGTTTAAAAACACTTAACAAATGCACAATTTAAATTTTTTTTATTTTAGTTGAAGAAATAAATATATTTTGTGCTGTTTATTTTTATGTTAAGAAATATTTTTAAACGATGCAAAATTAATATATAATAAAACTGTAAATCTATATTATCGACCTCTATTCTCTAACTCAACATTTATTATTGCAGGAATCGAAATGATTCAAACATTTCCTACTGTGTGACGCGATGAATCATTTGGTAGATTGTTTGGCATGCCAGACCTAAAAGATTTCTGTCCTCTAGTCTACAGTATAAAAGTTAATTAGAAATTGTTTTCTCAAGGTCAAATTAGACGTGTATAATTCCATTTCTTAAATCATTCAAATGTGTGTGGTTTTTCCTTTTTTCACCATCAACACCAAAAATCATTTGAGCTCTTTCACAATGTGCCAATAAATTCAGATGTTCTATGATGTGCAGCTTTAAATTTTTTAACAATGTCCATTCTCCTGTGTGCATCCAAATAAGGATACTCTAACGTGATATTATTCTCAGAAATGAACTTTGTCAGAAGATGACAAAATGCTCTTCCTGTGTCTATGATTGTCATTGAACACATCAATGTAAGTATGCCTATCTCCCCTACAGTACTATATAAGAAAAGTAACAATAATAGTCACTGCGGTGACAGTCCATGGTACTAGACATCATACAGCTTGTGTGGACACTTAAAGTACAGCAAATGACCCATGTTTCCCTTCAGAATATGTGATGTGGCTGTATGATGCCATAAACCCGAGCAGAAAGCAGGCAGTCCTCTTAGACAATTCTAGCTGGGAGCAAAGATTATGAATTGCATTTTGTATGACCTTCCTTTACTTGTCGATTTCATATTTGAATGACTGCCATACAAATTTGATAACACAATTAATGGTCAAATTCTGTTAAGTAAAAGTAGAAATCTCCTCACACAAGGCATAACATGAGAAACAAGACTGTACAGTCTTCTGATTTACAGACTGTAAATGACATTACTTCTACCTGTATATCTCAAGTGACCAGCAACATAAATAAATTACATATATTCCCTGTTTATTTCCTTTCAGTAGAATTTAACACTATTGCTTGCTGTCTTCATGGTGTAAAAATTTTAATAACCAGAAAACACATTCTTTAAAATTCATATCACTTTAAAGGAAAAGAGAATATGAATATATAAAGTTTAAAAAATCATATAGGGTTTTTCTTTACTACCAATACTGAATAATGCCTTTAAAAATATTTTCACCTATAAAATAAATAGTTCTGAATTTTGAATCCTTTTCAACAATCACAAATAAGCCAATTAGATATACAATTAAAATATATACTTCAAGGAAAGAAAAAAACACTATAAACTTTTATTAACTAAAAAATTAAGAATATTTGACTTAAATTACAAGAAATATTTGCTAAAAAGGGCTGAGAACTGAAATGAGAAAAAAAGAATCTCTCTCTCTCTCTCTCAATCATATAAAATATTAATGAAATTGGTAAGAACTTTTTTGACACCTTGCTCAACATTTTAAGCAAACCATTGATTTTATGACCTTTTTTTCATTATAATCATTTATTACCATAAAAACTAGCATATAATACACACCTGTACTTTCAAGATGCAATTTTTAATTTTTAGCTGTATTCACCATATAACGTGAAATCGGCTCCTTTTAATCTAGAAACCAGAAATGTACATGCACAACACTTATGTTTTTAAGTCATTTATTTGAGGTATTATTCCAAATTTTAGAAAAAAAACAGTATACTTCTAAAACTAAAACCAGTTAAGTTCTTAAAAATATAATTTCATTTAAATTAACATTTCTATACATACAAAATTCTCAATTTTTCCTGTGTTTATCTGTTAGTTTTTTTTTAAAAAAAAACTCATTTTTATTTTTGGTGTATAACGCGCACTTGTAAATTTAGATCATATGTTTTGTGATAAGAGTGTGGGTTATAAGTGGGATTTTACAGTAATACACAGGAAATTTAAATGTCTGAATATATAAAATGATAAATGGTATGTTTCTAAACAATCCAAAAGTATACATGAATTTGATTTTACAGGCCTATGTCAGATTTAAAATAATATTTTGTATTAAAATTTCAATGGCTGTTTGCAATATTTTAAAAAAATTTCAAAAGAATAAAAATACATACGTAAGGATAATTAAATTATATCTAAAACAAAATTTCCTATTTACTTGTATCATTTAACTTTTATTTTCCATAACATATTAGAGTTAATTTAAACACATAATTATTTCTCAGAAAACATATTCTAAACATTACAATTCCATCCTAGATCATTAAATTTTATGGTCTTCGTATGTATGCTTCCGCACTTTACTTTCCAATCGAAAACATAAACTAAAAAGTGTTATTTAGCCGTTCTGGAAATAACTACAGAGCCCAATTAATATTTTTGGCTCACTTGGCATTCGTTTCTCTCAGCAGAAAGATGTGTTGATTGCTCGCAGAATAAAACTGTTTTTTACACAAAGTTCTGGATGCTGACTGGAAACATCACATACATATTCTAGACCACTTCCCAATTATTTGATAGATAATATAAATATTTAACAGACATAACCTTCATTTAAAAGAAATGAAAAAGCAAGCATGCAAAAGCATTATCTTCCTTAAAAAATATACATTATTTCAAAGATAAATTTTAAGGAATCTTTTAAAAATATACTTATATACAGACTAATAATTTATCAATTTGTATAAAATGATAAAATTTACAATTAGTCATTATTTTCTGTTAATTACCCTAATATACATTTAGTATATTAGGATAGTGTTAAAACTGCAATAGTTTTACTAATATTTTATAAATAAGAAAATCAAATATGAAACTAAAGAAAAGTTTATGAAATCTTATAAGATTTTATGAATAACAAATATTGCAATTTATTAACAAGAGCTTTTTATCACTTCTTAGAAAAAGAGTTAATATAATTGCTTGAGATCATAAAATTTTAAAAAATTACAAATAATTACAAATTATCATACAAGTTAAAAAATTCATCAAAGTTATTTTTCTTTTATTCTAAGTATACATCTATTTAAAAATACATACAGTAATTGAATATAAGATTTTCAATATTATACTTTAAGATATTAATATATAAGAAGAAAATTGAGACTAATAAATTCACAAGTGAAACATAACAATTTTTTAATAGTTTATCACACTGAAAAGCATATTTACCACCAATTCTCCTACGACATCCAAATCTTCTAATAACATGACAGCAACAAAAGGATAACTTGTTCTTAGAAAAGCTCCATTAGGTCTTATGTCAGCTTCACTGCTATAGCCTTTTTGAGGCTTAAAAATCATTGTTTTCTCTTCACCACCTTTTAATCTGAGATTTGTTAAAGATATTCCAATTCGAAATACTATAAAATCACTCATTCATTTAAATATTTCAGAAAATCTAGTCCCAATCTAAGTTCAAAAACTGAGTTTGCCCAAGTGATGAAAAAAAAAGTTATAACGAAAAAGATATTGCTAATACTAAATTCACTAAATACTACAATTACTGTATGTCATTTTATAAAATTTGTTGTAGTCATTTGACCTTTAAGAAAAATTTTAATAAAAGAAAATTGTACACAAAGGTAAATAAACATAATTCGAATTCTTTCATTACAAGTATAGTATTTCTAGTAAATTACCTTGAAACCTCAAGACTTAAAATATTACTATTACTTTTGATGCCATACATTGGCATCAGTGTATGGCATCAAACACAACCATCTTTTAAATACATTTACAGCTTCCTTTTATGCAGTTAACTGAACATTATAAATTCATTCAAAAATATTCTATAATTCTAATATAATGTATATTTCTAAAGTATATAACACAGAGCATTAGTTAAGATTTCTTCCAAATTGAAAATTTTGGTAGTTTTATAATTTGATATCACATTACCAAAGTATTATAGTAACTGCATTTAAAATTATGACAAATGAGTCTTCTTTATATAGATAATGCCACATAATGAATGAAATCCCCATGAACATGAATCTATATGTTGACTTGCAGCTTCACAATGTTTTTGTTCTCTCATTTTGCTAAAACTCAAGTCTTAAAAGGATTTGGACCATATTTTGAACATATTGAACCATATTTTTGGAAATATTCCACTGCTTTCTCTTTCATAGAAAACAGGTCCCAAATTTTAAATATTTTTCACAACAGAAAGGAAGAATATTACAAATCATAAACAATGTTATTCTTTCAAGGATGCACAACTCAGATTATTTTGTTTGAGCATACCCATGAACAGTATTTCACTATTGGTTGCATATTGCAGCATTTGGCAGCACTTTTTGATTTGGTAGTATAATATGTAAATACTGTATAAATATATCAGGTTTTTGTTCTTGATTTTTTTGCAGCTATATATTTTCAATACATCAATTAAAATTTTGTTTCTCACTTTTTTTTTTTTAATTTTTAAACTTGGTCCTATTTTTATAGTTTTCAACACTTTTATTACTTTTCCGTTTCAACAGGTTTAACAATGGTGATGCAGCTGCAGGTAAAAGATGAAACACCTTGCTTAACAAAAGTGGTAGAATCCCCAATTCGAAGCCTCAATCTATTGGAGACACTGCCCTATTGTTTTAAAGTTTTGTGTAGAAACTCTATGGAGAAAAATTTTAATTCTTTTTTTGCTCTGTCATTTTATTCGGCTGCTCGTCGACTAACAGCAGATATGCTGAAGATGGAAGTAGGATTTTAAAAAAAATTAAACATAACAGCTTGTGAAAGTTCAAAATTTTGTTATTTGGTTACATAATCTAATAAAGCTAACTATTACAAGCAGCCAATTTTTCATACTACAATGAAATGTCTTGTTTCTCAGAGCATTTTGTAGTACATAAGATGAAAAAGTATTCATAATGACAAAAACAAAGAGAAAATAAATACTTCAGTATAAAAGACAGTGTTATGGGAGAAACTGTGATTATATATTATAATTTCCAATCTAGATAAGATATTGACTGATTAACACACTATACAGCTTATCAGGGAAAAAAATGGTGTTAATAGGTTAGCAACATACAATACCCGCTACAACAATACATATTAAGAACTTAATATAGTTCCTTTTAATTAAATGAATAATTCATAAAACCTCTACTTGAGACATAAAACAAAATGCAAACTTCAACTGAAAGTGATCAGAATTATAGTTAACATATGCTAGAAGTATAAGTTTCAACTAAATAAATTCATGAGTCAGCAAAATTACCCTGACTTAAACTAGACATACTCCAAGCTGAATCAGCATTAGGACTATAAGACAGCAAACAACAAATTTGTCTTGTTCATAATATTAATCTCTCCTTTTGACTGCAAATAAAAAAGCAATAGTTTTTATCATTAATATTAAAAATAAAACCAGAAAATTAATCAATAAATAACCATATCTTACCAAATTTACAAATGGTTTAGGAAAATGAAATGAGAATCAATAAAAAAAATAGAATTATATGAAATGAAACAAAAATAAACCTTACATAACTTTACAGGAAAAATTCTAATCATTTACAACCAATCACTTCACCTTATTTGGACAGCTTCATCCCCCCTTCCTTCTTATACTAAAAAGTTAATTTTAAACAATGTGTGAAAATAATATTTGGCTCTAAGACATTATACTAAATACTAAAATACTAAACTAAAAATTGTAGTTCTCATAACAAATGCCAAACCAGAAATTAATTAAACACATTTCAAACATATAAAAAATAGGATACGTGAGCACATCATTAGAGCTTTTGCATTTATAACTGAAATTTTTATCTCTTGCTAATGAAATGAGTGAATTTTTCAAGTCTCTTGGATTCTGGTGCAAGAGTGCAAATAACTGGTAGACAGGAACTCCCCACACTGCCAGCAAGAAGTAATCTCGTTCACAGGAAAATGTACATTTTACACCTAAAAACACAAATTTTGTTTGTCAAAAAAATTTTTTGAAATGTTGTTTAACATTGTTTAATTAAAAAAAAGTATGCCATAATAAATAAGATATCTACAAGCACAGAAAAAAGCTGCATTAAATAAGACAAGAAATACATTTCCTTACAAGACAGAATTCCGTTTACTTCAAAAAATTGAAAAAAATTAAATTAGGCTGAATTTTAAAAAGAAAATCCTTACAAAAATATTGCTCTTTGATATCCATGAAATATTCAATCTTAAAACACATCAAGTAGAGAAATGAAACAAAAATGTCATAGTAAAATCAGATTATGATTTAGCTTCTTGAGGTGGGACATTCTAATTTACTCATTAATTAATAGATACTGTTAAAAAATTTAAACATTCAAATATAAAAAATATGAATTTTTTCAATTATATTATTAAGTATTTTCAGCATTTATTCAACTAAAGTACTTATTAATTACTTAGTGTTTTCCCTCCTTCTCAAAATTCAAAGTAAATCAATGCCATTGAACTTTCAAAATCAATAAACTCACTACCTTTTATGAAATAATATTCACTTTGAAGTGTAAAAAACAAAAACAATCAAATCATAAAATTTTCAAATTACCCGTTACTTCAGTTTTTTTTAACAGAATTATTGATGCTCATAACATTACTACTAATTTATATGTGTTATTCCTTTTATTTCAAGACTATATCTTTCTAATATTGGATCAAACTATTTTTGTAGTCCTTAAATTTTTCATGCACAAGATATTATATTCAGGTCTTAAAATGTATTTAGTTCATTTTAGCAGTATAAGAAGATTCTATAAATAAATACATTTTGAATAAGCTTAACTTACTAGTCTATACTTAAATAATGAAGCTTAAATTAAAAATCAAAAATTTTAAAAATGTAGTTACTGAATATTAAAAATCTCGCAAAATAAAAACATTTTCAAATTCAATATATTTTATTTGAAAAGCAACTTTCCATAAATTTTCAATATTCATTCAATGGTTTATCAAAAAATAGTTCCAAATTTTAATTAAAAATCTGTACAAGAACATGAATGTAGAGGATAAAAAGTTATATAAAGAATATTTTTAAAAAGTCAATATAAAAAAATTTAGTTAACAAAAAATTTAATTTCTCTTATATAAAATAAATATAAATGCTTTCTTAAATGTATAAAAATACTAACGAGCTAACAATTTTTAAAAACATGAAAGCTTCTTGACAGTTCAAAAGAGAATCATTAATTAGACAAATATATGAAAATGATTAATTATGTATATTATTTCCATCATAAAAGAAAAGAAAATCTAAAATTATATAAAGTTAATAATTAATTTCAAGTGAGTGAGTGAATATTAACATCTCACTGTAGTCGGTTACTCAAGGGCTATTGGCAATGGACCTCTTAATTTTGAACAATGGTCAAGTGATGAGGACAACACCTGAGCTGGCACCCCCCTCCTAACATCCACACTATATTAATGGGAAGACATTTGAGCTTCAACAGATTTAATGTGCATCACCCCCTACACAGCGGGTCTTCAGCGGTACTAGTCTCGAACTGATAACATGCAGGCCACGAGTTTACCTTGACCTCAATTAATTTCAAGAACAATTATAAACTATGCTATCAAAAATTAAAAAATAAAAAAAGGTACAGAGTTTTGTGCTAATTTACAGTATTTTGTCATACAAAGGAAGTCAAGGCTGTTGGTTGTGAATAACAAAACTGGGTTAAAGTTCATCGAATAAGGAACTAATGAAAATTTAATTCAAAATAAAATCTGCAAAACCAACCAAATAAGGCTAGCTAATTTCAAATTTAATTTGCAGAGGAATTAAATTTATACCCACTTCTGTGTGAGAATATATTATCTAATATCATGGAACATAAATTATTTAATAAATTGGCTCTTGGTGATTACCAATTGAAATGGGAAAAAATATTGATTGCTACAAACAATCAGAAAGTAAGTTAGTAAGAGTTCATGACATAATTCCCAATTTATCTGGTCAGTATTTAGAATATACTTAAGTAAAGGAGTCACTCAACAGACACAACTATGTGAACATGCAAATTGATCCAAACAGTTTCTCTTCAAATTAAACACAGATTGCCAGAAAATGAGTTTGAGTTTAAAGTCACCAAAAATCAGAATTAATTAAAAACGTTTAAGAAATATTTTTCTTTTCCCATGCACACTCAATCATCCAAATTAAAATTAAACCCAAGAGAACAAAACTCAATGGAAACACTTGCGCAAATGTTGGTAAAATCCTACGAGAGCTGACACCCTTGGCAACAAACAAAAAAAGCACCAAACCAGAATGAGATGTCACCAAGCAAAAACAACAATGGCGGCAAGTGAATATAGAGGGACAAGGTGAATGCGTAATGAAAATATATGTAAACAATACAGAAATTAATCAAATATATTTAAGATAAAAAATATAAAAACAGCACTTACATTCTTACTGCTGATCTTTTCCAAGTGGAGAGTACAGCGTAACAGCAGACCACGAATTCTTTCTTATACCGGGTGGGCAAAAAGTCCGTAAAAACTTTAAAAATTCATAAAATCCGGAGAAATGAACGAAAAAAAAAACTGTTTGCGGGATCAGCATTAGTATGTCACGGGATTTTTTTTTAAGCTAGAAAAAAAAATAATTCGAAAATCATCCGGTAGGTGGCGCTGTTACAAGCGTCTGTGGTGGAAATATGCAAATTAGACGGCTATAAAAACCTTTGCTGTCAATGAATCCACATTCATTCCACCATTGCAAACAGTGAATGTGAACAAGAATGCTCAATGCACCGGATAAAGCTTTGTTGGTGAAGTTATTTTACATGAACGAGGAATCAGCGACCATTGCCTTGCGTAAATTTCGAGTTCAGAAAATGTGAAGAGTGGAAAAGGCCCTTTAACACCTGCAGGTCTCTTAAAGCTTGTTAAACGTTTTGAGAAAACTGGAAAGTTGGAGGATCGAGCACGAGCCGGACGACCATGCTTGAAAGAAGCACGTGCACCCTGCATTGCTGTCGAAATGGAAGCGATTGCGTCCGAAGCAGCTTCAGGGACCAGCAGTGCTCATGAAGCTGCCAGACGATTGGGCTTACCACCATCATCTGTCCGCAATATTCTTCGTCGAATCCTCCAGCTGTACCCATACAAATGGCAATCATGCCATGAACTTTTGCCAGCAGATACCGCACAGAGGGAAGCATTTGCGAAGTGGGCCTTCTCTAAAATGGAACAGGATCCCACCTGGGTTTTTAACATCTTGTGGACAGATGAAGCTCATTTCTCGCTTCATGGTGACGTTAATAACCATAACTGTCGCATTTGGGCGACCTCTAATCCACGTGAGTATACACAGAAGCCATTGCATTCCCCAAAAGTGACAGCATGGTGTGGTTTCACGGGTTCATTTATCATAGGACCCTTCTTCTTTGAAACGCAGTGCACAGTAAATGGATGGATAACGGAAACTGTAAATGCTCAGCGTTATCTAACGCTTCTGCAGGAGACTGTCGTGCCATGTTTAATTCAACGAGGTCAGATTTCGAATGTCACATTCATGCAAGATGGAGCAACCAGTCACACTGCTAACCCGGTTAAGGAATTCCTGATACAGACGTTCGGGGAAGACAGAATCGTTAGCAGGCACTGCAGGTACCCATGGCCTCCTCGGTCTCCAGATTTAACACCGGCAGACTTCTGGTTGGGGGGATATTTGAAATCTCGCGTGTATCTATCCGGTCCATCAAGTCTGTCGGAACTGAAAGATACGATCCACAGAGAAGTATCCTCCATACATCCGGACATGTTGCACTCTGCCGTTGCTGGATTTGTCACTCGTCTGGAATGTCTTCTCCCCTGTGGTGGTGGTCATGTGGAACATATTCTGGTGTAATAAAGTTGTGAAAGTTTTCTGTTCATTATTTATGTATTGTTTCTTTGATTTGCGTACATCAGCGCCGCCTACCGGATGATTTTCGAATTATTTTTTTTTCTAGCTTAAAAAAATCCCGTGACATACTAATGCTGATCCCGCAAACAGTTTTTTTTTCGTTCATTTCTCCGGATTTTATGAATTTTTAAAGTTTTTACGGACTTTTTGCCCACCCGGTACTTCAGCAAACATGCGCATTCACACCTTTTTTCGACATCTCCATTCAAATTCATCCAAAACAACTCTTTCGTTCGTATAATCCAATTCACTCATCTTTTTTACTTTTCTCATTCAACAGAGAAAAAAATTCTAAGGTATACTCGCTCACACACGCAGCCATACTTCCAGCCCAGTGCCCAGCGACAAAATAACAAAATTTGAAATACCCACCGAAAAAATGGAAAAATACGAAAATTCCAGAAATAGGTTTACCATATCTAGTGTATCAAAGTAGGGTTACCAAGATGGCGCAATTATCGTCAACCAAAATAATTCACATGAAGGATGTGGGCTCTCCTACGATCCAACCCAAATGTTTTATATGAAAAGGTCACACACACACAATGCTTCTAAAAAGAAAACTCTTACAAAGAAATATCCAACGCTGGTAGGATAACCCCAGTTTGTATTGAATAAAAGAAACTTATAAGTCTAAAAAGCATACATCAATCCAACATTTTTGTTTTGAAGGATATAATCATTTACAGGCTTGTTTTTCTGAAGTATATTCTTCACACTCCATGTTAGATTTACTTAGCTCATTATAATAATACAATTCACAAAAGCAACCTTAAGCAATACTTTCTCTTGAGAAATTATCCTAGAAGCCTGTACTTTGAGAAAATTAAATTCTTTTCATATCTTCTTTTCTAACACCCTTCTCAGCAGTTTACTTTAAAAATCCAACAAACAGAAAGGCATTTTATAAAACAATATAATAAATACTGACAAGTTTGATGCTTTCAGACATATATATAAAAAGTAGTGGAACTTATTTGATATAGGAGTCACGAGGCACATAGCTAATGACATAAATGATACAGGGCCCATAACATGCTTATACATATATAACATGCTACTGTCCCACTAACAAGGCTTTCATATCTGGAAAAAGGCCCCCCACCAAAGGAATTTTGATAAAGGGCCCATTCAGAAATAACTACACCAGTGAAAGGAGCACTACACACCAAGCAACGTTTGGTGCAATTCTGTAACTACGCCAAGCAGCTCTTGTTGTCGAGTGATTCGGAATTAAAGATGGCAGCCTACTGGTAACAAATCCATCAGGAAAATAATTTAAAAGAATTGTTCTGAAGTGTATTGAAATATATTTCAAATGAAGAATATAGGAATAGATTGAAAATAACTAATATCAATCAATAACAAATATCAATATGTTATATATTAAAATTCGTACGTAAACAAATGTATCTATGTATATATCCTAATTTTCTCAAGAACCACAAGACACAGAAACTAGCAGAAGGTATCAAAATTTCGGGAGTGATCCAAGAAATCCATTTTGACCATTTATATTCCGATATTCCAATTAGTTAAAAAGATATTAATTAAAAACCTTAAAACACATTTAAATGCATCATGGCACCATCTGCAGAGAATATCAGGAAAAAATTCTGTTTTTACAAAACAACGAAACTTTGCATATAAATAAATTTATTTAAAAGTTAATATAATAAAATTATATATATATATATATCTTTCTTTCAAGTTAATTATTTTACAATTTTTTAAAAATAAAAAATGAGTCGAAAACAGTTCCTTTTTTTGAATACAAATTATACGTTGTTCCGCTTGAAAAAATATTTTACACTAAAAAAAATTCATGCTTTTTTTTCCCCGCATGTAGAACAATATTATACATAACCTTTACAAAGATTGATAAAATGTCTTAAAAATTACGGTTAAAAAAACTATCTTTCTTTCAATTTAATTATTTTAAAATTTTTTTTAAATATTTTGAACTTCTTTTTTTTTTTTCCAGAGGTTTTTAAAACACGATGTAATAATTTTGTAATTTTGAATATTTCTGTTCCATACATAAGCTATTCTTTTTATAAAAAAATATGTACTTTTGGGTTTCTGGTGGCTGCAAAATTAAACGAAAAAAATTGCCTAAAATGTCAGTAATAATTAATTAATTATAATTACATTTATTTTTGTTTCATACTTTTTGATTACAAAAGCAATCGATTCAATAGCTATTTGTAAATTTTTCTTTTATTAATTACTTATAGAAATTTGATTTTAATAAATATATATGTTTTTTTAAATGATTATTTCTATTATTTCATTACTAAAGGAATTTTTTGTTAATTAAAAAGTACATCGTCTATTATTTATATGAAGTTTGAAAGCATTAATATAAAAATGAAGCCCGAAAAAAATCTTTTACTTAAACGAAAAATCTACTTTATTTTAAAACTCAATTCAATGCTTTCCTCCGAAGGAACCGATGGTGCGATTGTTAAATCGGCTGCGCTTCATAAACGGCAGTTCCCAAGTTCGAAACTGAGGAGGCAGTGTAAATTTTTCTTTTATTAATTACTTATAGAAATATGATTTTAAAAAATATATATGTGTTTTTTTTAAAAGGATTATTTCTATTACTTCATTAGTAAAGGAATTCTTTGTTAATTAAAAAGTACATTGTCTATTATTTATATGAAGTTTGAAAGCATTAACATAAAAATGAAGCCCGATTAAAAATCTTTTACTTTAACAAAAAAATATACCTTTATTTTAAAGCTCAATTCAATGCTTTTCCCCGAAGGAACCGATGGCTCAATTGTTGAATCACCTGCGCTTTATGAAACGGCAGTTCCCAGGTTCGAAACTGAGGAGGCAGAAACTTTCAATATATCTCGCATTACACTACTTTTTGAAGCTTTACTCTTAGCATCAGAATCGTTTTTTTATTATTGCTTCACATTAATACTTTTTTAATTCTAACGCAATATTTTTTTTATAAGTCATACTCAAAATTTGAAGCTATATCTTATCTGTGAGAAGGAGGGGAAGATAGAAAAATAATTTTACACTAAAAAGAACCGTGTTCAGGCTATAGAGAGGGGAAAGAAACCCGTCTTAAATCAAAAATAAGTGGAATGGAGCAAATTTCGAAAAAGGAAAATTTTTTGACATAATTTTAGAAATCACTCACATTGTGCACGTAAAAACACACAGAAATGCTGGTGTCATGAGGAAAAGAGAACGCCCAAGCAACGCCGGGCTAAGCGGTGGAGGGGGAAGTCATTTTGAAAATGAGTATTAGAAGTTCTGATTTTGTGAAAGAAAGGGAAAATTTATAAAAGTAGAGATAGCCTATGCAACGCCGGGCCATGCAGCAATTTCAAAAAAAGGGAAATTTTTTGACACAATTTTAGAAATCACTCACATTGTGCACGTACAAACACACACACAGAAATGCTGGTGTCATGAGGAAAAGAGAAAGCCTGAACAATGCCGGGTTAAGCAGTGGAGGGGGGAAGTCAGTTTGAAAATGAGTATTAGAAGCTCTGATTTTGTGAAAAAAGGGAAAATTTAGAACTGAAGAGATAGCCCGTACAAGGAAGCTAGTAATATAATAAAAATTGAATATACAAATAATTATATTATGTAATATATACTAATCATATAATATAATCTAATAATAATTCTTATATACAATATACATGAAATATAATATAATATAATAATTATTTTATGTAATAATACTCATACAATATAATAATATTTATAAATAAATATAGTAAAAAAGTTATAATAAATAATATAATAACTATTATTATATACAATAATAATTGTATTTTTTAATATTATAAGTAAAATAAATACATAACCCAACTTATTGATTTCATGTATTTCTTCGATTTTATCTTTGCGAAACGCCCCTTTCGTCCTTTTTAAAAATGTAAATCATGCTGTACACACTGGTTTTAGAATGCTTTTTTAAAATGAATTTCATTGCTTTCTCCGTTTTTTTCTTTATATAATTTAATGTATTTATTCGATTTCATCTTTGCGAAACGCCCATTTCTTCCCCCCTCCCCCCTTAAAGATCTATTGATTAAAAAATTAGCTGGTGTAAGCACTTGGAAATCATCACCGTTGTTTGATAGGGGGCAAAGCGGTCGAGAATTTAAAATTCCCTCAATTTGTACAGTGACCATAAGTAGTTCCTCGTATGTTAAATTAATTCCATTCACAACTCTTTTTAAGTGATATTTACATGACTTTATGGCTGCTTCCCAAAGACCTCCAAAATTTAGCGACCTCACGGGAATAAATTTCCACTCTATTCCTTCTGCTGCTAAGTAATTAGCTAATTTTTCATCTGGTTTTCTGACTATTTCAAGGAGTTTTTTAATTTCATTGCTAGCTCCAACGAAATTTTTACCATTGTCCGAAAACAGTTTTGCACATTTGCCTCTTCGAGCCATAAACCTTTTCAACGCGGCAATGAATGCTTGCGATGTTAAATCTGATACTAACTCAATATGTACCGCTTTAAACACAAAACACACAAAAATACAAATATACACTTTAAACAAATTTCCTTTACGTTGTCCTTTATTTTTAATGAAAAAAGGACCACAGAAATCTACTCTTGAACATTAAATGGATAATCAGTAATAAGTCTCTCTTTTGGCAAATTACCCATAATTTGAGTTGACACAATTGGTTTCGCTTTAAAACATACAATACATTTATATACAGTTTTTCTGCAAATTGACCTACCATTCAACGGCCAAAATTTTTCCCGAATATGATTCAGTAAAGATACAGTTCCTACATGTAAATATTTCTTATGAAAATATTCTATTATTATTGAAGTTAATTTATTATTTTTTGGTAAAATTATCTGGTGCTTTTATTAAAACTTAACTCTAAGTTACACAATCGTCCTCCTACTCTTAAGACACCGTTGTCATCTAAAAAGGGATTCAATGTCTTTAACTTACTGTTTGGTAGCACACTCCCCTTACTTTTAAGATGGTTAATATCACTGGAAAATTCTTGCTCTTGCACTTTTTTTTACCAGAAATGTTTCAGCTTTCTCAAATTCTTTTGTCGTGAGTGGACCAGCCACTTTATTTATTCCCTTTTAAATTTTCCACGAATCTGAAAATAAAACTTAATACACGTAAAATAGTTATATAATTATTGCTTAGATTAAGAAGGTCGTTTAAAAAATCATTAACATGAATATTAAACACCGATTGAAAGTTTTCAATTTGTTCATTAACACAGTTTTTCAGTTCTGAATTATATTCATCTAGTTTCTCTCTACAGTTTATAGTTCGATTTGGATAGTCATCATCGCCTGAGAGAAATGTTGGTCCATTAAACCATAAGTTTTGTTGCAAAAGTTTATCAGGATCGACTCCTCGGGAGACTAAGTCTGCAGGATTTTGATCAGATGGTACGTGTCTCCATAACTGATTAGGATAGAGTTCTTGTATCTTGGCAACCCTATTTTGAACAAAGGTCTTTAAGTCCATCGGTTCCTTTCGAAGCCACTCCAAGACGATCATCGAATCCGACCAAAGATATAATTCAGCAGTTTCTAGTTGTAAAGCAGCTACAACTCTTTTCACAAGTTTTGCCAAAAGCACTGCAGCACACAATTCAAGTCTGGGAATTGTCAGGCTTTTAATAGGCGCTACTGTCGATTTGCTTGTGATTAACCGAACTAGTTTCACTCTTCAAATTTTTAGATTTGCAGTAAACTGCTGCACCGTAGCACCACTCTGAGGCATCAGCAAAGCCATGGATCTCAATAACTGCTGGAAAAGCGACAAGAATACGCCTTGGTATCTCTATATTGTTGATATTCTCTAAAGATACTAGGAATTGTTGCCATTCTCGATATTCTTCAGCTGGCAGAAGGTCATTCCATTCCAATTTGCTTCTCCACAAACGCTGGAGGAAAATCTTTGTTTTGGAAATTACTGGTGCCATCAGTCCAACAGGATCAAAGATCTTGGCAATAGTAGACAAGACGTCTCTTTAAGTATAAGAACTGTCCAAACAGACTTTCACTTTAATCAAAAAGCAATCTAGGTTCGGCTTCCACGACACTCCTAACGTTTTCGTCTTTGTTAAAGTTGCAAAATTGTAATTCTGTTCGGGATCTGGTGACAATTTCTCGTGATTGGCGCAAAGTTTATGCAACTCCATTCCAGCACTATTCAAAATTCCTTTTAATTGTTGTCTGAAAACAATTGCCTCCACTAACGTTGCAGCACCACAAAGAACATCGTTCATATATAAGTTGTTCCGTAAAACGGAAGCTGCTATAGGGAAGTTAGCCTCTTCATCCATCGACAATTGGGTTAAAGTTCTCTGTGTTAAGTAGGGAGCACTTACAGTGCCATAGGTAACAGTCGAAAGTTCGTAAATTTTGGGTGATTCGTGTTCACTTTCACGCCAAACGATTCTCTGCAGATTACGCTGTTTAGGGTTGATTAATATAGTTCGATACATCATTTTAATGTCTGCTGTAAATGCATACGTGTAAGTTCTGAACCTGAGCATTTGCGCATATAAGTCCTCTTGTATCACTCCTCCATTATATTGAATGTCATTTAAAGATATTCTATTATCAGTTAAAGAAGAGCAGTTAAAGACAACTCTAAGTTTTGTTGTGGACTTTTCTGGACGATAAATTCCATGATGGGTAGCGTAATATGTGATTTCGGGTTCAGTTTCGTTTGTCACTTCCTTCATGTGACCCAGTCTTTCATAATCTCTTAAAAAATTCACGATATAAATTTAAGTAATTTTCATCTCTAGCTAAGCGATTCCACAGCGATCCAAGTCGTTTGAGGGCTATGTCTTTCGAATTACCCAAACACGAGGGTTCCTTTTTTAAGGGCATAGATACTACATATTTACCTTCTTTAGTTCTAAAATCAGTATTCGCGTAATGTTCCTCACAAATTAGCCTTTCTTTATTTTTAACTATTGGTTCCCCTCTACCTCCTCTACTTTCCAAAAATTTTCTTAAGTTTTATTCAAATCCTCATCACGAATCAAATCGCAGTGAACCTTAGTTTCATTTATTGAATCTAAATTACCCGTTACTATATAACCAAATACGCTGTTGACTAACAGTAATTGCAAATATTTTATTTTAATTCTTTCCGGTTTCAATAACTCATAAAATATATTTGCACCTAATAATAAATCAATTTTGCCGGGAACATAAAAATTAGAATCCGTTAATTCCACAAAATTAGAAAAATCAGACTTTATCTCTAACGCTTTCTGCGGAATAAAATCAGTGATTTTTTTAACTACGAGCATATCCAATTCCCTTTCGAAAGATTTATTTTGATTAGAAATCGCCACTTTAACACACCCATTTACAACCATAGAGGCATCATTTAAATACGAGATTAATGTATTTATTCTTTCAGTCTTAAGTTGTAATTTATTCGCGCCCTCATTTGAAATTAGACATGTTTCACTTCCCGAGTCTAACAAGGCCCTAAATGTCTGCCATTCTGAACATTTATCTTTCACAAGAATTAAAGCAGTACTCAAAAGGCATTTGTTTTTAAAACATGCCGTTGCCACGATTTGTGTTTTGTCTACTTTTGGAACGAAAGATTCAGCATTTACACTCAAGGCAAATTGTGTCTCATCCTGGTTAACCTCTGTCGTCGTTTCCAGGGGGAAGAAAGAATTATTTTTCATTCCTCTGGGATAATGTAATAATTTATTATGCAGTTTAGAGCAGAAACAATTTTTTGATCGACATCTTCTAACGCTGCATTGAGGTGAAAAACATTTAAAACAAAGTATTATTTTTAACAAAATCTACTCTTTCGTTTACAGAAAACATTTTAAATTGTGGACAAAATTGTAAAGCATGAACATTATTTTTACACAATGCACATTTATCCTTTTTGAACTCGGAAAAAAATACATTCGATGCATCTCGCTGTATTTTAGCATTAAATTTGTTTTGTTTATTATAATTAAAACCCTTGGCATTTTCACAAAAGGGCTTAGAAAATATCTCATTCTTAATTTTGCCTTTCGATGACAAATATATATCGCACTCATGCCCTAACTCTTGTGGTTTAAAATATTTCTCTCCCTGTTTTATACTCATGTGAGACAATAATTTTCTGTCGAGTGTGTTCATTATTTTATCCGATACAATTAACTCACACAATGATTTAAAATCATTCACATTGCGCAGCTGATAATAATACTCAAATGTCGCGCATAATCGTGATGCAAATTGCACATAACTCTCTGAACTTATTTTTTGCGCTTTCTGAAATCTATTATAGCATTCTTGTGGTGTGGGAGAAAATTCTTTTAATACTACATTTTTAAGCTTACTATAATTATTTAATTCTTCTTCGGATACATGAACTAATAAATTATTAACTCTTTCACCTAGAATATTTAAAAGAATTTCGCCTTTAAATTGTTCGGGAACCTCTTTTATTTTGAATGCTTTTTCGAGCGACTGGAAAAATAAATTATATGACTCCACTCTTGAAGGTACGGGTATTGTTAAAGTTTTCACGGACTTTAACAAAGTCTCAACATTAATATTGGCGGCAGTTTCAAAAACACTTGGATTTCGAATATCGGAATTTTCAATTAAATTCTTCTGGATATTTGCAAGCTCTAATTGTTTTTGCAATTGCGCTAATTTAATTCATTCAAATTCTAATTTAGTTTCACTATTCAATCTCTTATTTTTAATTTCTGCCAAAGCATAATCGATTGCAGATTGAACTAACTCTTTATCCTTTTTGTAAACGTCACTATTTACAATTAAGCTTTTTAAGTCAGCGATTTTTTCTCCTGGTACAATTAAATTTAACTCCTCCGCAGCGATTTTTAACTCGTCTTTCCTTAATTTATTTAAAGACATATTTATGAATTAAGGCCACTAATAGAAGGATCAATTAATTGCACCTACCTCCTCAGATTGCTGTTTCAGGCCGCTCGCTAGAGTTTCGGTTTCGCAATCGGTCTCTATTCACACTTTGGCTATAACTTTTTTTTTCACTGTGAATTTTGATAATCCAACGGTTTCACAAATACACATATCCATAAGATCGCTTTCCTTTGGCTCGTACTGACCATGTTTTGTCTCAACACAATAAACAAAAATAGCAGTGGACTGTGATCTCTTTAATTTCTCTACTCCGTACACTACCTCTCAGAGTTATTGTTACACACACAATGAAGTTTTATTTTACAAGCAGCTAGAGGGCGCTGTTCATTAACAGAACTAACAGTAGGCAATAAAATGCTTTCTTCAAAATTGTGCCAGTATGTTTGACCATTACCTCGCAGAATAAATATGGCGGCGCTCACATGATCATTCGATTAGCGATGAGACCTTTAAAGCTTTTTAAAATCTGTTACGCTGTACCCTCCACTTGGAAAAGATCAGCAGTAAGAAAGTAAGTGCTGTTTTTATATTTTTTATCTTAAATGTTTTAATTTCTGTATTGTTTACATATATTTTCATTACGCATCCACCTTATCCCGCTATATTCCTTTACCGCCTTTGTCGGCTTTGCTTGGCCCCATCTTGTTCTGGCTCGGCGCTTTTTTCTTTTTGTCGCCAAGGGTGTGGGCTCTCCTAGGATTGATAACTATACTATAAACTATAATAAACTATAAACTATAGTTTATAGTGTATAGTTTATAGTTTATAGTATATAGTTTATAGTGGGCTCTCCTAGGAGAGCCCCCACCCTTGGCGCCAAACCGGAAAAAGCACCAAGCGAAAACAAAATGGCGCCAAGCAAACCCAACAACGGTGACAAGTAAATATAACAGTATAAGATGGATGCGCAATGAAAATATATGTAAACAATACAGAAATTTAACATTTAAGATAAAAAAATATATAACAACAGCACTTACTTTCTTATTGTTGATCCTTCCCAAGTGGAGGGTAAAGTGTAACAACTGCTTTTAAAAAATTCTGGAAAGTCTCGTCGCTGAGTGAGTGATAGCAAGAGCGCCGCCATAAATACTCAGCGAGGTAATGGTCGAACATGCCTTCTGCGTGGCTGGTGTGATTACGGAGAAAACGTTTTATTGCGGATTAACTTACTATTGGAAAACCACGAATTCTTTCTTATACTTCTGCAAACATCAAGCGTATTCACACCTTTTTTTCGACATCTCCATTCAAATCCATCCAAAACAACACTCTTTCGTTCATTTAATCCCATTTGCTCATTACATTTAGGACATTCATAACTTGAAGCAATTAATCCTTCTTTCATACACCATTCAATCAATTCTTTCTTGCCTCTAGCATTCAATAACGTAAAAAATTCTAACGTGTATTCACTGACAAGCGCAGCCATACTTTCAACCTGGTGCCCAACAACAAAATGAAATTTGAAATGCGCGCCCACAAATGACGAAAATTCTAGAAAAAGTTAGGGTTGCCATATGTTGTATTTAAAAGCAAGGTTACCATGACGGCGAAATTATCGCCAACCAAAGTAATTCGTGCCAAGGGTGGGGGCTCTCCTAGGTGTGAGCCAATCATTTTAAAAAATGTTAAAAAGCACTTACCTTACGCTTGCATTGCGTCATGATCTGTTGGTGGATACACCCTTGCGATGGATGCAAGGAATTTATGAAAATTCTCATTCACCAACTTGTGATCGTTAGATCGCCGCCTCATGTGTCTTATTAACTTTGTCATATTCTTATTAACTTTCAAGTCATTCACCACAAACGCATTCATGCTCTTGCCAAACCAATATCTCGTCAAACACAAGAATAGTTATAGCAAGCTTGCTTTCGCTAAACCAAGTGCCCTTTCTCACACTCCGAACGACGTCGTGTTGATTATCTTTCGACTGGTTCACTTTCAAGTAATTCCTTTTTCACACGTTCTTAACAACAACCGGTGGAGAGCGAACCTTCTCCAGCAAAGTCAAATGTCAAAATGACGTTTTTTTGGAAAAGGCGAAAAATGTTGCACTTTATTTAGGGTTGCCATTTTTTCGGTGATTTGAAAATCCAAATTTTTTGATGAAATGGAAGGGTTACCATATTGTAACCTTTATTGCTCAAAATTTAGCGACAAAAAAATTTGGCGACCAAAAGTGGGTCCTTTTTAATTGATGATGTACAATTTTACCAACCCAACCAATTTTAGATTTCTAAAAAAATCATGAATAAAATATTTATATTAAAGAAAAACAATTAAAAATTATAAACAGCACTTATTTTTGTCTTAGAATTTATAATTATAAAACTCAGGAACTACAAAGTTATAAATTTATAAGTGAAAGAACAATTCAGTATTCATATACTATATGATTAACAGGAATGAAAATTACTATGGCATGCAACTCAATTAAAAATATAACACAAAAAAAGGTATATTACAAAATATTGAACAATAATAGTGGAGTTACAGTACAATTATTTTTTAACTAAATATTAAAATACTTTTCTCTGTTAAAGCTATATCATCATTTTGAACAACTCATTGACACAATTTGACATCTCTTACTAAATGAACGATTAAAATATTTTTTTGTTCATAAGTAATGATTATAAAAGCAATAAAGTAAGGAAAGAAACCAAATCAAATTAGTAATGCTAACTGCGAAAGATACCCCAAAACAAAACAAAATGTAACAATAGTTATGGTCTTCATCGTGAAATAACATTAATTCAATTTCTCGAAACATCATAAAAGTACTACAAAAAATTGCATTGCATATTATATTGCCACTAAAAGTTTTTTTTTAAAACCTATTAAGTAAATTTTTAACAATTTAAAAAATCACACTTACTGAATAACAAAACTATAACACACATAAAGAAAGAAAAAAGAACTATGTATACAATTATGAATATTACCTGAATAAGATGCTTGCTCATCTTTTACTTCAAAAGAAAAAGGATTGTGAATTGTTTGCATTGCTACTGCGTTTTTTTCCAATTGGACATAATGAAGGCCTCCTTCATACATACTCAGAACAATTATCCGAGTTACCCTGATGAAATAAGTAAAACTTCAAATAAAGAAACTTTAACTCTTTCATTATTTGAAACTTTGTAAAGGTTAGGGTTAAAATTAACGGAAAAAAGAATTCCATATATACATACGGTACACTAACAAAATCACAGTAAAAAGGGATGCATTTTTAAAGTTCAAATCAGCCAAATAAGGAAGAATATGAAATTAATTTACATGAGATTAACTCATTCTTTGTGAAGGAAAAAAAATAAAATACAAAAAAAATTACAATCTAAAAAAATATCACTTTCGTTTTCAAACACAATATAGGCTCGGCCATACTCACAAATATAAAACCGCTACTACGATAAAAATCACCACCAGACATTGCAACACGTTGTTTGTGAAAGTTTCCAGAATTTCTGAATAATCCAGAGCCATAGTATCGTGGAAAAAATTAATAAAAGGTTTTAAAAACATTTTGTAACTTATATTAACAAAACTTCAAACACCGGCTCTACAAGTGACCAAGAACTACCGATGACAACAATAACAGTAATTAATCGTAATTTAGGTGTTGCCACTGCTGATTCTTAAATATACTGCCTCTCTTCACCAAGATTCACTAACTGTAAGTATAACTCAAAAATGAAATTATTTTTCTATATAATTTATTTAATTGTTTAGAAGTTCAAATATCATTAATAGTTATGAATAAATTTTGATTACCTAAAATCGAAATCAGTTGTAATAAATCGCTGCCACAGGGTACATATCGATAAAGTTCATACGATTGGCAACTTACATTTGGCGAACTAACGAAGTTAACGGCGAACGTTGAAAAGGCGCGCGTTGTACAAGTTTTTGTGAAAGGTAAGCATTCCTGGGGAATTATGTAATATCAGAATTCAAAAAAAAAAATATCACAACTTTTAATGATAACTAACTCCTTTGTTCCTCCTAATCACTTAATATTTATAGTTGTGATATTTTGCCATTGCCATAAGTGTGTTTATGTGAGTTCAAAGTTAATTTGAAATTTTTTTGTTTTATCCATGCATATAAAAATATTTTTATTTATCTTTCCGATCTATTAAATGATAATTTTATTTAACAGGTCTGACTTTAAAAAGTTTAGATTAAATTGAAAATCACGTATAAATCGTATAGAAATTGCTACGTACTTTAATATTTAGCCTATGGTAAAAAAAATCATAAACTTTTCTTTAAAAAGGAAATGTTAAACTAAAACAACTCTTTAAATCAAAAGGGAACTTTCTAAGATGAAAATATCAGGAATCTTTTCCTTTTATAAGTGTGTGAAGCTTATTCTTAAGTTGGTAACTTTACCATACCTGCCAGCTTTTATGTTTTTCAGCCTACACTTTTATGCCTAGATCGTTCAGTTTTAGTCAATTTCACAAAATTGCCATTATTTGGTCACAATTTTCTTCCCTACAGCTCTTATTGTTCGTTTTATATTCACAATGACCAGTAAATAAGACGAAAATTATAGAACATGTTGCTGGTTAAAGTGTAGATTAGGACAGTTGGTAATCAGACTATACATATGTATCGATAGCTGTTCGATAAGATTATAAAGTAGCATTTTCGGGGGGAAACTAATATCAAGGAGAAATACGAATAATACCTTAAATTTATCAATCGTGGATCAGAACAGGGGTTGTCAACCTGTGGCATGCAGTACAATTCTCTGTGGCACTTTGCACTACTCAAAAAATGTGTATCTTTGAGTGAATGGAAGTTGATAAATTTGTAATGGACTATATATATATATATACGACAAAAATCTGAAAAATAACTAAAGATAAATTTACAACTATTATATGTAAATTATTGAATATCATTCCTGGAGATATTTAATTGTTTTAAGTGAGAAAATTGCATGTACTCTGCTTTCCTTTTATGAAAAATATTTCGGATTTGCAAAAAAATTGTTTAACAGATAGCTCAGAATTTTGTCAAATTGAGTCGCAAGTTATACCTTTGATTTTTCGATATGAAAATATAAAGTGGTGCACATGCACTAAGTTCGCATTAAAATTTGTATTTATCTTTTTATTTAACTGAAATAAAAGGAAAATAACTATACTTTTTTTAAGCATATTTTAGTATATATATATGTTTAAAAATACTTAATACATGTACAATTTTAATTTTTGTGGGAAAAAAGTTACATTTTATGCTGTTAATTTTTATGTTAAGAAATATCTTTAAATGATACAAAATTAATACATAATAAAACTGAATATCTTTATTATTGACCTCTCTTCTCTATTTCTGCATGCATTATCGTGGGAATCAAATTGTTTAAAAAATGTCCTACTGTGTGTGGCCAACACCTCCTAGATATACAAGGCCTCAGTACTGATTTGTGACCTCATTACTAGTAGGGAAACGTTCACTATCGTATCCGTGCCTATGGAACACTCATCTGATGCATTTTTACGTATTTCTAAAAAAATTTGTTATAAAAATTTAGCAAATTAAAAAAAAGTATTAGTAAATTATCATTAAAATGTGTTTCTACTTTTTAAATAACAATTGTGTAATCGTCAATGTTCTATTATTTACTTCAAACATATTTCAATGAACATAAACTTTTAACGCAACAAATTCTAAGTACTTTTATGTTTTTGTCATTTTTTTACGAAACTATGCTTATTCCTTCATCGTTATTTTCAGAATAGTTGCAAAAGGTTAAATAAAATTAGAAATGGTTTTCAAAACAAAAATAACAAATTTAAAAAACATAATAACTTTATTGGTATCAAAAACAATCACAACATAAAAAAATTACCATTAAATAAGTTTAAAAAATATTTTTAGATGAATTTATACATATAATTATAGGTGCTACAAGAATATAAATATTTGCTTAAAATTTTTAGTATTTTCCCCCTTAACAATAGCTATTCAATAATTTATTTATTTTAAATATAGCTTACATATGTTTTAAAACTTGTATAGGTAATCAAGCTCAGTAAAAATCTCTCTGTATTAAAATCTTTAAAATTTAACTTCAAGTAAACTTGAAAAATTATCTATATTTATAAATCCATACGTATATATAACTGTAGTTACATACATAGAAATATATATAAGAATATACACAATTTATTTAGCTGTTTGTGAGTAACTTTTCTTTGCTTAAAGTTTTAATATCCCCTCCCACAGTAATGCGTTTATTTCAAGTATGGATTAAATATATTTTTAAACTATCAGTATCAAGCATAGTAATAAACAAAAACTCATTCTGCAATAACAGCATATGAAATTACCTTTGAATAAATTATTAAAAATATATTTTTAGATAAATGATATATACATTAAAAGATATAAACCTGAAAATAAATTTAAATAGGTTCATACATAAAAATAATGCATTTATATGATAAAGTTTGTAGTTTTTTATTTTAACTTTTTTAACATCATTTTTACCCTACAGTAGTTATTTAATAATGCATTTACAGAAACGTAGATAGCATGCTTTAAATCTTAACTCGGAATCATGTGAATATTGTTCCAAGGTTCATTGTATAAAGAAGTTCACTTGTGAATTTATCAAACTGATCAATATATCTGCGAGAGAAGCAATTTCACATTGATTTATTTGTGTAAAGCAGTGGTCTTCAAACTGTGTTCCATGGAACCTTGGAGTTTCACGGGTCACAATAAAAAAAATCAAGAAGAAATAAATATGTATGCAAAATGGATTCACACTCGTTCTGTATGAAGTTAGTATAGTTACAAATACCTAAAGCTCATCACCTCCCTCCCCTATTTATTAAAATGTGTTTTATCTTTATATATACTACCTACTAGTTTCTAAATATTCTATTATTCACTATCTCCGGTTCCACAAGGGCCGTGGTAGCCTAGTGGTCAAGGTATTGGATAATGGCAGGCATGTCATGAGTTTGAGCCCAGTACCACTAAAGACCCACCGTGTAGGGCAGCAATGCACATTAAATCTGTCGAGAGCTGAAACGTCCTCCCATTGGTGTGGTAGTTAGGAGAGGGGGGTGCCAGCTCGGGTGTCATCCGTGTCACTTGACAATGGTTCTAAATTACGTGGTGCGATATTAATATTCACTCATCTCCAGTTCCACAAGATAACTTCATACTAGTTAGCACAATGTCTTTCAAAACTAAATAGTTTTCTAATGGAAAATGTAACTTTGCATTTGTGGAAAAAATACCTATAATGAGAGAGGATACAACCTTTCAATATATCAACAGATTCAATGTTAATATCTTAATTTAAGCAAAAACAGCTTCTAAATTTTAGGTTGAAATTTCATGCAATATGCGCATGATTTCTCACACAGCTATAAACATTTTAATGTCATTCAGAACATTGTGTTAAGTTTTTAAGAAATATTTCAAAGTATGTGTACGGAATGGGGTTCCACGAAAACACTTTCTAGTTGTATGGGTTGCATAAAAATACATTCTAGGGGCTCCACGAAAGCACCTTCAAGTTCTAGGAATTTCGTGAGTTTAAAAAGTTTAAAGACCTGTGGTGTAAAGTATGTGTTTTCATTCTCATATTTAAGAAGTTTCTGACTATTAAATATTTGTATAGCACTGCTGTGACAATGGTACAATAAACCAGCTACAAATTAAATCATGATTAGACTTTAGTTAAGTTGTATTAAGATCAAGTGATTTGGAACATAAGTCGCATTTTAATTTTATAAGTGCTGCTTTAGTACAAACGTCAGCTACATATGTTAAAAGAGGTAAATAACGAAGATCATCATGGAAATTATTTACAGATAGTATTATATTAAAATTGTGTAATATTGATGACACCTCTTAATGATTATTTGAGCAAGATTCTTCCAAATCAAAGCTGTCATAAGTGTTTGAAGCTGGAGCAAGTTTCAGGTGAAAAATTTTACATTCGTAGCGTAGTATTTATTTCATAAAGCTATCGAACTGATATTAAATATTCCAAACCTGAAAATGTTCTATATTCTCCAAAATGACTTTATAATGCATCTGTTTGGGTTTTTCCAGAAAGAAAATGCTGAAATTTTAATGTATTGATTCAAAGTTTTGACTTTTGGGGTAAAGCATATGTGGTATAAATAAAAACAAAATGTGCAAGATATGTTACAAAATATTGACAACACAAAATCAAATGTTGTAGAAAAATCATGGGAAGCTTTACATTTTTCTACTTTGACACCACATAGTACAATATTTACAAAAAAAAAAATTATTAACTATAGGGAAATATGCATTTACTGAAATGATCAGTCTTTGTTCAACCCAAGTATATTAGCAAATCTAATATTCAATTAACAATCACTGGTGCTTCAAAAACAGGTGTTATGATTCTATCCAACGTAATAATTATTATTTAATATCTTTATATACTACAGTGCATGTGTCTTGAAGTTTTTCTGCATTTTAAATATGACATTGGTTCTAAAAAAGATGTAAACCCTCTATATATATTTCAAATTCTTATTTTTACTTTTTGGATTGAGCATTCTAAATGTTCATTTTCAAGTTTTGTATCTTTCATGATGTTCACAAAAAAGATGTATCAAATTCGAGAACTAATCTTTTGTTCCCAGAGATGGCACAATGTAATTTTGCAGTCTATGTCACTTTTACGGAACACATATTTTCTTCCCAATTATCACATAGTAACCTGTATTTCTTCATATGTTGGATTACCAGCAAAATGGGATTCACAAGCCTAAAATTTTTTTAAAAGAAAGAAAAATATAGTAAAGCATCATATAAAGGATTTCTCTTTACATGATTTTTTTTTTGTAATTTTAAATTAAACTTTCGTAGAAAGTAATAAAAAGGAATGTATTTTGACCACCTGTTTAAGCAAAATTTGATAAATTTTGCTTATTTTTTTTAATTAATGGAATTGATCATTCTTCCTGCTTATGGTTACTATTAATGTAAGCATGACTAAATGAAATCCTCCTTGTCGAGTAACCGTGCAGTTTAAATTAATGGTGATTGTTCTCGAAAGGGATTTGTTGCTGTTGTGGTCATCAGTGTTTGGGAAATTGGTACTACCTCTATAAGTGGGCTTCTACGACATTTACTATCATGATTATCAGACTTCAAGTGCAGAATTATATGCCTGAGTCATGTGCATATTTACAACTTATTTTGGCCAGCTTTATTTTTTCTTAAGTTTGTATTCATCCTCAAGGTGGAAAATATTGAAATTTAATTATTGTATTGAATGTGCTGAATGTTTTGCATCTCACATAATTAACATTAATGCATAAATCATCATTAAATAGCTGTTTTTTGTTTATATTTACTGTGATCATGAGCTGCATAATAATCTGCTTCGCATTGACACAGTGTTAATAATTCTGACCTTGTTTTAATGATTCTGGGGGAAAGTTTTAGTAAATGATACAAAAATAGTTATTAACATCAAAAATACTAGAATATATATTTTTCCATTTACAATACTTGTGTAGGGCCATTTTTATACAGTAAATTTTGTTATAATCACCCACGTTTCTTTTATAAACAACAGGTTTCTTGCATTGTAGATAAACAAAAATTAATTGCCTTTTATTTAAGAAATTGAAGGGAAAGGAAAGACTGAAATGAGTATATTTTCAACTATTGATATGTAATTATATGTTGTGGAAGTTAAAGTAACATAATAACATATGTACAGTATTTTCCTGTATATAATCCGCAGCGGCGTATTATCCGCAAAGCCTTTTTTTCAAGTAAAAAAAAACGTATAATCCGCGGCACATTTTATGGCGAATAATCCAAAATGTAAACTGCCGACAATGATAAAAAAATACACAATATAATTAGAAATAGAAGTAAGAAATTGTGCATATATAAAGAAAAATTCATTATGAAATGTCTTTTTAAATATGTATGATAATATTTTTTACGATAATCTCAATAAAACAAAAAAATTCTTTGCTACTGCCATCTATGTTTTAAGTTGCTAAACAAAACATTCCACGTGCAAAAAATCTTTTTTTTAATTTAGCAAGTTAACAGCAAAAAAATTAAGATCAAGACTGCTTTTCCATTGTCTCTTTTAAAATCCATTTATTTATTTCTTCCTCTAATTCTGGCCAGTGAGGTTTTCCACGACGATCAGTTCTTTAAAGTCGATCACAATTTTCGAATTTGGTCTTGTTTTTTTCTCCACAAACAAATTCAATTCGTCAACGTTGAAAAACCTTGCCGCTTTCTGATTTCCGACTTCGGTAGTCTTCTCTATAACTTTTAACTTGAAGTTCGCAGTGTAACTTAACGCTTTCGCTTCAACATGATGAAAACTTTTAAAGTACGTAATAGCTTTAGTCAAGAGAAAATTGGAAATGGCGCCAGTGACTAGTAAACGTTTTCCTTCAGAGGAATTGAATGTAATTGGACAAAAACTAGTTATGGCTGAAATACGTCATCCGAGTCATGAAAGCGCCATCAATTATTTATTTTATGAAACATAAATGGCATTTCTTTCAAAATTTTAATGTTTTTCTCAGATAATCCGCGGCGGCGTATAATATGAACAACGAAATTTGAAAACCTTTTTAACACATAATCCGTAGATTTTATAGAGGAAAATATTGTAATTATATGTTTCATAAACAGAATAAGGTAACTTACCTTTAAATACTTTTCAAGGAAAAAAATATTTCTTCCAATTCTGTGTATCCCTTATGATTGCTATATTATAAAAAAGAGAAAATATCTTAAGGAAGCAAATTTTAAAGCAACGACTGCACAATACAAGCAAGGAAATGGCAAAGACGAACAATCCTGTTCAAACGCGTACAAATTCAAGCTGGTCAAATGCTCTTTTTGTTTTAGCACCGAGGCCTTCTATCTAGGAGGTGTTGGTGTGACATGCTGAATTATAGTGTTAGATTGGTTTGGCACGCCACAGTTAAAAGGTTGCCGAGCCCTAGATTAGAATTAAAGTTCTTATCCATTATTTTCTTTAAAATTAAAGGGAAAGAAAATACTAAACTAGAAAATTAAGGAAAAGGGTTTACCTTCCCTTAGAAGTTCTCAAAAGGAGGGCAAATCCTTTTGATAGAATTGAGAAAAAGTATAAACAAATCATTTGGATTGCTGGATTTGTGCATTTTTCTTCATATGAGCTTTGCACAGTAAGAATCCAATTGATTCTCCTACACTTGCCTATTCCTCATCATCAAAATCTGAAGCATACTTTCCCGCTTTCCACAACTAGCTATTCTTCCTACACACCTTCTAATATCATATGCATTCATTCCTGTCTTTCACCACTTCCAGATATATCCAACACTTGATTCTTTCGTTTAAATCAAATCCATAGCATTCTTGCAGACCATACATAAGACATTTACGCACACACCGCTGTACCATGGACATTTTTCCCTTTCATTTCTAAATCATACTATTCAGGATAATTTGAAGGAATAAATGTAAAAACAAAAAACTGAACTAAAAAAAGTTTAATTTGTCAATTTAAAAACTATATTTCTTAAAAAAGAACAATTAAATACTTTTATCTGAAAATTGTCTCTTTTTTAAGGCATACAAATTTTAAATAACAGTGAAGTACAAGGATTGTGTGACATCAGACTGGGACTACATTTCAAAATATAAAGGTTGCAAAAGTGTCAGAATATTGTTCTCTCGCCATTTCATTGCCAAATCCAACTGTCTCTAAACTGCACTCCAGCCTTTGCTGCCATTGAGTTTTTAAAAAGTTTATGAGGTTTTTCCTTCCTTCTGTGCTTTATATTTTTTTAGGTATTCATTTGTAACTTATTTATTAAGCAAGGCATTTTTTTCCTTCCTCTGTTGCAACATTTTAAAACTGCTCATTTTGTGCTTTGAACCTGTTGGTAAAATCCTAGGAGAGCCCACATCCTTGGCGACAAACCGAAAAAATGCCAAGCCAGAACTAGATGGCAGAAAGTGAATACAGCGTGATAAGGGGATGTGTAGTGAAAATATATGTAAATAATACAGAAATCAATCCTTCCTTCATACATCATTCAATCTATTCTTTCTTACCTTTCTTATTCAACAAAGTAAAAAATTCTAAGGTATATTTCTTCACACACGCAGTCATACTTCCAGCCCGGTGTCCAACAAAATGAAATTTGAAATGCCCGTCGACAAAATAGGAAAATTCCAGAAATAATTAGGTTTAACATATCTAGTGTATCAAAGTAGGGTTGCCAAGATGGCGCATTTATCGCCAAGCAAAATAATTCAGGCCAAGGGTGTGGGCTCTCCTAGGACTGAACCGAACCTGTTTGTAATCTTTATACTTCATATGATCAAATTATTTGTTTTCCTCAATTGTTCTGTTTACCATGTTGTCCAGCAAAGGTATAATATACTTTTAAGACATACAAAGGATGTTATAAAAAGGAATCCATTTGTGTTGCTGCATCTCAAAAGGGGATATGTATTTTGTATTTCACACAGTGGTCAATATAGTACCCTTTGTAATGTGTGAAAACTTACTAAGCATGTCACAAATAAGAAATCAAGTAGCAGTTGATCAACATCGGTTTAGTGTTTCAAGGACAAAGTTCAATCAAATGTAATAAAGGCTGTAGTACTGTTTGTCTTTTGTATAACATAATGTGCTTTTGACTGGAGTGTATTGTGTCAGTCCTCTTTTGGGGAAATATTTCCAAGCGGTACAGAAGTGGAATGACAAAACATCTGCTGTAAAAGGGAAGTAGCTTCTAGTTTGAAAGAATATATGAATGACTGCATGAAGCAAGGTCCTTTTGTGATAGCATCTGAGGGCAGTAATGATAAAACCATGAATTATATCTCATTGTGGCCACATACTTTGAGCCCACAAAATATCTTATTCCTTTGAGTAATTCCAAATTTGTTTAGAAATTTTCTTCTGGAGAAAATATTCACCAACTTATGGATAAGTTTAAGAAGTATGGAATATCCATTGAACATTTAGTTTCATTTATGGAAGATAATACTACAGCAATGCAAGTGGAAAATAGAGCTATTATCTGTTAAAAAAAAAAAAGGAGAATGAGTTGGTTATGTCATTTATAACATTTAGCATCAGAGAAGTTTAAAATGTTGATGAAATGCTCATAGATATATTCTGCTGTCTATAAAGTTAAGAAGCTTCAAAAATTTTAAAGCATTCATGTATGTGTACTCAATGGTTATCACATGGTTGTAGCCTTGACGTCAGCTTCTAACTTGATTGTTCACTTTATATATGTATAATTTTAGTTTATAATTTCTATCTAAAAGCTAAGTTATTCCACTGTGTATATATATAAGAGCATCTCTTTATTGTTAAGTCCTTACTTTCTTGTATGTAACTAAATACATGCCTGTAAATTTTCCTTTGTGTTTAAGTTTTATAAATCAAGTCTATACAAAAATAGAGTTTTCTCTATCAATATCTTCGTTGGGAAATTTACCGCATTATTTTAAAAAATGTCAGTTATTTTACTGTTTGTATCTTTCAAAAGTTGACAGGTATGCATTAATCAGAGAATAATTTTTTTCTCTGAGTTGTATTGATGTCTATTGACATGTGCCTTTTTTTCCCTCTGGAAATCCCATGTAGTTTTTATTTTCTGTTAAAGTTGAGCTAGCAGTGTAAAACTTCCTTAAATTTTGTCCCAAATAGATTTTTTTTAATATAAAAGTCTTTAAAGGCATCTTTTATATCTGAAGTTTTACTTCGTTGTCTTTAAGAAGTTGAAAATTTAGTGTTTTTATCATTTGTATGACTTAGTAATTTTTTAAAGTGAGATATATATATGTTTTGACTGTAAATAGGTCCATACATTGGTTTTATATTTATGATTGAGATTAAATGTGAATGTTTAAAAATATGCTCTTTTATTGTAATGATTTTTGTAAATATTTGAAAATATTTACAGAAACATTTAGTAAGATCCATCCATTCTAATAAATCAATCTTCCATTAAATTTTACAACTTTTTGCACCTAGTCATTTCCTTACATATGCTCTCTACTATTTTCATCAAATAAATTGTTACTGAACAATGCAACTTTCAAAATCCATAAAGGTTTATTATCTATCAGAATAATCAACACATTACTGATAAGATTTCATGATCAACAGGATATATTTGTATCATTAAATATTTATGTATAGCATTAGCAATGACGGAAACTATTGCAATATTTAATTTAGCACCTAATTAAGATAGGAAATTTTGCATTATATAGAAAGAAATATTAAACATTTAGTAATAACATTTGTTTTTCTAAAAACATAAATCCTAATTTGAAATTTAGTTAACAAATGTCTAATTGCAACTTATCAACCTTTTTAATTTTTCAGAAATATTTCAGAATAACCCACAAAAACTATTTCACACAAAAAAAAAAGTTTAGAGGTGTTGACGGTTTCATCGGAGCACCTGATCTCTGAAGAGATCTAAATCTCCTATCAGAATCAGAACATTTGGGAATAGCATTGAAATTCTTTACTTGCCCTTGTTAAAAATTAAGGTAGAAATAATAAGTACTGGATTGCTAGTTAATTGGGGTCGTCGTGCGACCAAGGATCAATTGGAGTGACTCGCTCGACCAATGGCCGAGGGTTTCCCAGCCAATGGGCGAGTGAGCTTTCAATGAGTCTTTGAGATGGGAAGTGCAGGGAAGGAATGCGATCTGTGACGGGAGAGAAACTCTCTCCATTGGTCGGGCGGCTCGTCTCCCATTTGGAGGATGGGTGGCTCGGAAGAAAAGGGGGAGATGGCAGAGAGAAAAATATTCTCGCGCGAATGGTGTAAGGAGATCTTAAAAATTTGAGAGATATTTGAAATTTAGGCACCTAAGATGAAATTTAGGCCTTACGATTGTAATTATTAACGAGATTTTGATAAAAGATATCAATCCTCTCTTCGTCTTTTGCATTCCTGAACAAACATTTAAAACTATGTAAATTTTCTCATCCATTTGATACTTTATGTGTGTGTTAGGTAAATTAGGTGTTTAATATAATGGTACTTTTCTATTTAAAATTCTTCAATTAAACACTCAAATAGATTAAATTTAAATGATTATTTTTACATTTCAAACAATGTAATTTTATCAGTGTGTTTCTCAAGTGTATTAAGTTTACTACTGTATTTACTCGACTCTTAAGCTGCACTTTTTTTCAATGTTAATCCTGCTGAAAATTGGAGGCGGCTTAGAAAAAAAATTGTTGGAAAAAATTGTTACATGGGGCAATTGCAGGTTTATGTATGTATTTAAAAGTTTATAATTTTGGTAAAATGACTAATTATTCACTTCATATTAGTTATCATTTGAAATTTATTTTAATTTCGTGAAATTGGCTGTCAGTAAACCATTTAACACTCTTTTTCATTTCTCACAAGAACTTGTTGAGAATTTTTGGGGTGCTGCTTGAATTTGAACAAATACGGTATTTTTGTGTTGAGTAGTTTGTCCTAGTATAATAGACAATCATATTGTTTTTTTAATTCAGTGACAACTTTATAATCTCTAATTTACAAATGTTATTGATATTATTTGTTCATCAAAATCAAAACCTGTATTAGATAAATGTAAAAGTTATCCCAGCTTTTCATAATGAAATGTAACCAACTCAAAATGTGCGTAACGATAAGTTATACATGCTTACCATTAGTGTATTTAACTCCTTAGGATCCGTCTGGTAGAAAATGAATCTCGCAATTATATAATTTCGAAGTTTAGAGTGAAGTAGTTTTTACATCATCATCAAATTATCGAAAATTCTAGATTGAAAGAATTGATCAGTGCATGAAACAGATGATAAAAATGGTAACAGGTAAGATAAAACACATGTTAAAACTTTTTGACCAAATTCTGTTCAGGGTCCTTCCACAATTAATGCAGACCATACTCTGTTTAATTGAAAGCAACCTTAATAGTTTGGGTAATGAAGACTTTCTAATGAATTATTTTCACTTAACAAAATTATTGGATGAAGTTTTGATTTTTGATGCTCATGCAAGTGGTTTAGAATGCTGACATATGTGTTGTGATATATAACTCGCATTTCCTGTCGCAAACCATTTCAAGGATGTCTCATTTTTATTCTAAGGAAATATAAGTGATAGTTTGATGGTCCTCCCTGTTGATGTACAATAAGCTAATTTGAAAACTATCTAGTTAAACTCGGTGCTTTCAGCTGCCTTTTGACTTGTACTATGAACATTAAAGACTGATCAAGAGTCTTCAACAACAGGACTCCCACATCTTACTGATCTTGCAAGCTTCCATCTCCTTCCCTGAATTTTCAAAACCATTGACAAAATGTCATTTATTTCATTTTCCTTATAAATTTCACATATATTTTAGTTGTAATACTGTCTTTGTCGAAATTGCATAGCAAACAAAATATTGCATGTACACTTAACCACTTGCCATGTCTTAAGGCTGTTTTCGGTCAATGTTAAAGGATAGGGATGAAACGGCAAAGACATTTGTGGGCAGGAAAAAGCTCCAATAATAATAAAAAATTTTATGGATATAAAGAAAATAATTGTTTAAAGGATAGTGTTTTTTGAATTTTGATTTTTTGGAAAATTACACAGTTTTCAGCATTTTTGCAAAATGAAATTTGACTTTTCTATGTTAAAGTATAGGAGGTGGAAACGCAAAAGACATTTTAACAGAAAAAAACATTTTTTTTAGAGTAGAATTAAATAGTATATAAGAAAGCAAGCTTCCCTCTTTGGACTAGTGTAGCCAGAATTACGTTTTATGTTTTTCTTAATTAATTTTTTTTAAATTTTAAGTTCATTCTGAATTATTTTTGGCGTAGTTAGGACTATCTCAAACAGATGGCACCACCATCGTTTGAAAAGCGAATTTATTCTTGGCTACGAATACTTATTTTTGGCGATATCTTTCTGAAATATAGTCGCCAGCTGAAATTATGGTAACTTGCAAATTGTTACAAATAGTGGACAATGGAAAAGATTTATGATGTACAGAGATTTAACGTCTCAAATCTGACGAACTTTCCGATGTGTGCTTTAAAAATCATTTATAATTATACAGCTTAGATTTTTTTTTTTTTTTTTTTTTTTTTTGTCTGTTATTGAAGGAATGTCTGTAAGAATATTTAAATTCTTGCAAAATGACTTAACGAAGAATGAAAGAGTATACTTACTTTATACTTGATCGAAAGTTGTGAATTAACTCTAAAGAACACAAATAACTACTCCTTGCTCACAAATTAAAATTTTAATCTAATTATTGTAATGCAATTATTATTATTATATTATTATTTTCTTTTTTAACTAACAAAAATTTTTTCCCATCGATTTTATATTTGACGTAAAACTTTACCATAAACCATTGGAACAATTATTAACACAAAATATTTTCTAATTTAATTAACAGAAACTTATTTTTTTCAATTAATTATGTTCAGATTCTAAGCCGCACCCCAAATTCTCAGCACATTTTTGTGAAAAAAAATAGTGTAAAATATATTATCGATATATGATATATTTACGGAATGAAAAGTGGCTGCGATACCCTAGTGGTCAAGGTAACGTACTCGTGGCTGGCGTGTCATGAGTTCGAGCCTAGTACCGCTGAAGTTCTGTCGTGTAGGGGAGCGATGAACGTTAAATCTGAGAGCTAAAACGTCCTCTCATTGGTGTGGTAGTTAGGAGATGGGAGGTGCAAGCTCAGGTGTCGCCCCTCGTCACTTGACTATGGTTCAAAGTTACGAGGTCCGTCACCAAAAGCCCTCGTGTAGCTGATCAATATGACATTTATATTCAATCACTAACTAAACGAAATAAAAAAATAATAAAGGTGAATTAATAAAAAGTGAATAATTAATTTACTTTACCAGCATTAAAAACTTTTTTCAGTCTTCGAATCTAAGCTGGGCTGCGGTAGCCCAGTGGTTAAAGTATCCAACCATGGCAGGCATGTCATGAGTTCGATCCCAGTACCACTAAAGACCCGCCGTGTAGGGCAGCGATGCACGTTAAATCTGTCGAGAGCTGAAACGTCCTCCCGTTGGTGTGGTGTGGTAGTTAGGAGAGGGGGTGCCAGCTCAGGTGTCGTCCACGTCACTTGACCATGGTTCAAAATTACGTGGTCCGTCGCCAAAAGCCCTCGTGTAGCTGAACAGTGCGACGTTAATATTAACTCGCTCACTCATTCGAATCTAAGCTGCGCCAGAATTTTTGTAGCCTAAGTATCGGGGGAAAAAGTGCGGCTTAGATTCGAATAAATTCGAAGAAAAATTCAGTGTAATGAATGTTCGCTACATGTCTAAAGACATGTGCCAGTACAGATATACGATAATTTAATGGAAAACCATCTTTCAAAATTAAAAGTACAAAATATCTATGATTTAGAGAGCGAAACTAGGGGGCAAGCATCTTCTGAACGATGGAGATATGAGAGATCGTTGAGACTCTCATCTTCTTTTTTCAAAGAAATTGCTTGCAGGAAAAAATCTACTCCGTGTTCGAAGCTTGTGATGCGCATTGTGTATGGTAGAGACTTATGCAATGCAGCAATGAAATATGGATTGGCAAACGAGGAGATCGCTCGGAAGCAGTATGAGAGGGAATATTCAACTGAAGTAAAAATATGTGGCTTATTTGTGGACAAAAATAAACCCTTTTTGTTTGCTTCACCCGATGGATTGATTGGTGATGATGGAATCATAGAGATTAAATGCCCTTATTCTGCGAGATTTGAATCAAATCTGCTGGAATTTTTAATTACAAAAAAAAAAAAAAAATAGTCTAGGTTTCAAATTTTCCAATGAAAGGGGAATCTATTTACCATTAAATCATAAATTTTACTTTCAAATACAAGGTCAGTTATTTATTACACAACAGAAATGGTGTGATCTGTATTTATGGTGCAAAAAGGATTCGTTAACTTTGCGTATAGAGGCAAACGAAGAGTTTTGGAAAGGAATTATTCCAAAACTATAGAAAAGTTTTATTTTAAATGTGTTCTTCCTGAAATTCTTGATGGAAGAGCACCACGAAATATGCCTTTGAGGGAGCCGTTATATATAGAGGAATCTAGAAGCAAAAAACAGAAAATGATTGATATAGGTTAGGAAATGAAACCTATATATTATCGAATGATTATTTGATTAACGTCAAGCTTTGAAGCTTCACTGGGACTATCGCCGACCTCGTCATTTCGATCAAGTGACGAGGACGAAATCAGAGCTGGAACCGCAATCTCCCAAAATTTCCACCATTAGCAACATATAGTATCTACTTCAAACATCTGCTTTGAGGTTCAGCCTTCTACATAGCGGACGGCCGCGGTAGCCGAGTAGTATAGGTATCGGACCGTGGCTTGCCTTGCCACGAGTTCGAGCCCAATACCATTAAAGACCCGCTGTGTAGGGCAGCGATGCACGTTAAATCTGTCGAGAGCTGAAACGTCCTCCCGTTGGTGTGGTGTGGGAGTTAGGAGAGGGGGGTGCCAGCTCAGGTGTCGTCTACGTCACTTGACCATGGTTCAAAATTACCTGGTCCGTCGCCAAAAGCCCTCGTGTAGCTGAACAGTGCGACGTTAATATTCAATCAATCAATTCTACATAGCGGATCTTCAGCAGGGACACCAGAATTCAAACCGACGATGCAACACCACGTCGATCACGAGTTCGTAACAATGAACTCTTGCCTACTGTGACCTCCTATATCTTCTCGAACAGGATACCGTAAAAACTGTCCGTGATATATATTTTTATAATTAAGTATATTACTTAGCCATTTATTTGGATTCCTACAGAGAATGAAACTATTATTTTGTTACCGAATATGCCCAAAAATTAAACAATAATGCAATTTTCTTTGATTTAAATATAATGTTAACTTCCAAATTGAAAAATTGTTATTGACATATATTCATTAAATAAACATAAATTTCTTAGAAAAAATAAAAGCAATGTTTATATATTATATGCTTGATTAATTGTGCTTGATAATTAATTGCCAGCCTATTTTCTCTCCCTTATAATGATATTTTAATCGTTCTCTAAAGTTACAAAAGTAATTTTAATTTCAAAATATCTCTCTTTCTTTCTTCCCTTTTTTTTTTTTTTTTTTTGCTGAACATGAAATAATTTTGTAATGCTTATTTTCATTTACGTACCATTTCTTATAAAAAATATTTTTGAATTTAAAAATTATTTTACAGACATACGTAAAATAATGGTCAAAACCATAATTAACCAGTTTTTTAATGAAATAGCTGCATACTATCTTAGAAAAATATCAAAATTGATAACCTTTAACCTTTTTAACATTTATATAAAACTACTTTTTAAAGAAAACTCTATTCAAAATTGTTTCCTTTAAACCTTTAATAATGTAATACAGGTGTAAGTGTATACCTAATTGGAAATTTTGAAACATTTTTTTTTTGTACATAAGAACTTTATTTTGTAATACTTTTAGAAACATTTATTATTCCATTATAAAAGAATATTAAATCGTTTTTCTTTATATGTAGTGCCTACTAGATTGTGAATATTCCATTGTTTACTGCACCGGGACCAACAAAACAAATTTATTCACGTTAATACATTGTTTTTGCACAACTAAATCGTTTTGTAATGGAAAATGAACTTTTTTTTTTTTATTTGTGGATAAAAACACCTATAATCAAGGAGAGCGAACAACTTATTGACATTTTAAAAGACATTTGACGGTAAAATCTATATTAAAACAAGAACAGCTCCTAAAATTTAGATTGCAAAATACATAGGATTTTTTCCATAGTTAGAAACGAATAAAGCATTCATAACAAATTATCAGAATCCATGAGTAGAAAAAGTAAGAAAGCCATTTTAGATCTCTCTCATGGTCAAGAGTCAACACTATTTTACTCCCCCCAAAAAAAGAACAAATATTTCGTTACACAGTCGTAAAGACTGTGGCCCTCTTCCCCTGCAGAGAAAGGGGAGGATTCTATTGAAGGAAGTGCGCTACACACACAAAGAGAGAGAACTTTTTTTTTCTTGCCTTTTTCAAAATCAACCAAAAGCGGAGAGCAGAGTGCACGCGATCTTCTCTTTTCAAACAATTAAATCTCACCAGCAATGACATCCAATAATTCACAAAATAGCTGTAAATTTATGTTTCGAGATATCTTTCCGATTTTTTCGAAATTTCGCAATTGTCCATAATTCTGGAGATCTTTGTATAATAAGGACCATTATAAATTTATCATCTTCCATCCTCTCAAAAATTGACACATTTGTTGAGTAATTCAGAGTACCACTGAGAATTGTACCTCTCGTGAAATAGGTTGCCTGTTCTATTGTATAAAAGTAAAATTGTATCATACTGTTTGTTCATTAAAACGTGAAATTTAATTTTTCATTGCTTTAAATCCACCTATTCTTCCTTTAAAAATCATTTGTTCAGGAAAAATTAAACAGTTTCGTTCTGTACATCATTTATCTAGAGAATTGATCGACAAACTGTGTTCCACGAGTCCCAATAAAAAAAATGGGAAAGAAAAAATTACAAATATGTATGCAAAATGGATTTATGTTCTCATGAAATTCGTTTAGTCACAATTATCTAAAGATCATAGACTAAAATTAAAAATTTTATTTATACATAATTTGAAAATGTTTTTTAACTTTTATTGTAATATAATAAATGAATTTTAAAACTTTATTTTATGCAGTAGATTGTGAATATACTATTGTTTGCTATCCCGAGTTCCACAAAGTAATTTTATACTAGTTAGTACAATGTTTTGAAACCTTTTACATTTGTGGGGAAAAACACCTATAATGAAGAAGATAAAAAAAAATTTATCGACATATGAACAGATTCGATGCTAAAATTTAAATTTAAGCTAGAAGACCTACATTTTAGGTTACCAATTCATGCCATATACGCAGAATTTCTCACACAGCTATGAACATTTTCATGCCATTCACAAAAATGTATTTAGAAAGTGAAAAATATTTTTAACGCGATTGGCAACAAAAACAAAATACAAAAACGAATTGAACACGGAATATGAAATGTTACTGCAGATAATTTTAAAAGCTTATACGTCGATAGTTTGTGTAAAAAATTGTGAACACATATCTCAGTTACTAAGTATAATGCATGCGTAGGTGACATTTGGATCACAAATTTATATTATCAATGAGTAAATAACATTAAAATTACATCATAAAAGTTTTTAATAAAAAATAAAATATTTTTTTAAAATTGTCTTTACATATAATATCAAAAATATGTTTATCTATATACTTTAAATATTATTTTAAGATATATTCCCTTCAGCGAGGAAGGGGTTTCCTCGAAAACATGTTACAGTTCTCAGGGGTCCAAGAGTTGAAAAAGTTTGATGATTGACCAATGTCCAGACATGAGAAGTCTTTCATGGTCAAGATTCACTCTGCTGCTTTAACCCCCTCGCCCGAAAAAGAAAAAAAAAGAGCTAACATTTATTTTACCAGTTTGACGACCGTCACCCTCCCTTAGCCCCCTCCCCTCCCGCGTCTTCCCTTTCGCTGAAGGGGAGAATTTCATTGAGAAGGTTACCCAAGAGAGAAATTTACTGCCCATCTTGGGAATCTTGAGACAAATATTTGTGCCAAAAATTTCGCAATAGCCAACGCCATCTAGATGTCATGTAAGGTGTTAAACTAATGGCCCGCCATCACCTTAAATGTCTTTACAAATGTTGTACTATCAGAAACATTAATTTATATGCTGGGGTATCTATACATGTTTTGTTGGTCAACAAATTGTAACATGTGCAATTCCAGATTGACAGGAAGCATACATTTTGAAAAATAAATATAACCTTTCCATGTATATAATATTAAAAACTGATAGCAGGCTAAAAAAAAAAGTTTTTTATCCTGTTTGCAGTAAGTACTATTTTTTTTAATGTAGCTTAGGTAATTATGTGTAGAATTTCAAGGTAAAAATTTTTGTATCTCAGAAATGATGAAAGTAGTTAACAATAGGTATGAATGTAGCTTTGCAATACTTATTTTATTCTCATTATTTATTTGCAATATTTATTATTTGAACAGGTAGAATATGCCACAAAAGAGGAAACGTTTTCAACTTCAAAGCTCAACAGGTAAACTTTTAATTTCTATTATAATGGATATATTTTATCAGCTAAATTGTTTTGAATATATTATTGAATGCACAAAAGAAAAGGGTTATTATTTGTTGATTCTAAGTACTGCTTTAATATATATTTTTCCTTGCTTGAATAGTTATCTTTTTTTATTCAAGTCATTTTAATTTACTACTCCAAGCTTTGATAGCTAACATTTAATTTTGGCAACTATTTTTTATATGTGTGCGTGTAGCATTGTTCCAAATAAAAAATATGAATTATGAATTTTCATCTCTTCATTATTACTGTGCTTGCTTTGGAAGAAAAAAAATAACTTTGAATTTTTCCTAAAGTGTTACAAGACATTGAAAGAAAAGGTATAATGAAGTATAGATTTTATTAAAGTTTTTTATCTTGTACTCATGTGCTTTTATTTCTGTATCCTACCAGTTTTAATTTAGTTAACAAGGTAATGTAATGCTTAATTTTTTGACAGCTATTTTAACCAAGTTTATAGACTACTGGTATATTTTAAATATAACATGTATTAATCTATTTCATTCCTGTTGATATAATTATTTGTCGAAAGCAGAATTGTTTGAAAATCACTGTTTAATTTTAATATTATTTGGGGGACGGTAAATTTTACCATTCATAGTGTTTGATTATTATAGGAATTTTCTTTTAGTGTTAAAAAATTTTACCAATACTTATGGAGCTTTCATCCTTTATTGTATAGTAATTTGATGAAAAGTATTTCAAATACTTCATATTAGTAGTAGCAAATGCTAAAATAAAAATTGTATGCATTTAAAAAACTATTTTTCTTTTATGGTAACATTTCTCCTTAAAAATACTAGTTTGTATGAAAATAGGTTCTTGGATTAAAGCCTAAATAATGTTTGTACTCTTTCTCAAATGTAGTTATGTACAGAGATTAGAAATAGGCTTATTATAATACAATCAAACAAGAAAATACATTTGAATTTTAAGGATTTTGTTTCATTACTAATAAATTTGAGTGCTGATCAGACATATCCTGAAGTCCTATAAAGAAGGAATATCCTGAAATATTCCTTCATATATTGGTATTTCGCTTTCTTTGATTCAAGCCATGCCTTCTACAACTGATTCAACTTAAAATAACATGTAAATAGTTACACTTAGTTTATATATATAACACATGTTAGGTCTATCGCAAATAACTGATAGTTGGCTTTGGCAATCACATTACTTTTACAGCAAAAAAAAAAGTAATAGTTTACTGTTTAATTCTGAAATATTTAAAAATTTTGTTTTTCTGTGTATGTAGAAAAATATCAAGGGCCATGGGTAGCCTAGTGGTTAGAGCATCGGACTCCAGATTGGAAGGCCTGGGTTCGATGCCCAATGCCACCAAATACCCTCAGAGTACACACGGAGTATGTGCTCGTTAAATCAGTGGGTCCGTTAGTCTTGTGGGCTGAGTCACAAGCGCAGGGACTGGAGAATATTTCCCTCCCCTTCAGTTTCCATGCAGAAATTGGGGAGGTGGATATAGATGGTGTCGCCATCTATCGTCCCTTCGGGGAATTTCACCGGGCTAAATCGTACTGTCACCTTTATGATGCTCAGGGCCAACGACAGGCGTACCTCTGGCCCATGCCATGATGAATTTCATGGGCCTCGATCTGACTACATCAGACAGGTGGCATTAGAAACAACAACAAAAAAATATTTAATTATCAAAAAAAAAAAGTTTTGCAATTTTATACAGCTGACTGTGCATCAAAAGAACAATGCATTTTTTTCTAATACCATGTGGTTGAAAGCAATTCTTTTCTACTTTGCTTTTCATTATAACTTGAAGCCAAACAATTTTAAACACATTAGTTCATGTACGTATACCATTTTTCTGATAAAGTCTTATTTTGATGCACTTCTTGGCTCAGATGGGGAGGGGGTGACTTTATATCTGAAAAATATCAATGGAACTCTATATATACTCTCACCTTTTACAACAATTGCATTCATTTCTTAACTTGGTATTTTAGAAATTGTATAAACTGTACCACAAAAATCAGTAAATATAAATTGTGGTGGTACTTTGTGAAGGGGCGTGGATTAACGTAAGACAGCGTTTTTTAAAATAATTGCAATTATTGGTTAACTTGCATATCAGAAAAGGTATAAATTGTTGCATAAAAATTCAGATTAAAAAGTGGCAGTCTTATTAAATTTATTTTTATTGTCATCATTCTTTCTGTATCTGCAAGCATATTTACATTTACACATTTTAATAAGGCAGATAAGCCGTATACTTCCTTTTTTTTTTTTTAAATCAGGAGCAAGGTTGCTTGTTGAGATTCTTATCACACAGCCTGCTAGTTAATATTTTTAAAGTTCATCTATCTTTACTCTTCTTGATCCTCAAGGAAGACATATATAGAGAAACTAGCTGATATACCCGTTCTTCGCACGGGTGAACTGAAAAATTAAACAATACAGATTGAAGGACAAATAAGTTTTTAATGAGTTAATTTTAAGTGAATTGCAAATTAAACAAAAAAAAAGCTTTTTGCATATCTCAGCTGAAGAAAAACAAACAGACCTTTGTTAAATTTTTAAGTCTAGATCTAATAGCTGATAAAGATTTTTTTTTTATATTTATAACTCCCGTAACACTCTTGAGGGTCGATTTTTGAAAATACCTCCTTAAGCTGATCTCTGCTCAGCAAAAGTAACACATTATTAAATGTTTTGTGTAATGAACACTTAAAATAGTGGAAATAATTTATATCTGAAAATGTAACACATGAATATTACTTTCTGTTATATTTATTTTATGTTAAAATTGTAATATTCGCAAGCAACGCCGTGGCGATTATAATGGCGATTCAATGAAAAAGCACAGCAAAATGTTGATGATAGTCAAGTGGGCAAATATCTAGCTACTTGACCATGGTTCAAAATTACATGGTCTGTCGCCAAAAGCCCTCGTGTAGCTGAACAGTGCGACGTTAATATTCACTCACTGACACACTCCAAAAAAATACAGTACAGTAGTTATTATTTTTATACTTAAAAAAATGCAATATCTGAATATTCAATTAAAATACAGCGTTATAATTAACTACTAACCACAAACAAATTATGCAAATTTGTCCAAATGATGTAGCGTGAAAGACAAAGTTTATTTACTTTAAATACCAGAAGTGATAAAAGTATTTATTTTGATATAAGTATCAATTTCTTATGGTTCACACATGAAAAAAAAATCAATAGTAGCTAGTCAAATTAAGAGATTTAAAACTACCTCTCCCTTCAAAACTTGAATTTTATTCTGAAATAAAAAAAAATAGGGATTACACTGTTCACAGGAACAAATTAGAAGCCAGCGCCTAGCTTAGACGAAACACAAAGTGTTTCTTCACAAATAAAAGAGATATATGCTGTTGTGGGCTTTTTTGCAACGCACGCCAGAATTCATTGCAGATGGCAGAATTTTTTCCTACTTATTTGACAAATATTGTTATATTTTGCACACTTTACACAATATATTTATAAATTATAGCATATGCTGTAAATTATAGCCTATGTGTTATTCTGATGTATAAGTTATATTACTGTAAAGTTTCATTAAAATCCATTCAGTTGTTTTTGCGTGAAAGACCCACAAACATCCAAACAAACTTTAGCATTTATAATATATATCTGGATATCCCAGTAAATTTCTTCATACGTAAAAATCAGCAAGCAAAAATCAATTAATGATACAATATTAAACCATTTTTTAGAGTGATTCATTACAAACTGAGCCATAGTTTTGCACTATATTCTCTTGATATTAAAATGTTTTCAAATTTGCTTTTCATGTCGAGAAACAATATGCTTACCCACTCTACCATACACTGCTTAGTTAACTCACCATCTGAACAATGCTTGTTGTGTTTAGTAAGATTGTAGGCTACCATAAACCTTACATCTGTAGTGCTATTTTTAATTGTGGATTTCTTTCTAAATAATGTTTGTGTTTCTCAGTTTTTTCACACACTCCTCAATTTTTATTTTGCTTTCTTCCTCAGAAAGTTTGCAGCCAAATTTGTTATCTTTTTTTTTGTGGTGTTGCTTCAGATTTTATTCCTTAGCATCTATTAATTTATGACACAATAAACTCACTGCTTTATTGCTTATATTACCTGAGAAATATTTTTTGTCTGTTTATTAAACTACATTCACCACCCATTTTTTCATATTTATAAAGGATTCATTGTTTCTCTTAAGCTTGGAATTTATATGTAATTACACTGTTGTAATGACAAAATTGAAACTAACCAAGTCAATTGCAAAAGCAAAGTACACTGTATCTACTACGTGCATGCATATGGACATCGTCATAATGTTTGAAGTTTGTCAAAATTATCTAAATTTGTCGGTTCAAAAATATTCAATATCCAGTGTAAATTATCATATGTTTTTGTATTAGAAGAAATGCTTTTAAAGAACCTAGAGATTGGAGTTTTTGAATATGTATATTTTTTATCTACCTAAGACTAAACATTTAACTTGTAAATAAACTTATTTTAATCTTAAAATTGTAATTTTCTCATGGTCTTGTCATATCCTAGTGGAAAATGTAGGACAAATCTTCAGACATGCAAGGAGAGGAAATCTCAAGTTAAGGTGGGCTTTTCAGTCTCTTTTGGTGAGCCACAAAAAATCTTAGCGTGCAGTGAATTTTTAAAACAAAATTATCAATTCTTTCATTTGACTCATTTTCAAAAGTCTTCTAGTACTCGTGTATATGAACAGATAAGCAGTCAGTTGCTAAAAATAGCAAAATTGCTTAATTATCACTTATATAATTAAGATTAACAAAAAGAATATAGTTTGATGGTAAAAATGAGCTAGCATCAAGAGGGATGCACCAAAATATCAAACCTAACTTTTTTTCTTTACTTAATTGCTTTTCTCTCGTTAACTCATTTTTTAAAGTAATTAAACAGGTATTTATGGAAATAAGTGTGCTGAAATAAACAATTCATAAAAACTAGGAGAATCAGCAAAGGGGGGGGGGACTATGTATGAGCATTAAATCTAAAATTACACTGTATTAAGATGCAACACAAAAAAAGACATAAAAAATTTGTTGGATTTGCATTTGAAATGGCTTAAACTCGCACATCATCATACAAGACTTTGAGAACCAGCATAATTAATTTAAAAAATATGGTTTGTTAAGGTTCTGTGCTGTGTGTGTATTAAGTATTGTAAATTGTTATATGTTACGAAATAAAAAAATTCAAGCTTCTGAATCCACATAAATCTATGAAAGTACTTCTTAATCATATAAATTAACTGTAGTTGTAAAATAAAATTCATTTGAGCAATGCAGTGGATCAAAATAAATAGTATTTTGGTTTACTGTTTATTTTGATCCACTGCACTGTTTTTTAATACTTTATTTTTTATAGCAGTACAGTAGAACGTCGTTTATCCGAATCAATTGGGGTCGGACTCTGTTCGGATACGCGATTGATCAGAAATCGAATGCAATCCATGTAGTTTATGAAACCAGACACTGTACGAATATTGGAAATTATCGCATGCATGAAACGTGCTTGAAGAAAAGGCAAAATAGTGCAAAATGTCGCAGTTTTACCTTTATTGTGGAAAACAATCCCTTATTTTTCGCTGTACTATTGTACACCTTCATGTTTTCACTACAAGGTCTCTGATTCTCTCTTGAACAGCAGTAGTTGAGTAGGACAGCACTTTGGTTGTTGTTCGTATCACTCCATAGCTGTCTCTGACACAGAAAGCGCATCAGCATTTGATGGACTCTTGCTACTTTCGTTGTTGTTGTTGTTGTCATCGTCTTCTTCCGTTTCATCGTCAACAGGGTCAAATTCTTGCACAGAAGTCACAATCTCACCATCATTTAGCATTTGAAATCCACAGTCTTCTGTATTGCTTGCCATCCAGGTTTCTACATCTTCATCGCATCCTAGGGAAAAAACTTATCTGGATATTTGACGCTCCGAATAATAAACTTACGGATAAACAATGCTCTACTGTATATACATGAGAAAATCTAGACATTATCAGGCTCGTACTCGACATTTTTATTCACAGTAGCATTTGATGCATTTTAAGTAAAATGGAATAAGTAAGAGTCGAAGAAATATTAGCTCTTTATATTTTTCTTCAATGTGAATAATTGAAAAAAGAATATTCCAAAATATTTGATGTTGTTAGAGACAAGAATTAGTTTGTGTGTGTGTGGCAAATCCATGCTACATGATTTACAGTGAGTTTGGCTGTAATTTTCTTCTTACCCATGGGTGTAAAAGATGCAAATGTGGTCCTCGATTCACCCTTCCTCTTTTACGTGTGTGTCTTATAAATTGTAGAATATATATATACAATCAATCTCAAGCCTTATCATCATTGATCCAAAAAACAAGATTTTCCAACTGAATACTACACTGTGGCATTTATAAATTTTAAGGATTAGTTCTGCCATGCTCACTTTGCTCTGAAAGAAAAATCCAGGGTATTTATCAAAAAAGTTTTAGTGAAAAAAAATTCCATGTCTTGTTCTGAAATGCTAGTTTTTTTTTTTTTTTTTTTTTTTTTTATTCTGAATTTTCTACATTTTAATGACAATTTGATATCTATTATAGGAAGTTTTCAAATCATTTTTTGTATTGCATTGTGTAAACAATTGGTGAATACACATCCTGGAATCAAACATAGGTAATATTCTAAAAGTAATTTTGATTGAAATTACAAAAAATATATGTTCTACAGAATGCTTTTTCTGAACTTAGAATCAGAACATTTTTGTTCTTATTGTTGCTTAATAGTGTACTTTAGGATCTACCCAATCTATAGATGAAATGATTGGGCTCTTGGAGAAATACGAAAGGAATTAAATTCTCCTTTTTATGAGTTGAATAACAGGATTTTTTTTAAATAATTCAAAGGCAGAAATAAATGTATGAGTAATTGTGTTTATAGAATACACATATTCACAATAATTGTATATTTTTCTTTCTTTAATGACTAATTTACAATTTTAAGGAGTTTAATATTCGCTGCTTTTTTCTAACATGTCTATTCTAAGTTTTCTATTGTTTGATAAAGGCATACTTGTAGAAATTGTGGATGTGCATGGTATATAACAAGTGAAAAATCTTGCTGACAAGAAAATATTAACACTTACATGAAACTGTTGATGATTTTTACTCAATTTTTTTATTTTGCTGCATAATTTGATATTTTTAATTTTGACAAGTAATAAAGTTCCTTGGAAGTAAATATACTGTTTTCTTAAAGTGATTAACAAAATCTCTAGACCTTAATTTATGACACCTTTTGTGGAACGGTTTGAAATAAGTGTGGTGGCCACAGTAGCCAAGTGGTCATGGTTGTGAACTCCTGCCTTCGTTGTTGACGTGCTAAGTAGAGGGACTGGAGCATGTTAAATCTGTTGAAGCTCTTCACTTTGGTGTGCCGTGGAAGTTTGAAAAGAGGAGTTTCCTTGTCAGATGTTTATTCTTTTCACTTGACTGTTGTTCTATGTTGTGAAGTCTGTTGCTTCAGATTGCAATGTAAATTTAAAATCAAATCTATTTGGAATATCTCTCTATATATAAAATGCATTTGCTGTCTGTTCCCCTATAACTCAAGATCCAGACAACCAAATAACGTGAAATTTGATACACGTATACAAAATTACATGGGGGAAGGTTGTTAAACAGGTTTCACATTCGTAATTCTTTCTAAATTTTTTAAAATTTAATTTTTAAGTGATTTTCCAGTATTAAGACGTCATATGATGTCACGTTTCTCTCTAAGTGGAAAATTTAAACTTTACACCCAGTGTTTCAAGATTATTACATATTTTTACTATAGCTATGTTTATTGGTTGGAATATTTATTCTATTTTTCTATTCTTTGATATTTAATTAGGATAATTTTTCGAATAAATCATTTTTTTAAGGATTATTCTTTTAACAACTAAAATTTTGTTTTGTTGTTTTGGCAACATTTAGGTATTATCGTGGGATGTTTATGTGTGTGATTTTGCTTACAAATTACAACTTATTTATTTCTAAAGAATGCGGATTATAATTTTGACAAACTAAAACTTCTTATTGATAAGGGTTATATTCCAGTTTTATTACTGCAATTAACGTAAGTATAGTACTTCCGTATTCATTATCTGTTTTAGATCCGTTTTCATTATCTGTTTTAGATAGTATGAAATTAATAATATTTTGCAATTTCATGTGTCTTTATTTTAACCTTTAAGGGTATACTATTGGCTTCAGTGCATAAATTTGCCTTGCAGAAAATCAAACTTGGGTAATCATACTGCCCAAGCAAAAGCAGTGTTGGTAGTAATTACATATCAAACTGGAATAGGCATCAGAGAATGAGCAAAACAGACAAATGGCTTAAATACCTGTTAAGGAAGCAGGTAGTTGTAAGATAAATTATTTTTGGAACTTATGTACTATCCTAACAATCGCCAGCGTTCAAAATAATTTGCCAAGTTGGCAGCTCCGATTTCGCATGTCATATATATGCTGAATTGTGAGTCATGTGCTTCATTTCATATAATGTCGCCAATAGGTTGCGGTTATATGTAAGTACCTTATTTTTTCAAATTATGCTTTTGCATTGATAAAGTTAGTTCAGTTCTTTTTATGTCAGTTAATGTTAGTATTCTACTTCATTTTTCAATTTCTTTTATGCTCGGGATATATATACTTTGAATAATTTTTTTATTTATTACTTACGTATTATTGCACAATCTCCAACGTTCAAGACAACTCATCACTTTGGCAATCCCAACTTTGTATGTGTTGAATTGACAATCATGTGCTTCATTTTGTATAATGTCACCAATAGGTTGCGATAATACGCAAGTACCTCTAATTCTGTACATTACTATAACATTAGACTGGCCTCAACATACCAATTTGGCCTGATTTCAAAATCATGCCAAAAATGAGTAGCCTACCAATATGAAATTAATATTATGAGTTTTATCTTAACCTGTTTTATCTTTCCCTCCAGTAATCCTTAATTAATTTAATATATAATTTTTATTTTAGTACTTACATTTTTTTTTTTTTTTTTTTTTTGGCGATTATGTACTGCAAATATTTTTTTACACATTGTGATGTCTTTGGCAAAATTAATCAGTGGCATTTTTCTTAAATATGTTTTTTATCTGTTTTTGACAATTTTTAAAATTTTGTTTGATGTCTGTCTGAAATGCAAAAAAGCAAAATAAATATTTTACAATATATATATTGTGTTTGTACAAAAATGTTTATGCTGATTTATTCAAAATATTGAGCCTTCTTTTATTTTTGATATCTTTTTAAGATTTAATTTTATGTTATAACTAGATATACCCAGCTAAATGTTGCTCTGGCTCAGTCAGCTTTAAAAGACTGGTACACCATAAAGTATGTTATAAGGCTTACAAAAGTAATAATACACAAGAATTCAAACAAATCTATTTATATATATATATATATGACACATTTGTTGTCTGTCTGAATAAACTTTCTCTTTCACACTACAACATTTGGACATATTATCAAAATTTGTTTGTGTGGTTAGTAGTTAATTATAACGCTATAATTTTAATTGAATAGGCAGATATTGCATTTTTAAGTATAAAAATAATTATAACTACTGTACTGTAGTATTTTTAGAGTTAGTGAATATTAACGTCGCACTGTTCAGCTACACGAGGGCTTTTGGTGACGGACCATGTAATTTTGAACCATGGTCAAGTGACGTGGATGACACCTGAGCTGGCACCCCCTTCTCCTAACTACCACGTCACACCAATTTAGCAGAAATATTCTTTGAAATCCACTCTTCCAAGATATATGACAGCACGAGTTTTATGATGAGTATTTTAGCGGGGAAGGCATAGTTTTGTAGGAGATGTTGCGTTTTCAGCGGATTGCAAAGATCATTTTTGTCCCAAAAAAATAGTTAATGTCAAAATTTAAGTGTCTTATGTTTTTGGATGTTTATGGAGACCTTAGAAAACGATTTGACTATTTATTTTAAGTGATCGGTGTGTATAATTAATTTTACAGTGGAATAGCTTTAATTAATTTATTAGCTCTAACGGATTAAATTTCCCTAAGTGGAGTATTTTGTTTATTTATGTCCCTTAATTTTCAATGTAGTGACCTAAAAAAATATTGAATGAAAAAAAAATTGCAGTTAATCATAATGCGGTAGATAAAGCATTAACATGCATCCCTCTCCTACACGGTGGGACTTACAAAGCTCTTATAAAGCTTGAGCTATGAAAGTAGCTAGACATTTGCCAACTTGGACTCTATCGTCAACATTTCACTATGTGTTTCATTAAATCGCCATTGTTATTTATGAAACGACGTTACTCTCTTGCAAATATTACAACTTTAAAATAAATTCAACAGAAAGTAATATTAATGTATGACACTTTCAGATATAAATTATTTACATATTTTAAGTGTCACAAAACATTTAACAATGTGTTACTTTTGCTGAGCAGAGATCAGCTTAGGGAGGTATTTTCAAAAATCAACCCTCAAGAGTGTTACGGGAGTTATAAATATACAAAAAAAAATCTTTATCAGCTATTAGATCTACAGACTTAAAAATTTAACAAAGGTCTGTTTGTTTTTCTTCAGCTGAGATATGCAAAAAGCTTTTTTTTTTTGTTTAATTTGCAATTCACTTAAAATTAACTCATTAAAAACTTATTTATCCTTCAATCTGTGTTGTTTAATTTTTCAGTTCACCCGTGCGAAGAACGGGTATACCAGCTAGTGTTTCATAAAACTTCAAAATCCATACCAGGAAATATAGGAATACCAATCACTAATTCTATTTCAGACTGTATGCAGTTTCATTCTACAAAATTAATATATTTATAATGCTACTTAAATTCAGCTTCTTGTCATCAGGTATTTTCAACTATAGTTCAACTATTTAAAGGTAAAATAAAGAAATGAATATATTTTTCAGAGTTAAGATCCGTTGTCCTAAATATCAGTACAATAGGTATAATTTTATTATAGGTGTTGAATTTCAGAAGTACTTGTGAAACGTAAGAGCTGTTATTGTTTAACCCTCTAAGCGGATAGCACGGAAAATTCCGTCAGTGTAAAGATGCTTCGAAAATGCACTGTATGGATTTTTCTGCCTTCAAGTAACGTTTTCAAAAGCGGATTAGCCGCACTTTTCTGAAATCCTTTCCCCCTTTTAAAGCTTTAACATCTTGAAAGATAATTGGGGACCATGGAAGCAACACAGCAGGACAGGATAGGATTCACTGATAGGAAGTTTTATGGCTCGCAGGAAACCCCGTGTTTTGACCCTGGGGCAATCGTAAAAAATCCTGGTGAAATTTCTTTAGAACCCAGGAAGTGTTTATTTGTTGCCTCGCATTTTAAGAGTTTTGAAAAGTCCCAACGCATAAGTAAAATATGTTACAATTCCCTTTTGGTTTCATATTAATTTGAAACTGTAACAAGTTGGGGCGTGTCAGTGCAATCTGCTATTTTATATAGTTAGACAAATTATATATATTTTTAAGTATATTCCGATTCATTTTTCTTATTTTAATCAAAGCTTTCAGTTTTTGAAACATGATTATTTTATTATAAGATACCGAAAAAATTAATAAAACACCAAACTCTTTAAAATTTAAAACCTTTTCAATTTTCCAACCACTAAAAATGATGGGTTAATAGGAGAACCTGCTTCCCGCAGGGAAGCTCAATCTCCAATCAGGATTTAACTGGATGAGTTGCATGAGTTCAGCTTTCACTTAGCCCTTTGCTGCTTTATTATTAAAATATTGTATGGAAAATTAAAGTGTTAACATGAGAAATTAATAATTTACTTTTGTGTAGGAATAAATGAGGATTTAAGTGTGTTGTGATTGATTAAATGCATTTGTGTTGTTTTGTTATGTGTGATTGATTAAATAATTTAAAGCCTTGTCCACTAGAGCGGACTTTAAGAAAATGGAGGTCGGAGAAACTTTCGGCACGGGGTGACCCGCACCGTCGGAAGGACCGCCTCGTCTGAATTTCGCCCAAAAAGAGCGGGTATTTGAGTGACTTAGCTTGAGGATGTGTGGTCCAATCAGGGGACAGCCTATGGTGACTCTTAGGGAGTGGGTGTGTCAATAGGAATTGAGTTTGGGTGCCGAGGCGATCCCAGTGCTGGCTTCGCTATTGGCCGGCTTGCTCTGTTCCTATTGGTCGAGAGTAAGTCTAGTATAATTTTAAGTTTTTTCAGAAGAATTTTAAGGATTTAAGCGATTAAATTAAGATATTGCGCGGTCTGTTAAATGAAGGATTAATTACATATTTTTCTATTCGAGCAATTGCTCGGTTTGTATGATTATCTATGTTATTGAAAAATTTAGTAGCTATTTTTTTGAAGAAACATTTTAAAGTTTTAAGTTTGATTGCGAATCTGATATCTTCATTCCTAACATACCACGGAGAATCCGTGATAATTTTAATAATTTTATTTTGAGCTGATTCCAGCATCTTGATGTTAGAATAGGCTGCGTGGCCCCAGATTGGACTTGCATATTGTAGAATTGGTCTGAGAACGAGTTTATAAATAAGCATTTTATTTCTTAAAGATAAGCATGATTTCCGTGCAATTAAGGGGAAAACTTTAGCGACGGAAATATTGAAATTTCTACGTATTTGTATAATGTGTTGTTTAAAAGTGAGTCTTTTATCTAGGATTACTCCTAGGTATTTGGTGCTTTTGGACCAGGGTACGTGCGTGTTGTGTAAATATAATTTCGGTGGTTCTTTTAATGTGGTGTGAAAAGAAGACGGCCTCTGTTTTTGCTACATTTAAAGCAATTTTCCAAGTAGAGAACCAGTCTTCTAGTTTGGCTATATGTTTGTGTAAGAAGTGAGTAACGAGTTGTAATTCGTTACTTTGTGCCAGGATCGCCGTGTCGTCGGCAAACATGCAAATCGGGATTGGCTGGTTCTAGGGATGTCATTTACATATATGTTAAATAATAATGGCGAGATGGAACTGCCCTGGGGCGTTCCAGCGTTAATTTTCCTATTAGTCGAATGTATATTATTTACTTTGACCGCGAAGGATCTGTTAGTAAGGAAGGAAGAAATTAATTTAATTAAGTGGGGAGGGGTGTTAATTTTGATTAATTTGTAGAGTAGCCCCACATGCCATACTCTATCAAATGCTTTCTGAATATCTAGGAAAACAGCCCGGTTGATTTCCGGTCGCGAAATCCTGTCTTAACGTACTCCACCACCCGCAGAAGCTGGTGTGATGTGGAGAGTCCGGCTCGGAAGCCGTGTTGTTGGGGAATTAATATGTCATTATCGTTGAGATGTTGACAAAGTCGTTTTTGAATAATTTTCTCAGTAATTTTACTGAGAACAGGTAATAATGATATGGGGCGGAAACTATCTGGGAGAGTAGGGTCTTTCCCAGGTTTTAGGATCGGAATAACTGAGGCTGTTTTCCAAATTTTTGGGAAGTATCCCACTGTTAGAATATTATTTATAATATTAGTCAATTGGAAGACAACCGATCTAGTGAAATGTTTGCACATTTTGTTAGTAATGCCCTCTCGGCCTGGGGCTTTTTTAATTTTAAAATTATTAATTATATGAACTATTTCCGAGGGTTTAGTAAAAGAAGGTGAATCGTCAAAGTTATTTTCGTTGTTGAAGAACCTAGTAACCAGCCTTATGTGGTTGTTGTCTTGAATTGGATTTGAGATGTTGTTAAGCTGAAATTGGCTTTCTAGCGAGTTCGCTAGTGTTTCAGCTTCTACTAAAAATGAATAAATTTAAACTTCATCAAATCATTTGAAACATTTTCTTACACTTTGATAAAAATAATAACGAAAAAAAAACTAATTAAGATTTATTAGTTTTTTTTTCTTAGATTTCAAAGCCCAAGTGTTCAGGGAAGTTTAAGTACAGTGCCTAGTTATATATTGTTAAAATACACCGAATTATATTTGAATTTTATGTGCTTGAACTTCAGTTTACATCAAAGACAACATGAATGAAGATTTTCACACATTTTTTTTATAAGCTGAATGTTTGAATAAATGGTAATCAAAAATATACGGAAAAATTTACAGTAGACATTTATGCATATAAATAAACATTAAAGTCAATTTTAAATTCGAGCTATTCAAAAACATTCGAATTATTGTTCAAAAATATCTATTTATCCAAAATACCCCAACATTTATTTTTTTTAAAGGCTAACTGAATAAGTAATTAAAATCTGGATATTTTTTTAAATCTCGACCGTATAAAGCTAGAAATTTTATCTTAGAAATTCCATTTGAAATTTCGAAAAAAAATGCATCGCGCAGTTAAAAATTATTTACAATAAGTTTGAGTATAATAAAAATTTCAAATTTTTTATAATATATAGCTTCTTTGGTATCTTTTAATATATTTCGAAGATTTAATACAATTCATTTGAAAACTGCATGCTAAGAGCAAGAGATATACTAAAAAAATTGATGAATATACAATTACAATAAATTCTTACATAGAAGCAAAACTGAGAAGCTAAAGCATAGGAATGAAAAATTTTGAGTATATCTGAAGTAGTTTTCGAAATATTTATTTTAAAGTTCAGAAAATTTGTGTGCGTTATGTTATACTTATTATTAATTAAATGGTTAAAATAGTATGTTAATATTAGTCATGTAATCGTTTGATGACACATTCATATACTAATAAAAATTATCATGGTCATTGATGCGAATGTCAAGAATTTTATGTAATTTTAAATTCAGACATTAAGACATTGATGTAGAAAATGTAAAACGACCATCTAAAATACGTGAAAAATGCAGTCTGCTATAAAATGATCTTGACAAACAAAATCCGGCATTTTCACTTACTACGGCAGAGCCGGCTTAGTCAGGGGCGATCTGGAAAAACAGAGAGAACCGCGGTTTTGATGGATGCCGCTCTAGCTTTTAAAGTTCCCAGGAAAAATTATATATATATAAATTACAAATGCAAAAATAAATCTTGTAATTTTCCATACATTTTTATAACAACGAATTGTGGAATTGGCTTCCAATACATTGTTGTGTTTGACAATATCTAAGGTAACCAACCCTACTTTAGATAGATTTGTACTACTTTTTCGTAACCGTATTCCTTTTAAAATTAATTCGTGCAGCAGAAATACACCTTTTGCACCCTTGAAAATTTATGTAAACTATAACGGTTAATTTTAATTTATGCAACTTGTGAAATGTTCATAATTAACCATTTCCATCTAAATGGTTTACATGAAAAAAAAAGTTTGGACTCCCTCATTCATTAGGGATTTATATAAGATTCTAACATTAAATTTTATTTTTCACCAAATAGGATCGAGTGGTAGTGTTTAGTGCTTCCATGCCACAGGTCTGGGGTTCTATTAACGGGCTGCGCAAGGTCGACTCTGCCTTTCATCCCTGCTACATTGGGTCGATAAATGAGTACCAAGCTTGCTTCGGGTCTTAAACACTGAAGGTCTCTCTTCAGACAGACCACCAAATCGGGACATCTGTTCATGCACCTCAGCGTCCAATGGTCACGTGTATTATGATGGGCACAGTAGTTCCTGGCCCTCATGGATTGTTGTGCCACTGAGTTTGAGTCTGGGAGTTAAGTTTGAGGATTACCTCACTTTGGAGATACCCCTTAGATAAACATGTATTTCCACTCATTTGCAATTAAACATTTTTCTTTCAATTACGTTTATTTCAGAAGGAAGTTTGATTTTTCAAATGTATTTGCTTAATAACATGTATATTTGTGTATTAAATTTGATAAATCCAAAATTACATGTTTTTAGCTCCTCTAAAAGCTTTTAGGATTTTACAACTGATATTACAATCCATATATATATACGATTTATAGTAGTATATTTAAAAATGATAAAGACATTTTTATGACTGTGTGAGCTTTTATGCCTCGTTTATAAATATAAAAAATTGCATTCAGCTACAGTTTTTAAAATGTACTGAAATAAGTGGTGGAATAGGATACTTACTTACATATTATGAATATTTTTGACTGCAGTAAGATATATTTATATTTCAGTTTCTTTACAATTTGAATAGAAGTTGTAAGCCATTTTGCAAATAGTTTGATACTGAGTATAAACCCATAGGCTGTTTAATATTGTAAAGTGTTTTACTTTGATACCAGCACACATTAAAATAAGGCTCATTTGCAGTTATATGATCAGCTTCAGTGATATTTAAATTTTTAAAAATAGTCTACACGTACGAAAACATTCTTTCACAACCGCATACCACATCTCTCATACTATATCTTCCCTACAGCAGGAAATATTTGTGTATACTGAAAAATTTAATACAGGATACATTTCCAAGTGTTAAATTTGTTTTTAAAATTTGGTATGAATACATTGTGGAACTGTCGGTTAACTTCACTGAACAAAATTGTTTTAAGTGTACTGTTTTGAAAGACAAAATTAATTAGGGAGAACTTTTCTCACAATAGAATTTGTAATGACTGAATTGTGTGAAAATGTAGTTATCGATGTGTGACATTTTTCCTAGTAATAAAAGAAACAGAAAGATAAGACATTTGTGTATGTCCATTTATTATAGAAAAATATGCACTTTCTGAAACAGAAAGCCTTTTAGCACTGCTGAGTCTTGATTTTTATATAGGTGTACTTTTTCAGCCTGGCATTAATATCTCTTTTAAAAGTTAGTTTGATATGAGCTTTTTTAACCTTTATATTTAATTTACTGGCTTGTATTTCTTGCTTAACGGTCCATTTAAAAAATTGAGAATGCACTAATAAGTTTAACATTATGTTCAGTTTCATTTGATTTTTTTTTAATACACAAAACCCTTGAAAAAGTGTAAGTTACAAAAACAGGAGAAATAACATTTTTTTTTTTCAATGGCATTGGTTCAATAAGAATATTAAGAGGGGGGGACATAATGGAGATTGAGCTATTTCCATAAAACTTTGCAATTAAAGTTTTCTAGTATCCTATATTAAAGAATTTGCATGTAGACAGACTAAATGTCAAATAGTATGCACTCCTGCCCAGCACTACAAGCATGCTTTATTCTTTCAATTGTTCTTATGTTAAATATTATGTCAGCTGTGTTGTACATTTTTTATGAAATAGAAATGTGTGTGAACCATTTCAAGTACTTTTAAATTTTCTAATTAGTAAGGTTGAGAGATTATATCCTGTGTGTTTTTAACATGTCATACTGTCTTAAGAAGATGTTTAATACATGTATAAATTAATACTTTTGACAATATGCCCAAACATCTATCTAATATTTTTCATGCTGGCTGGCTGGCAAAGTTGATTTGTCACTGGCCCTGTTTGCAAGTTTGATCCCAGCCCAAGTTGGTGAATTTTCTGGATGCAGAAAACCGACAGTGTTCATTTCCTATGATTATGGACGTGTGAAAAATCCCCAGAGTGCCCATTTGGCTCGCGTGCACCCAGCAAAATTAGATCCCCTGTACCATTTTGAATCATCAGAGCTCAGGTGCCTCCCACTGGGGAGGAAATTGGGTGTCAAAATTACATTGCAGTGATTGGTATTCCACCTATAAGATGCTGCAGTTAAAAGTACTACCAACTCCTGTGGATTGTACTAGGTTTGCTATGGTAAATTCCAGTCTGCAGCCCCATTGGGAAAAAAATATTTTTTATTATTTGAGTATTTCTTAAATTCAAATTAACTAACAGTTCTCTTGTCTCATTGAATCAAATTATGTGTTTCACATCAAAATAAAGATTTGTATAAAAGAGCCTCCATATTTCCCAAATATTCACAACATTAATCTTTCATCATAAATGAAATATTTCCCCACTACCTCTTGTTTTATGTGTTAACAAAATTAGTTTTAAAAATTGTGTTAAATTTATCTGTATTAAGATATTTTTTAACTATATACATTTCCTTTCAGCTTGTGTTTTCTGTGGAAAAGATGAAAATAATGAATTTTTGTACGGAAAATTTTTTCATACAAAATCTTTATCTGCCCACCAAAACTGCTTGGTAAGTAACTTTTATGTCTCTTGTATTTTTTTCTGTAGTTCTATTGATGGGTATTTAAGTTACATAAAAAATTTGGCATGTGAAGATTTTATGGCTCCTACAGTGTTTTTAATAAATTTATCTGAATTTTTTTTACATGTACTAAAATGTGCCAAAAGTTTTGCATCGTGCCTTATAATACATAGGGCTCAACTGTCCCAGTGAAATGTGGCAACTTATTTAAATACAGTGGGACCCCTATATAACAATTTTTGCAATTAAATTAATTTTTCTCTTTCCTCAATTAAAATGAAAGCAAAAAATCCTATTTAGTAAATAAACCCCAAATAAATTATTTCGGCAACTGGGGGGGGATTTTACTAGTTTATATTAGAAACAATTGAATTTCTTTTGTCAAGTGACATTCTTTTTGTCTGAAACAGAAAAAAAAGACTTCTCGTAAGGAGCAAATTTCAATGGGAAAGGGTCATGAACCTGAAGATGAGTCATGAGTGTAACCTATTGTCTCCCCCAGTCTTAAATAGCACAGAAAATTCCTCTCTTATCTCATCCCAATCTATAATGCAGGGGCTATTTTAAGGATCATATTACATTTAATAACGGGCTGCCTATCTGTGCAACTGAAGTTGAGGAGATTGTTGATTTGTCTGATCCAAAGAATGGCGAATCTTATGCAGAAATTGGGAATGAAAATCGTTTCAAAGCATACATATTCTAATGTTTCGATTTTTTTTTAAACTGAAAAGATGCCCCTCTGTTATGCATTAGGATGTAAATGATGCAGAATTTTCTTCTCTTCATTAAGTCAAAAAAGAACTTTCAATTCTGACATTTAAAAAATTTTCAAACATCTATTAGTAAGTATTTTAAACTGGTGAATAGTAGTTCACGAATTGTATTTTTAGCTGTTGAATAAGAAGTGTGTAGTTTCTAAATATTTTTCTGTAGTTGCTTATTATAGAATTTAGAATTGGTAGGTGCAAAAAGAAAAAATTTTGGACCCCGATATAACTAATTATTCCAAATTAACAAACAGAATGTTCAGTCCCGATGAATTCATTTAATCGTGATCTGACTGTACAAATAATTTTTGCAGAAATTCAAAATTTAATAGTAAAGGATTCTTTAAAAAAAGTTGAGTGAGTTTATGAATTTTTAATTTGTTTTATGTGGTTTATAAAGTATATTGATATAGATTAAACTATATAACTGTTTTTCGGCATTTAGCAACTTCGTTAAATAGTAGTCTGACTGTATTTATATTTTTGTAAGTTTTGAGTTTGCTTCATTAATTCAAAATTGCATGGCTAAATTTTTAATCTGAAATTTTTCTTACAGTTTTTTGCAAGTGGTCTGTGTCAAAGTGGAAGAAATGAATCTGTAGGAATATTAGGGTTTTTGATATCTGATATAGAAAAAGAAGTAATGAGAGGGAAAAAGCTTGTAAGTTTTTTTAATAGTAACTTTTGTCCTTTATCTTTTAAAATGTTTTTAATTTTTATTTTCCACTTTCTTCTGTTATATGTATTGTTTAATGCAGTGGTTCCCAAACTGTTTTTTGTGATCTCTCGCAGGTAAAGGCAATTTGCTTATAATTAGTCACACTTTAGTTTGTCCCACAGTTTCCTACCTTAGTTTAAAAAGAACCTTGCAAGTCAAAGTTAGAAAACCTTTGGTCTAATGTGTAGCAAAATGTTTTGATAATTATGTTGTATTTTTCAATGACACATCATATTTTGAATAAATAGAACTTAAAGTTTTATCATGGTTACTATATGTTTATATATATCCCCCTTAGAAATGCTTTCATTGTAAACTAAGTGGAGCAACAGTTGGATGTTGTAAAGGTTCTTGTCGGCGTACATTCCATTATCCCTGTAGTGTCAAAAGCCATTCTCTTAATCAGTTTTTTGATAAATTTTTGTAAGTATTTTTTTAAATAAGTTTTCATTTATTGATAATTTTAAAGTATGTTATGTAATGGATATTGCAATTTAAATTTGTGGAAATATTTCTAAATATGCTTTAATATGTGGAGTGGGAGATGCATGGAAAACTTAAGCTAGTGTTTACAGATGAATTGAATGCCATATTTTATATGAGTTTCTGTTTAAAACTTGGAAAATTTAGTGTCATATTATCAAGCTAGAAATCATATTGCAGTCACACAGTCGAATTAGACCTCTAAAATAGCTATATTTGAACTCAAGAGGCTTAGGTTAGAGGTCAAGTAACTTCAAAGTCTCTGATAATTTAAACTAAAAAACCTTTCTGAATTGAAACTGATGCTGATTTCTCTGAATAAATTTTCCTTGTATACTCAAGAAAGATGACTATTTCGTTCAACCTGAACAAAATTCAAAATCCTACTACAATATTTTTTCCCCCAAGTTATGAATTCATTCGCAACTATTTTGAATACAGGAGGTACATATCAAACATTTATGTAGATAGTCTGATATTTTTAGTATATATTTCCTGTTTAAAATTTATTCAATTTTTTACGTTACATGTCTCCTATCCTTTAATAAAAACTGTAACTCCTTGAAACAATATATATATTTCCCCCCTTATCAATGCCAGGCATTTTGATCTTTCTAAATTGTATGATTTAAATTAACTCAAATTCTGACTTGATTAGAATTAATTGTTGCTTAAAAATTATGGACACATTGTTTTAATTAATACATAAATGTATTAAAATGTGCTTACACATTAATGTATCATTTGAGAAGCATTTATTGCAATTTTTGGCTTAACCTTATTGAACTCTTAGTTATGTAATTGTACTTTCCATTGTTACAATGCCATTATCTCATGCTTTTAAAGTATACTATGTTGAGGATGACATTGTAGCTTTGTAACTAACGTAATACATATTGATTATATATGGAATATTCCATACTTTGCTATAAGACCAGCTGGCTCTGCTGAAAGCTTCTTGAATATATTCTGTAAAATGAAAGATTAAAAAATGATAAATTATGGGCCAAAAAACAGTGAACCTGAATTGAAATGTTTGAAGCTCCATCTTATTTGTGCAAAGATATTTACCTAAAATGTGATTGACAAGAAATTGGATGTGATTTTTACTTTGTGTGTATATTGGATGGGAATTGTGGATTATGTTAAGCTGAGATTACAAAATAATTTTGATAATATTGATGCTATAGTGGGAATAGGTGTAACCAACAATGACTTGTGATTCTCATGCAGTTTGGTGCAACCTCAGAGCTTGCATAGGACATATTGGTGAAGCCTGAACATTGAAATATAAGCTCTAATATAATCCATAACATTAAGCAGGAATTCATAATTATGGGGTCTTTTACCAATAGACCTTTTTCTTTCTTGTATGACATCCTGATAACAAACTTTTTGTTGCTGGTAAATCTATTGTAAATAGTTTCAGTAACTCGATAAGTTAAAAATATTTTTTCATGTGCAAAACTTTCTCACTTTGACCTGATCTGTTCTTGTAGTATTAGAATCCATCATACAGCCAATCATCTTATCTAAAACCATTTACCATTCAAATATTTCTAATTCAATGATAAATAAAGAGAAAGGCTTGTAAAAAAATGTCATGAATAATTTTGGTTAGTTAAGAGTTAGATCTACATGAATCTTCATAATAATGTTTTGCTCACATGTAATATATATTTTTGTATTATAATAAATTTGCATTAAAATGTTACAACTATTTTATCCAACTTTTTTTTATTAATTATAAACAAAATCATTTCAATTTAAAGAATTTTAAATTGTTGAATTTGTCTACTGCAGTTGCCTAATCTGTAATTTTGCAACATTAATGGAGCTTAAATTGTCAATAAAATTTACAAGTCTGGTTTTTTTTTAAATTTACAGATGTATAAATCATGCAATAATTCAAATTAGAATATTTAAACTTCATCTAAATGTAATTTGATTGAAGCACATCTTTCCATCCAAGCTGCTTTGCTTGGAAAAGTTTATTTGCAATGAATCTGAAGGTGTTGAGAAGCATTTCTATTATGTTAAAACCAAGTCCTTGAAACAAATTGCACCATATTTGTCAAAGAATCTACAGAACTAGATGTTAATAATGCCTCTTTTTCTCCATGTAGGTCATATTGTGAATTACATAGGCCATGGCAAGAAGCCATTGAAACACCAGAAGAAGAATTTTACTGTCGCATTTGTTATTTGCCTCTTTCAGAAAAGGATACAAAAAATTGCCTGTATACTTCCTGCTGTAACCATAATTGGTATCATCATGCATGTTTGCAGGTACAAATGTGTTGAAAGTTAAAGTATACTATATAGATTTTAGACTAGGTTTATTTCATCTGAATATACTTTCTTTTATGTATATTAGCTAAATTTTTTTTTGTTTATGATTAGAAGGAAAATAGCTTAGTTGACACAAAAATTTGTACTGATTCATGTAAAAAGTAATGTAATATTTGCTTTCAAAATTCTTATGAATTGTGGTTATGTATAATAGAATTTAAATCATTGAAAAAAAGAACAGACTGCGCTATTTTTACAGATTTCATATAAAAGTTGCTAACAAGAGCTGTGTATTGCAAAAAAAAAATTCTTTCACTTTTCTTAAATGATTTGGTTGAGAAATGGATATCTGTGTTGTATAACAAATGAGAATGTATGTAATGTATTCTGTTTTTACCCCATAATTAGAAATATGCCCTTAGTGCTGGTCGTTACTTCTTCAAGTGTCCTCTTTGCAATAATTCATCTGATTTTTTAAAAGAAGTGGAATTCTATGGTATCTGCATACCAGAAAAGTGAGTTCTGTTTGTTTGATAGTTGTTCTGTTATTAAATATGTGGTACGATTCCTTTGTTTGACTATGTAAAAAAGAATAATCCTAAACCCTTCCTAAGGAATATCATTTAATTAAATGCTGTCTTTTCTAGAGATGCATCATGGGAGTTAGAAGAAAATGCTTACCAAGATCTTTTGTATCGTCCAGAATGTAGTGCAGATAATTGCTATTGTGCAAATGGCAGAAAATATAATGGCAAAAGGTAAAAAATGATTCATTCGAATTTGTTCCTCATACTGCATCTTCGTGTGTGGAAATTTTTCATGCATTTTTTGTTAGTAGGGAAGGTGGGCAAAATTTTTAGTTTTCAGCTGGTTTCGAAATAAATATAATGTTTGTTTAATTGCATTATTTATCAAATGAAAAAATGAATCCTTTCCTTGTAGTCATTTAAATGGCCTGTTTTGTCTGTTAGAAAAGCCAAATCACTGGAAACTTGCTTCTTTAACTTTCTAGTATTTCTACCACAGTCACTTAGAAATGTAATAATTTCATCAAATAATTCCATTAAACGCTAAAAGGCAAGTTCTGTGTAGTAAAGAATATCAAAAGGTAAATCATCAAAATCTTAAAGTTTCTTTAAATTGTCTATGTTTGAGGACATTACTTTGAATAAGTTAATTGCTTCATATACACACAGCATTAAGGTTAGAAATCCTAAAATTATTTAAAAATTACAGTTTTTAAAAAAAAAAAATTGTGATTTCGTTTTTTTCCCCTTTTATTTAAATATTTAAGCATTGTTTTTGTTACATTTTTTGTTTAAAAATTACCATTGTTTGCAATCGATATATGAAGTTAGAAGGGATTAACTTAAAAGTGAAGCCCGAAAAAAAAGTTAGAACTTTAATGAATAATGCAATTTTACAATAGCCAAGGGTTTGGCAGCGAAAACCTGTTTGGTGCCAAATTACTCTTTTCCTCTGTGCCCGTCATGTTTGATGAAAGGTTACACTAGAAAAGATGTGCCTATAAATATTAAAAATTACCGGATCTGGCGAAATTGAATATCTTTTCCTTTTATTTTAAATGTCTTTTCACTCCTTTCTTGCTGAAGATTTCGTGGCACGATCGGAAAAGCACTTGGTTACTAACATTTGTAACCAGGTTCAAAACAACATCAATGCTTAATTTTTATGATTTTTTAAAAGTATTCAAAATTTCATTCACAAATTTAACAACTTCGCCAGCAATTAAGTAATTAGAAAAATAATTTATTTCGTCACAATACAGGGTTTTTTTTTTTTACAAAACATGCTTTACATATTGTATGATTTTTTAAAACTAATCTTTTAGAGTAAGTGATTTAAAAAATAAAATGCCAAAAACTTTTTTTTTACAAATTTTTAAAAAAATACTCAAATATTAAATAACTAATCAAATTCATTTTTTTATAACTTAATTGCATGAAACTTTTTTCCTGTGTATCGAACATATAAAAAAATGCTCACAATTTTAATTCAACATTTAATATAGTTGTGATATTTTGTAATTATAAAAATTTCTACTTTTTTTCAACATACAACTATTTTTAAAAACTTACATTTTCGTTTCCGGGGGCCTAAAAAGTTGCAAAGTGAGTGAGTGAATATTAAAGTCCCACTGTTCACTTATTCGAGAGCTTTTGGCAACATACCTTGACATTTTGAATCATGGGAAATTACCAAGCGAATTGCGTAATGACATTAATATAGAAATCCCACACACATACAAGGAACGGCTGATAGCGAGAGGGGAAGGGGAATTTCCATAACAATATGTTATGCATTTAAAAATGTTGTGCAATGCCGGGGGGGAATAAACCTGTCTGACAAAGATAAGCGAAAAAATTTTAAAACCGGGAGTTTTAAGTTATACACTCGGTAAAAGCCCAAGCAACACTAGGCTAAGCGAAGGCGGGGATGGAAGTCATTTTGAAAAAGAGTATTAGAAGTGTAGATTTTGTGAAGGAAAGGGAAAATGTATAAAAGTAGAGAAAGCCTGTGCAACGCTGGGCCCTGCAACTAGTTTTAATTTCATAAATCTAATCATCGTACGTAATGATGGTCTTTTTTACATCATTACTCTTTTTAAAAATCATTAAGGTGTGCTTGTGTTTTCTTAGTCTCATATTATAAATACAGGGTGCTTTTTTGTGGCTATTTTGTAATGCCAAAATTTTTGAAGTGATAACTTCTATTAGCGCAATTTGCTGGAGGTTGAACTTGAATGAACGCCACACTCGGGTATATTGTATTCGGAAAACTTGTTCCAACAAAGTTGTACTCCCTTAAAAGAAATTACGTGATCTCTCTCTCTGGCTACTCTATTTTCAAGTCAGGTTCAGCGGTCTTTCGTTTTATGGCGGATTTTGCAATCGGAGCAGCAATTGTTTAAAAAAAAACTTTCTAGATCAAATTTTAGTTTCTATGGGATTCTCTTAACATTCTTCTTTTTCTTTTTGATTTTCAACTGTTTAGACATAGATATTTCCGGACAAAATTCCCTGCCCTATGTTTCTTAATATTTATAAACATTTATTAATAATATTTATTTATTTAATATATTTGATATCATTTTTATTTATTAATTATATTTACTTTTAGTTATTGATTTAAGTTGAATATTCTTTCATTATTAGGTTGCAATTCATTTATTATTATTACCTTATTTCTTATTCCATATTTATGAATATATATATTTTTTTGAATTACTGATAAATTAATTATTGATAAGTCGACTTAATTCTGTCATTATTAGGTTATATATTCCTTTATTATTTTATTGCCTTTATCTATTTTATTTATTTATTATCTATTTTTTTACTTATTGATAAATTTTTTCAGTTATTGATTAGGTTGGCTATCAATTTTTACATTATTATTAATTTACTAAGAGGTGAATTTAAATTTTAAAAACCTTGTTTATTTTATATACCTTTATTTATTGTAATTTGTTCCTTCTAACCAGGGGCGTAGCTACTGTGGTGTCAATGATACTGGGCCCCAACATGAGCAACTACAGTCCTACTAACAGGGCTTCAATATCTAAAAACGGGTCCCCTTAGAGCTAGCTGTGCCAGTGCTAGTATATATGTTTGGTCATCATTTGGCTGCATATATGTTTAGGAAATCGTGCAAACATAAGGGAGTTGATTGTTTCAATAAGTTTTTATAAATTGTTTGGGATATCAATTGGGCTGAGAGAGATTAAGGTCAAATTCTTTTTAACCAAGATTTTAATCACAGTCTATCTTGCCGACAAGTGATTATACTTTTGGTCGTTGTGTGACAATTTTTTATATATCAAGTGCTGCAAGGTAAGTTAATTCTATTTATATTTAATTTATTCAATGTAGGCAAGTATAAAATTCTCGTGTTTAAAATTTTATTTCTTTAATTTTAATGTTCATTTGCTTTATTATGTTTCTCTTCTAGGCTAAATGTGATAATAATGATAAATAGAACAATTTGTTCATTTCTATTCTTAATCTCTTACAAAAATAGATTTTTATTCTTAAATTCAATGCAGTATTGCTAAACTATTCATTATACTATCTACATTTAGTTCTGTAAAAATTTGTCCTTTCACTACTTTTTTAGTTTAATATTTATGTAGGAAATCTCTCCTATTCTTTTAGCCTATTTTCTAAAAATGTTACATGTTTCATTTTTATGCTTCTAAGATAAGAAAGAATCCCACCACACATTCATTTTCGTACAAAGGTGGCGAGTGGGGGGGCAACCTTAGGTAACAAAGACGGGAACTTAACTTTAGCGAAATTTTGGCAGGGAGAAAAGAAGAGGAATTAAAGCGCTACATTTCGTGACATTTCAGAGTGGGGAGGAGGGAATTTTGCAGCCCTATGCTTTCCTTGGCAACTAATGTTGCCAATAAAAATTGGTTATTTTTCAAAAAAAGTCCATATATCGAACTTGTTCAGATATTTAAGGCTGTCTTCAGTTAAAGTATGAGAGCTCTAACTAAACGCGAAGCACATTTTCAGACAGAAAAATTACCCAATTTCCATGGAAATTTGCAACATTATAACTCGTACCTCTTAACAATATAGTGTTTTTATAAAAATTTCAAAATATTCTGTGAATACTTTCTTTTTTGTCTTAATACATGAAGGCAAAGCCCATTTAACATTTAGGTATAGGCTGCTGTCTAAAGAATAGTGAAGCCAGAATGTCATATTAATTTTTCATTTCTTTTATATCTGAAAAAATGTTCCAAATTCAAGTCCTATTCTTTGACATTAACCGAAAACAGCCTTAAGTAATTTTGAATTTAAAGTATTTGTAACCTATTTCAGTACCATAAACTTATTATTTCCTTCTTAGAATACAATTCACAAGTATGTATATTTAGCAAAAAATATTACTTTATGAGTTTAGACATGAATAATTAATTTTATATGATGCTAATATAATATCCCGTTGTTTTTTTATTCACCTAACTAATCACTGAAATAACATTACAAAATTTGAAGTTATCACTTCTATCATGTGGTCATAAGCACACACACTTGTTTTGTTTAAAGTTAACAAATATTTTTCAGCTTTAAACACATCATTTCTTTCAATGGTTTTTTTTTCCCTCCATTTTATTGTGACTGAACAGATTGGAGGAACAATTAAGTGGACCCCACTTTTTTCGCCCAAGGCAACGTCACAGCTGTGAATGAGTGATCTCCTGGTTAACAAAGAGGTTGCATTGTATGAGAAATAAAATCGCCCCCACTATACCTCCCGCGAACTTAAAAGGGGAAGGAATGAAGTCTTGCACTTTCGAAGAAGTTTGCAAAAGAGCAGTAAACGTTTTCGGAATGATTTTTCATGACAGAGAACCGCTCAAAGAGTTAATCAACCTTATTTTTTAAATTTAATCTGTAATGATATGAAAATTTCATCATTTTTTTACTGAGATGCATTTTCTGTCACTGTAAAAATTGGTTTGGTACTAGTGTTTCATTTTGGAATTTTGGTAAAGAAAAGAATTATGCCCATTTATTGTTACATTATTTGCAATGTTAATTTTAGTAGTAATTTGTTTGAATTTAGTTCCTGGGTTCTGCTGACTTGTTTTTGTTGTGGATCAGTTGCTAGACATAGACACTGTGCAAACTTAAAAAACAATGAAGCTACTTGGAAATGTGAAGATTGTAAAGTTCTGGAAGATGAAAGTAAGTGTTTCAAGAAAAAGTTTATATGATTGTAGTTTATAAATTTTCTTTTCAAAGTTAAAATCGTGTTTATTTAATTTTTTTTCAGTTCGAAAGAAAAAATTAAATCCACAAAGCACTGCAGAAAGTGCTGAGTGTAACAAACAAGACTCACAAACTGAAAAAACTCAAATTTTAGAAAACTCAAATCCCCAAAGCACTGCAGAAAAAGAGGAGTGTAACAGACAAGACTCACAAACTGAAAAAACTCAAATTTTAGAAAACTCAAATCCCCAAAGCACTGCAGAAAGAGCTGAGTGTAACAGACAAGACTCACAAACTGAAAAAACTCAAATTTTAAAACTTTTATTAGCTGTTTCTGAACCATCTTGCAGTTATGTTTCATCTAATTCTGCCGTTGCATCTTTCAAAAATAATGCAGAGGTTACAGAAAATGCAGTTTTGCAACAGTCTATTGCATCATCGAGTGAAATTAAAGTTACATCTGCTAAAATTGTTATAAAGAAAAGGGAATCAGAAAAAACAAGTATTCAAGTATTAAAGAGAAAAATAAAACAGGAGCTGAATTCAGATTGTAAAAAGCCATGCCTCATTGATAATATTTTAAATCAAATAAAAGAGAAAATTCCCCAAACAATCCAACTTTTGTTTTGCCTTTCAGTTCTGGGAAAGCAAATAATTTAGTTCTGAAGCCTAAGATAATCGTTAAGAAACGGAAAACAGGGAAAAAATTCGGTGGAGAATGTTGTTCGGGCAGCTCACGTCAGTGTATTAAAAAAATGTTCGGAATGGAGTGTCATAATTATCGAATATAAATCTATACGCTTTCATTTGTGTGTGTGTATATATATTATATGTGTATGATGTCTTGTATATTTAAAAATTGAATCCATTTTTATGTCATAGCACAAACATGGTTTTAATTGATTAAAACTGTTTCTTAAACTTTTTTCCTCTGCATACCTCTTTGAGGTAATCTAATGACCAAACATATCCCTGCTCTGTGAGAGGGTATTCTGCGCATTGCGTTTTGTGCATAACTGTGTTTACTGTATTTCAAATCTAGCTTGCCTTTCTTGGTCAGCATTATTATTTGTTGTTATTTTAGTATGCTTAATTGTCGCGATATCAAAGAAAAGGCCACTCGTTTGGTAAGTGGTTTTTGTACAGAATTTTTTTTTAGTGTTTATTTTGTAAGTGTGTCTCTTTCAAAGAGTGGCTTTCATAGCACACAAGTCAAAAATACTGTCACATTTAAAGGAACAAGGCGATGTTACCCAATACAAGATTTATTTTGTCGTAGTATCTTACAAAGATAGCACCACCACTCAAGACCTATCTAGCTACAGTACTTTCATATCAACCTGAGGGAGATTAACATAAATTCAATTTACATAATTTGCAAATGTCCATAATAATAAAAAGCATGGTTTGGTGGCTACTTGACCATGGTTTAAAATTATGTGGTCCGTCGCCAAAAAGCCCTTGTGTAGCTGAACAGTGCGACATTAATATTCACTCACTTGCCATTTGTCTGAGGGTGATATGCAGTAGTTAGTAAATGATTTGTCATGAATAAATTATTTACTTTAACAAGATTTGACAAAAGTGATTGCCCTCTGTTGCTGATGATTTCCCTTGGTGATCCATGTTTCAGTATAACGTCTGACTAGAAATTTGGCTATTTCCGTGACTTCACCGCTTGAGGGCCTTTGTGACAGTAAATCGAGTTTGATCATTTGTACAGACAACTATCCATCTATTCCCTTGCATTGTTAGAGGATATCTTCCAAGTAAATCTATCTCTATTTTAGCAAACGGGATATCCTCTGGCAATTTTGGATGAAGTGGTCCTGGAGGTTGCTGAGGTTAAGATTTTCGCCTTTGACACTCTTGATAATGAGACACCTAGCGTCAGACACTGCGGTATAGGCCAGGCCAGAAGTATTTCCCTCTGATCCAGCCATATGGTTTTGCAAACCCTAAATGACCTGATGGACAAATAGGTGATAAGAGCAGATCCCTAGAAAACTTCTAACTTGCGAAATGGTTGGGGGGGTGGAAATTCTCGAATCGCGCCTCAACTTTCCCTGGATCTGGTCGAATTCCGTCTTTGTCCACTTAGTGACCACGAATCTTAAGGCTTCTTTGACCAAAACAACATCTTTCATGGTTCGTTTTTCCAAATAGTTCAATGAATTTGAGGTGATAACTGATGTTTGAAAAGCAAGATTATTTGTATGTATTTTTTTAGATGACTAATGAATTTTAATGTATTCATATACTAATGTATCTCTTCAAAAGATTTTACAACAATTGTTCTAGAAATTCAATTGCAGGTGCATCTACCAGATGCTGAGTAACTTTGGTCAAAATAAGACTAGACGTCTTTCAAGATAATTCTTTTATTCTATACTGAGGACGGCACATTAAAATACATAAAAAATAAACGTTCGACAACCGCAGAGCGTCCAACCAGTACTCTGAATATATTCGTCAGCTCGCAGACTGACGTCACAAAAACAACGCCGCCTAGCGGCACTTTTATTTCTCTTCATTTTGCAACATCCTCCCCCCTTGAGACTCGCAAAGAGTCTCAAGCACATAACAAATTCTATTAAATAAATCCAGTCTCTTTGGTTTCTTCACACATCTCCCGGATGAAGTATATTTTTTAAATATTACCTCATCGGGTGACAGAGTTTCAGATACAGTGGAAATTGATTCCTCCATACCCCTTTGAAGATTTTCATTTGAGCGTATCTCTAAAGGGTAGATACGCTGTATTGGTCGCAGCATTTTTCCGTGTTGAGTTTTAAGTCTAACCGTTCGAATTTTGCCATCTCGCCCTGGAATTAATTCAATAATTTTGGCTAATGCCCAGAACAATCGTTTTTTGTTATCATCTCCAACTAAAACTACTTCTCCAATCTGAGGATCACGCGATTCTTTTTCATTATGTTTCTGTATAAGTTGACTAAGGTATTCATTCCTAAAGCGTTGGCGTAGATCTTTTAACAGCTTACTCCGATATTTTATTCTTTTGTTAAGGCTGTTCGAATTTAATTCTTCAATATCCTCAATGTTTGAGTTTTTATTACTGATAAGAAACATGCTAGGTGTAAGAGGAATCAATTCTTCCGGATTTTCTGACACATATGTTAATGGTCTACAATTTATAATGGATTCACAATCACAAAGCACAGTATACAATTCATCATATTTTAACACTGATCTACCCAAAGTACGCTTTAACAATTCTTTTACAGTGCGGACCAGCCTTTCCCACCAAGCTGCAGTAGGTGGGATAAATTTCCATAATATTTTTGGAGTTCTAGTTTCTTCCACTATTTTGTTCCAATTCAATTTTGATAGATCATTAAAAGCGCCTCGAAAGTTAGTTCCGTTATCGCAATAGATTGTTCGTGGCCGACCACGCCTAGCAATAAAGCATCTAAGGGCCAAAAGAAAAGCATCAGAAGTTAGGGAATTAACAAGTTCAAGATGAATAGCACGGTATACCGCGCAAGTAAACAAAGTTATCCACACTTTTCTTCCATCTTTCAAAAATAAAGGCCCCGCCAAATCTATTCCTACAATTTCAAAAGGTGCACAGTCTGTTACTCGGTCTGGTGGTAAAGGCGTTGGTTCGCTTGACATGGATTTAACTTTAAAGCGTTTACAGAATATACAATTATACAAAACATTTTTTATAGCTTTCCTAGCTCTAATTATCCAATATCTTTCTCTTAACAAGCATTGCATCATTTGAATTCCCGCGTGACAATTTTTCTTATGTACATCTCTAATTAATAGCTTAGTAAACTCACATTTTTCTGGTAACAATATTGGGTACAAAAATGATCTTTCATCATCTCGATTAAGTATTTTAGTTTTCACCCGTAAAATACCTTCATCATCTATGTAAGTCTCAATATAATTTGAAGATTTCGCATCAGGAAGGTAATAGCTCTGAACTAAACGAATTAATTTCTTTTCAGAATTTTCAATTTCTGATTGTGAAAGTTCAGAATCTTTACATTTTCCGTTCAACAAAGTACAATTATTCACAAACCTTAAAATCCATGAAAAAACTCTAATCATTTTACTATAATCAGATATAGCATACAAATGCCAAGGAGGTGCGTCTCTTGAGAGATCAATATTTACCACTTTTAATTTTTCCTTTCCAATTCTACTTCCTCCGAATCGCCAGGAGTTTTTCCATGAGGCCAATATTTAGGGCTTTCTCGCAACCACAAAGGTCCTTCCCACCAACTAGAGATAAGCATTTGCCGAGGAGAACAACCACGCGATAATAAGTCTGCAATGTTAAGATTTCCGGGTACATGCTTCCATAAATGACCTCGAGTTAGTTGACGAATTTCTTTAACCCTATTTTCTACAAAAACGGACCAACTCTTTTTTTTTTCCTTTATCCACCAAAGGGATGTAGAAGAATCGGACCCAAATGTGATTCTTAAGTTCGGTAAATTAAGCGCATTGACAATAGAATTCGCAAGTCTAGAACCGATGCAACAAGCCATAAGCTCCAAACGAGGTATACTCAAAGGCTTTAGAGGGGCTACTCTGGCCTTGGCTCGAACCAGAGTTAACTTTACATCTGATTTAAACATTGATCTCACAAAGACGCACGCTGCATACGCCTCCTTGGAAGCGTCAACAAAAACATGTAATTCAGAAGTGGAATTAATTATCATACATCTTGACAAAGTAACATCTTTCAATACATACAAATCTCTAAACCATTTTAAAAATACATTTACATCCTTAGGAGACAATTCACTGTCCCAAGCAATTTTCATTTTCCACAAATGTTGTATTAATAGTTTCGGAAGCAATGTAGCTGGAGTTAATAAGCCAATAGGATCAAAAATTTTCTGCACAATTGCCAAAATTAATCTTTTTGTGATTTTTGTTTCACAGGTCAAAGTATCCATATCTGTGCAGCACTTCAAGGTATCAGTTTCTAAATTCCAAATTACTCCCAAAACGGAAGTATCTCCTGAGCTTCTATCAACATTTTTGCCAGCCACATTGCTTTCAAAACCACGCAGGTTGAAACATCCATTCAACATGATCAATTTCGCATGTTCAATGAAACGTCCCTGCTCGTCAGTATTAAACACACCAGATACACAATTGTCCACATAGAATGAACTTTTCAGTTTCTGAGCAACCTCTTCATGTTGAGGTTGACAATTTTCTAAAAGATGCGTAATAGATGCATTCAGCAGAAAAGGGCTAGAAGAAACACCAAACACAACTCTGCAGTGCCTATACACGATCCGCCCTTCACTACATGGGGAAAAAAATCTAAGAAAATCTCTGTCTTTCGGTGCTACAGACAGCATTAAGAAAGCCTTCTCTATATCCGCACTAATACCGATTGGATACATTCTAAATCGATCGAGAATATCAGGTATTAGCTCTATCAAATTAGTTCCCTTTAATAAACATTCATTTAAAGAAGGTTTCCCTTTTTCGGAGGCCGAGGCGTCAAAAACGGGGCGAATTTTGGTCGTTTGACTATCTAATTTAATAACTGGCCTGTGAGCCAAATAATGGCATTCTTTATTCAATTCTAAATCTGGTACGCGTTCAATAATGTTCAATTTTTCCCAATCCTGAAATACCTTTTGATAATCCATAAAAAATTTCCCACATCCAAATCTATTTATCATTCCTTCATGTCGTTTCCAGACCAATTCTTTATTACTTGGTAACTTCAATGAGTCATATTTCCAAGGGAGTTCTACTTCATACCTTCCATCAGGAAGAATTTTAATTCTGTTATTAAAATCATTTAAGCTAAGTTCAGTTTTCTGTTTTTCAATTTCAGTAGGACTGGAAATTCCTAAAACCTCAAGTTCCCAAAGTTTATTAACTGGTATGTTCATAGAATGCATCGATAATGTTGTTACAATATTATCCTTTACACATGAACCCTTTCCAAATACTGTCCAACCTAGTTTCGTTTCTACGGCAGTTAAGCCGGACTCTAATTCTACAGAATTCCCTGTTAATAATTTTCCTAAGACATCTGCACCGATTAAAAGATTGATTTCCGTTTCCCTTCGAAAAGAATCAGTAAATTTTATTTTCTTTCTTTTTAATTCATTCAAGACCTGTTTATCTTCAATCTTCGGAATATATCCGCAAATCATTTTTCAGAAAGAGCTTCAAAACTACAAGTATACGTCTTATTTAAATTACTAACCTCTACCGGAAATATATCATGTTTTTTTTTTTTTTGGTTTTGTTTCACTCCCTCCAAAGAGTGCATGAATCACTGTTTCGCTTCTAAGCGGAAGTGCTTTTAGATGAGTTATTACATTTTCGCTAACGTAAGTACTTTGAGATCCACTATCAATCACAGCACGGATTAACTTTTCCTGACCTTGACACCGAATAATAACGCAAAGCGTTTGCAAAAATACAGTTTTGCTTTTACTGGAGTTAGAGAGAGAACTTTCCGATTTTGGAATAGATTTCGTTTTCATTTCTTTTTCAGAACACATTATTTCAAAGTGATGGTTATTACAATGAGAACAATTTAATTGATTTTTAATATTACAGAATTTACTTAAATGACCAGTTTTGAGACAAGAAAAGCATGCCCCTTTTTTAAACAATAAATTTTGCTTAACAGCTATTGTCATTTTCTTTGCTGAGTAACATTTTTCACTTGGATGCGACTTATTACAAAAATTACAGTTTAAAATTCTCTTACCTGGGTTGTCCATATTTACTAAAGCTGCTGCTGTCGTCGTTTCTACCTTATTTATCTGTGTTGCATGATAATCCTTTTTTTCGTGGATTCTGGTGGAGGGTGAGGCCGGTCCGTGCCAAAAGAACCATCTCCTCTCCTTTCACCTCTTGCCGAAGAAAGTTCATCAACTGTTCTAAAGAACGGGATCCCTCGGATTCTGTTTGATGATTTCTGCTTCTTTCCCAGGCGACCAACACTTCCTCAGGCAGGCAGCTCTCCACTAAGGGCGTCAGAAAATCTCCGTATTTATCTTGAGTCTTCCCCAAGCTCTCCAAGGATCTCAATTTACTTTCAAGTTCATCATAAAGTAAGGGTAAATCTGCCTTCGCTCTTCCGGTAGCAGCATTTTTCATAACCAAATTTAACAGGTCTCGAACGTAGATTTGTACTAATAAGTCTTCTCGTCCAAATCTTTCTTTCAGTTGATCTATCGCCTTTGGGTAATTTGCAGCAGTAGCAGGGAAACTCAGTACTAATCTCTCTGCTTTGGACCCTGGCTCCATCGATTGTAACAAATACTGCATTTTATCCTCTGCCGCAATTCCTCTATCTTCATGTATCTTTTGAAATTGGCTCCAAAAGGTCAAATACTCTTTCGCCTCTCCATTGAACTTTTTTAGTTCGATTTTTGGGAGTTTAAATTTCCTCGATTCTTTATCGCTCGGAACAGTACACTGTTGCGACTTCAGTTCTATTTTCGTAGTAAGCTCCCAGAACTTTTCTCGGTAGATTTCAGCATCTTCCAAATCTTCAGCGAATAAATGCTCACCATCATCAGACAACAACAATGTTTCTGAAATCGCGTTCTGGCAAGAGTCCATTCTCGCAAATTTATCGTTGAATTGAATTTTCAAAACCGAAAGTGTCTCAAAATTGCAGAGTTCCTGTGCTAATTCAGATTCGATTTTCTTCAAACAATTAGAAAAAGCCGTCCTCAGTCCTTTTCGTTGTGCTTTTAAAGCATTTAAATTCATTTTCGATATCAAAAATTCAGAGTTCAACTAAAATATTCAAATCCAAAGTACTCGAGTCCTGTCACGGACGCCACTATGTTCTAGAAATTCAATTGCAGGTGCATCTACCAGATGCTGAGTAACTTTGGTCAAAATAAGACTAGACGTCTTTCAAGATAATTCTTTTATTCTATACTGAGGACGGCACATTAAAATACATAAAAAATAAACGTTCGACAACCGCCGAGCGTCCAACCAGTACTCTGAATATATTCGTCAGCTCGCAGACTGACGTCACAAAAACAACGCCGCCTAGCGGCACTTTTATTTCACTTCATTTTGCAACAACAATAGTTGGTCCCTACAGCCAGCTTATTTCTTATTGAGAACATGGGCAATTTTGGAAGCATGTAACATGAACTCAGAAATTACTAAAAAAAAAAAAAAAAATTAAGCTTTCTATGTCTCAACTGGTCTAACCATATGAGAATTAGTGAGTTTAACATGAAATAAATTAACCATTTTCTTGTATAACATTCATGTATAAATAATTAAAATAGTGCATCAAAACCCACAGTGGGCGTTCATTTTTAAAAAATTTTCTTTGTTTTTTTACACTTACTGTAAAAGAAGCTTTGGTTTCATATTAAGACCTTTTTATTCAGAGCTATTCATGTTGTACCACAGTATGAGAATCTGAATCAAAAGATAAGTTAATAGTTCTTTGATTTCCATTTGTAACTCATTAAGTTCAATGCAGGAGTCTTGTATGCATAATCTTAAACATACTTATACAAGAATAAAAACCAGTTGATTCATATCTTAAAAGAGGTATCTAAGAAATATTAATGCTTTAACAAATCGTCTATGCAGTAGGATTATGTATCTGTATTTTTACAAATCTTTTTTGTAGTTCTGGCATAAACAACTATTAACAAATGATAAAATTGTTATAACCTTTATTGAAAGTAATTAGATCTGTTCTTGTGTGGTCCATGAATTATTGGCTACTACTTGTCATAACTAGAATAGCTCATTATTTTGTATCAATATTGACTTTCAAGCTGTATTATTTGTTATTACATATGTTAGCCAAACTCTTAAGTTTAAAAAGGCTTTGGTAATATAGATTTTAGAAACCTCAATCAAGATCTTTCAAACAAATTTGTTTTTATTTTTAAATAATGAAATTAATATTATTTATTTTCTTTTTTGCCTGTGTAGTTACATAAAATTTCATATGTAATTGTTTTGGTATCCACAAGTATTTATGTGCTATTTTTCTGTAGCTGTTTTAGTATTCACAAATTTGTAAATAAAAAGATTTTATGAACTTTGTTTAAGATATTTCTGCTTTACAATATTGTATTATAATTGCCTACGGAGAAGAAAGTTTTATGAATTTTCATCTCATAGTTGGAAATGTTCTATGTCTATAGTACTTCATTTACGAATTTTCAGATCTTACTAAGTATGTTAGAAATGCATTCTTTACTTGGCTTTTAATTTTAATCGAATATAGTAATTTTGATTTCAGGAGTATGAATAATAAATTTAGTAATTCAAAGTAGGTCTACAAAAACTTGTGGTTTGTTTAATGATACTTAGATTTATTAAATGATGTGATCTGTGTAAAAACAATTTCTGGATTAAATATTTTTATTTTTGAACTTGTTTCTCAAACAATCTAGAACCAACATATTAATTTTTAAGCAAAAGCTTATTTTCAAAGTAGTTTTTATGCAGTCTCTCGATTTACAACTTGTTCAGCTAGGAAGTAAATTATAAACAGTTACTTAAAGCTTACATGTCATGATTCACAGGTAATAGAAGTACAAGGTCATGTTTGCAGTCTACATTAGTATCTTGTTGCAAGATGGACTCTCAAAGAGTCATGCATTTCTCTATTAATAAATCATATGCTTTGTCATACCTTCCAACTTTTGCACATAAAATTTACGCATTTCACCCTTTTATGCCTAGATCAGGAATTTGGGACAGAAGAGTCAAGTTGTAGAGGAAACAAGATAACTAAGGTATCAAAGAGCTATTTATATGCATGCACGTGTGCGAGAGAGTCTCCGGTAGCCATCGCGATCATCAGTTCAGAAGATACTTTTTATTTCTGTGCAAGGGACAACTATTATCATGGTATACTGCAGGGGGATTGTGAATTAATATCATAAGTGCTTTGTTCTGGAATTTCATGATCACACTAATAACTAAAATTGACTGGCATATAAAAGTAAATTTCAAAACTGTTTAATTATGTTGTAGAGCTAGGGTGTCAAATTCAAAGGCTAACTTGGGCTACATAAATAAGGTTTAACTTTAGGTGGACCGCAAAAAAGTCAATATTCATGGAATCGTAAGTTTATTTCGAATTACACTAGAACGTCGTCAATTGGGAACGGATAATCGGACACTATACGAATATTAAAAATCATCACATGCGGGAAACGTGCTTGAAGGAAAAGCAATTGGTATTGTGGAAAATAATCACTTATTTTTCGCTGTACCATTGTATACCTTCGGTTTTCCGCTGCAAGGTCACTTTCTCTTAAGCAATAGTAGTTGAGTAGAACATAACTCTGATTGTTGTTCATACTACTCCATAGCTGTCTCTAACCCAGAAAATGTGTCAGCATTTGATGGATCCTTGTTACTTTCGTTGTTACCCTCGTTTCATTGTCAACAGGGTCAAATTCTTGCATTTCAGATGTAAGAAATTGTTGACTTTCCAACATTTTAAAACTGCTAGAGACGCTCCACTTTTTCCTTTCGCGAGACTGTTCAATATTTCATGTATTGTCTCTATGTTCAAGACGTAGCTCTTTTGTTTTGAATTCGAAGCCATAGCAGTTCACAACTCGACAAAAGAGCACATATACACCCCCTCGCTTGGAAACAGACTGACCTAATATTCCACGCAGATGTTTACCAAATTACACAACTGAAATTCCCCAAATATCCCTGACCTTGGGTTTTCCCGTCACTTTTGGCTTCACATGAAACAATTGTTGAGCATTGCACTGTTCGAAAACATATTCATATACAATACATGTAGTTGACAAAAATAATTGGTCCGAATATTAAACAACGTTCTACTGTATACATTATAATAAACAAACATTTGATGTGCTTACGTCCTGACACTTGCTTCTATCTTCCCTATTTCGGGAGAAATTTTGACATTTTATGTATTTTGTGTGCCAATATACTGACCGGGCCACAAAAATGTTCGTTGTGGACCGCGAGTTTGACACCCCTGTTGTATAGAATGTGCTTTTGTATTTTCCGTCTGGGATTTAAGTGTATTTCTGATCCATTCATGAGTGTTTGCGAAATCACTTGGAGGAGTCTTCACATGGTGTGATTTTTACCAGTCTATCTCTCTTCAGTTGGACATTTACTACTAATTCTAGTACTTCAACTGATTCTCAAAAAACTCTTAGTAGAAAACAAGTTAAAACAGAAATAACTGTCTTAAGCAATCCAGATGTTTCAATATATATGTAAGGGGTGATTTTTTTCCAACAGGTAATTATAAAGAAAGGGCAGCACACAATTTTTACCAGACATTATTTTTGTAGTAATGCAAAGAGGAAGTCTGAAGTGCTGCGGCTTGCCAACCCTTGACCTAGTTCATTTATTTTTACTCACTTTCGCAAAATTTCTATCATCTGCTGATTATTTTCCTGGAACTCACATATCCATATTACATTCAAAACGACCTCAGAATAAGGAGAGGAAAACTACGCATGAAACTCGCCACTATTAAGTTTTAAAAGTTAATGTATGCATGTTCCTCCTGCATATCATATTTAATTTGTAATTGGTTTCTGATTTTTGTACAATTTCTTTACTCGAAATATATATTTTTTTTTTTTCGTTCTCTTTGGCGACTTTCTACAACTCCATTTTGTGCTTAGCATATGTATATATTCTTTGCGTTTCATATGGCCGAAAAGAATCTATATATATATATATATGACGCATTTGTTGTCTGTTCCCTTATAACTCGAGATCCAGACAACCAAATAATGTGAAACTTGGTACACTACACAAAAATGCACGATAAAAATACAATGGTGATTTTCCAGTGTTATGATGTCATGTTTCTCACTAAGTGGACAATTTATACTTTACATGCAGTTTTTCAAGATTATTACATATTTTTACTGTAGCTATGTTTATCGGTTGGAATATTTATTCAATTTTTCTATTTGATATTTAATTAGGATTATTTTTCGAATAAATAATTTTTTTAAGGATTATTCTTTGAACAACTAAAATTTTGTTTTGTTGTTTTGGCAACATTTAGGTATTATCGCGGGATGTTTAAGTGTGTGATTTTGCTTACAATTTCAGTATTATTTCGGAGAATTTATTTATTTCTTTAGAATGCGAAGGTTATAATTTTGACAAACCAAAACTTCTTATTGATAAGGGTATTTCAATTCTTATTACTGCGATTAACATAAGTATAGTATTTCCGTTTTCGTTAGATAGTATGAAATTAACAATATTTTGCAGTATCATGTGTCTTTATTTTAACCTTTAAGGGTATACTATTGGCTTCAGTGCATAAAATTGCCTTGCAGAAAATCAAACTTGGGTAATTATACTGCCCAAGCAAAAGCAGTGTTGGTAGTAATTACATATCAAACTGGAATAGGCATCAGAGAATGAGCAAAACAGACAAATGGCTTAAATACCTGTTGAGGAAGCAGGTGGTCCTAAGATAAATTATTTTTGGAACTTATGTAGTATCCTCACAATCGCCAACGTTCAAAATAACTTGCGAAGTTGGAACCCCGATTTCGCATGTCATATATATGCTGAATTGTGAGTCATGTGCTTCATTTCATATAATGTCGCCAATAGGTTGCAGTTATATGTAAGTACCTTATTTTTTCAAATTATGCTTTTGCATTGATAGAGTTAGTTCAGTTCTTTTTATGTCAGTTAATGTTAGTATTGTACTTCATTTTTCAATTTATTTTTATGCTCGGGATATATATACTTAAGATAATTTTTTTATTTAGTATTTACGTATTATTGCATAATCGGCAACATTCAAGACAACTCGCCACTTTGGCAATCCCAACTTTGTATTCGTTGAATTGACAATCATGTGCTTCATTTTGTATAATGTCACCAATAGGTTGCGATAATACATAAGTACCTCTAATTCTGTACATTACTCTAACATTAGACTGGCCGCAACACCAATTTGGCGTGTTTTCAAAATGATGCCAAAAATGAGTAGCCTACCAATATGAAATTAATATGCGTATTATCTTAGCCTGTTTTATCTTTCCCTCTACTAATCCTTAATTAATTCAGTATATAATTTTTGGTTTTTTTTATATTTTTTTTTTTGGCATTTATGTACTGCAAATATTTTTTTACACATTACGATGTCTTTGGCAAAATTAATCACTGGTATTTTCCTTAAATATGTTTTTTATCTGTTTTTGACAATTTTTAAATTTTTGTTTGATGTCTGTCTGAAAGGCAAATAGCAAAATAAATATTTTACAATTTTTATTGTGTTCAGTATGAAATTGTTTATACTGATTTAATCAAAATATTGAGCCTTTTATTTTTTATATCTTTTTAAGATTTAATTTTATGTTATAACTAGCTATACCTAGCTAAATGTTGCTGTGGCTCTGTCAGCTTTAAAAGACTGGTACACCATAAAATATGCCATGAAGCTTACAAAAGTAATAATACACAAGAATTCAAACAAATCTATATATACATATAAGACGCATTTGTTGTCTCTCTGTTTGTCTGTTTCCTTATAACTCATGATCCAGGCAACCAAATAACGTGAAATTTGGTACACATTCACAAAATTACATGGGAAAGGTTCTTAAACAGGTTTCGTTCCATCTCAACCTCACTCTGTCCTCCTCTAGCCAAAAAGAGTGCTCCATGTGCATGTTCTGAGCCATGGGTTCATTTTAGAGGAAACTACTAAACAAAAGCGGTAAGTAATTTGCAATACTTTGTTATATTTACTTTACTGCAACAAATATCACATTCCATTCCTTCGTTCATAGGAATGCATTGTCATTTTTTGCTACAGTCATGCCTATGAGAAAAAGGGGGGAGAGTATAGACTTGCAGACACCATGCTTTTCTCATGGGCAATTGTATGTGGCCTGTTCTAGAGTGGGCAGAGAGGAAAATCCTTTTGTACACACTCCAAATGGAACTGCCAAAAATGTTGTCTATCACATTGTTTTAAGATAAATTACCCTTTTATTGCATGCAAATAAACAGTTTTCTAAGCTTCTACAGAAAACCTTATTTTAAAGCCGGGTATTTGCAGCTAGTGTTATAATATTGCCATGTTTCGTAAACATTTCAACGAACGAGTGCTCCAGTGGTGGAGCCGCCGCTAATGGAACTGTTGGTCTCAGGTTCAAAACCTACCGACTGCTACTCGCCAGTTTTTTTTCAGTCTGGAATTTTTCAGAGAGTTTCAGCGTATGCAAATTTATGTTAGTTCGAGTACTTCTAGATGTCACCACTGTATCTTATATAAGCTGTTTCCCTCGAGCTGGCGGTCAGTTAAAATAGGCTATTTCCGTCCTGATGGAACCAATGGAAACCGATCCACCAGATATTACCAAGAGCTGCGAAGAGAGAAACAGGCTTTCGCTGGAAATCGAAGCCCTTGACATAGTTATCAATCGCTGCACTGAACTTGTCAACTTTCCAGACACCGATGATAACCACGAGGTGAAGGCCATTCTTCGGGCCTCTATTGATGATACCCAAAGAAAAAAGGATACATTGGTGAGTGAGCTTCGTTCCCTCCCCCATGTATGACTTGGTAATTACTTCCCCCCAATACCGACTGAAAAGCATAAAGATAGTGATTCTAATCACATTTTAAAAAATTATTCTGAAGCACCCACAAATGCAAATAATGCTAAAAATAAAAAACGTAAAATTAATAAGAAGGATTCTGTGGAGGACTTTGTCTTCCCCAAGAAAGCATCTAGACCTGTCTCTCCTTTACCTAGTGAACCAGTCACTGTAAATAATAGTTTCTCAGATCTTGAATCTGAAAATGATAAGGATCAAGTTGCTCCGGAAGAAAATAATGAAACAGCACCCCCAAAACCCAAGCCCCCTCCCCCAATTCATCTTAAAATTAAGAAAAATATCAGAGACCAACTTAAATCCATTAATCAAAAATTCCCAGATATCACTAACAAATCGTCAGGAGAATTTATTAAATTAATCACTAATGACGTAGAAGAGTATCACGCTCTTACAAATTTTCTTGAAGAAGACAAAGATTTTGAATTTTTCTCACTTAAACCAAAGCCAATAAAACCAATCAAAATAGTCATTAAAGGACTGCCCATTTTTACCAAAACTCACGAGATACAATCCGACCTAGAAGAAGAAGGATTCACAATTGAAAATGTTTCCCAATTAATTTCTAAAAAAACTAAGACCGCTCTCCCATTTTTCCAAGTCACCCTCCCTCGCAACGCCAATAATCAAAAAATCTTCGATCTCAAAACTGTCGGCTACATGCAAGCTAAAATTGAAGGTTACCTCATTAGAGGAATTACCCAATGTTTTAACTGCATTAATTTCTTTCACACGGCAGAAAATTGCCACCTCAAGCCAAAATGTCTAAAGTGTGGAAAAGAACACCCCACCCGTCAATGCCCGATAAAGGAGCGACAGGAAAACCCCTTCTGCATAAATTGCCAAGAATATGTTCATTCGGCCTGCTACACCAAATGCTCCAAGTTCCCTAAGCCAAAAAAGGGCACGCCCCTTACCGCGAATAAAACTTTCGAAAGCAACGTTCGTAGGGAAGGTGTCTCTTTCGCTAACATTGTTAGCGGAACCGCACCACCCCCACCCCAGTCCACAAGTTAACTGAAAAAACTAATGAAAATTCAAATAACAGTTTCCCACGGAATCCAAGCCAAAGAAAATGAAAATTCAGACCTAGCTCAAGTGATTGAACTGGTCAGCATGATTTCTAACATCATAAAAAGATCACCTGAAATTTTACAATTACTTCCCAAATTAAAAAACTCCGAAAATGATAAAGCTAAGGCTTTACTTCTTTTCGAAGCTATGTTAGATAAATTTTAAACTCCTTTTTCCGTAATTTCTCTTTCTACAAAATTTATTACATTTTCATTTTATTTCCTTGAATATTTTACCATCAATTGTTAAACTTTAACATCAATAGCTACTCTTTAAAAATTTTCCTAAGTACAATTTTCGAAGCTCACTCCCATCATCCAATCAAAGCCACTCATGCGCCTGCTATCCCATTGGCTCCTGCCACCGATTTCCACGCCCACCATCACCAGCCAAGGAGCAAAACCAAGCCGATTCTAAAAGAAGATAGAGGGATTGACGTATCCCAGTTCCTTATAAAATGTAACCATCTGGCGGTCAGTTCGTCTGGTGTACGATCAAGTAGATCACGCCTGCCTTCTTGCATTCAATAAATTCTCATTGCTCTATTCAACTGTTGCATTGCTACCTGTTCTACTCCAAGAATCTTCGTGACATTTAAATATATTGGTGGAGGCGCGGGGTATATTTAATCCTTGGTGGCAGAAATATAAAACTGTTGGCGAAGCCGTCGTTTACAACATCTTTCACTCGAATTTGGACTCTTGGTTTCACCTACAAAGGTTAAATCTCCAAAAGACGTGTCACAGGACTCTGAATGTCAAGCATTCCCTTTGGTGCAGCCAGTCAGAGCACCATCAATTTTTCATGACGAGGCAGGTGACGATCCGTCAAGGTGGCTTAAGGAATACGAACGAATCGCAAATTTTAACCGATGGAACGACAATATATGCCTTGTCAACACCTATTTCTTTTTAAAGGGTACCACCATGTTGTGGTACTGATAACAACTGTCAAATCTTCCACATTTGTTCCTCAACTGACAGCGTAGATGACACGATATATATATATGTTTTTCGAATCAAAATTTCAGTCTTTAGAAGAATGTAAAAACAACTAAAACAGATTTTTACATTTACAAAACATTTAAAATTCACAAGTTTTTAACCAACTTGAGAGTTTTAGAGAAGTTTTCAGCAGCCATTTAGAAGAAAAAATAACATCCTAAGTACTAGTAGAACCATAATCCAGTGTACAGTGTTACTTTAGGTACAGCATTTTACTTTCAATACCTTTTTTTCAATGATTCACTGTAAACAAGAAAAATAAAACAAATCAAAATCATATTTTTCAAATATTTATTCTGGAAATTGTACACATACATTAAAAAAAATAAACAAGAATATAAGTGAGATTTTTTTGATAAAAAAAAAAATCTTGAAGTTACTAAATGTCAGTGAAAAAATGCCTTTCAAACAGTGTTTTAAATAAATTGCATATTAGGATATGTGAGTCACCTAAATCATTTACTGAAGAATTAATAAATAGCTGGTTCTGAGAAGAATCTTAAAAGTTTTTTCACATTAGAGTAAAATCTCTGCAAATGATGTTCATAGCTATATAATTTTTTAAATGACTATCTACAAAATTTAGCATAACACATGCGGAGTTATACTACACCCATATGACTATTTTGAATATGATGACATAGACTACGATGTGATTCAAATGGTCTTTGGCAGAAAGTGCAAGACGTATGAAATTCGGAGGATAATTGTTATTCATAAAATATAAAATTCAGAACTATGTGCAAAATTTAAAATAACTTATGAATGGAAATATTATAAATGAAGATTTTGTTTACATGTAGAAATAAATTAATGCAAATTAAGAATAAAGCATTCATAATTTAGAGACAAGATAAAAGGTTTAAAAAGTATAATTTTCTAAATATTACACATAGCGGCATGTCTTTCTGAAGCCCACATTTATAAAAACTACTGTTCAAAAAATACCACACCTTAGAGCAGTGGCGCACACAAGGGGGGGGTCCAGACCCCCCCAAAGCCCTTGATTTTTTTTCCGATTGGTTATAATTCTAAGTATATAGTGCGTAAAATTTAATTAAGTATTAGTTATTAATGATTAAATTTATTAATTAATATTAATTATTTATTCAATAATTAGTTTTTACTGTGTTTTGTTCCCAAAAATCGACAAAATCAAAAGGAGCATGATACAAGAATGGTGAACTTTCGACCCCGGACCCCCTTGAAAAATTCCTGTGTGCGTTACTGCCTTAGAGCAGTAGCGCACACAGTCCAGGAAACACATCTGAGGCCTAAGCACAACATAAACATCAATAATTATAAATGTTACAGAAATGATAGAATCACAGAAGGGAATCCTAATTCTCATTAAAAAATCTATCCCTTACTTCAATACTCCTACGCCCCAGCTTCATCATGTTGTAGCAACTCTGGTTGCTACAACATGATCAACTACTCTCAACCCTCCTAATCTAGACCCAATTACAATAACTTCTATTTACATTCCCCACTCCGATAATTATCTCTACCTTAGACCTCGAGGACTATCCTTCAGGTCAACAGTCATTGTGTGGTTTTTTGGCGATTTTAACGCCACACACAATATGTGGAATTGCTCCCATAATTCAACTAAAGGAACTCAGCTCAAAGATTCCACAGACCTTGTGGATCTCGAAATTATTTATCCTGATACCCCTACCAGGTTCGGGTATAACTCTCAAAACACCCTGGATATAGCTCTATTTGGTAATTTAAACCTCCCTTTCACGATATCTTCTCTAGCTGAGTTATCCTCTGATCATAATCCTGTTCTAAATTTTTCCTTCTCAATCCCAATTCATCAAGAAAATCCTAGAGCAATTACGACCTGTTGACCCTTATTTATGCAACACCTTAAAAAAAAAAAAAATAAGTCTCGAAAACTATACTAATATTAATAACCCAATTATCCTACAAAATAAAATCACCAACTTTACTGAAGCGGTATGCTCCACTCACTTCACCTCCTCACAAACACCCGACACACTTACACCCTAAATCATATCAGAGATCTAATTTCTCGCAAAAACCGCGCTAGAAAACTCTTTCAATCCACGCTTTATCCTATTCACAAAACTGAAACGGATTTCAAGCACAAATTAAACAAGAGCTCAAAAAACACTCTCAAGTCACATGGGAAGCTAAACTAGAAGCTCTCAACACACGATAAATCTCTGGAACATGAACAAAATTTTCAAAAGAAAACGCACAGATATTCCCGCTTTAAACACTGCTTTTGGTGTCGCTATTACTGACGACCAGAAAGCAAAACTCTCGAAGACAATTTCACAGAAAACAACAGACCAAGCAACTTTAACACCACAATTGACTGACGTCGCGAATGCTCTGGGAAATTTCTTCTCCCTCACCCCCTCCACTCCCATTGCCTTTATTAACCCAGATGAAATCACTGCTTACATAAGCAAATTCAAAACTAACAAGTCTCCAGGAATAAACAATATTGCTCATAAGATGATTAAAAATTTCACTAAAACCATTATGATTCTAACCTATATTATTAATAAAATTCTCTTTCTCAGGCGTTTCCCTAACAATTGGAAAACTGCCATCATCTTCCCCATTAAAAAACCTGGTAAAAATATTCATCATCCTCAAAGTTATAGACAAATTTCTTTATTACCTACATTAAGTAAAATTACTGAGCACACACACACGTTATTCTTCATAGAATTAACTCCTATGTATTTCTGATACTAATCTAATGAACCCAAACCAATATGGCTGCACTAAACACCATTCTACCTGCCACCCCCTGCTCAGACTCGCAAAAAAAATTACCGCTGGATTTCGGAGAGGCAGATCCACTGGAACTGTCTTTCCTGATATTCAGAAGGCTTTTGACCGTGTCTGGCTCAATGGTCTCATTTATAAATTAACTATCACTTCCCTCCTTCACTAATTCATATTATAAATTCCTACCTCATAAACAGGTACTATCAAGTCCACTATCGAATACACACAACATAAATATTGGCTGTTCACAGGGTTCTCTCCTCGGCCCAATATTATTCAACCTTTACATAAATGACATGCCCACAAACAATGATTATTCTCTATGTCGATGACACCTGCATAACGGCATGTTACAAAAATCGCAACACAATCACACTTGCTCTAAGCAAGCACCTCTCTCCTGGGAAAACTCTTTAACCCTCTAAGTGGATACCTTCCTCCTGAAAAGTTATTCCGAAAGCGTTTAACTCTTATTTTGAAGTTCGCTTTAAAAATGCAACAGACTTCTTTCCTTTCCCCCTTTTAGAACTTGGGAGGTCGAACGGGGACAATTTTATGACCTAGTTCGGTTACTTTGTCAAGTAAGAACCAAGAGATCAATCGTTTACAGCTAGCTGTTAAGTTGCCTTGGGCAATCTACTTTGAAAGCTGTAGAGGAATTCGGTGTTTCTTTCTGCTATACGTTCAGTCACAGTAAAATTAAAAGAAAATGAAAGGTAAAAAAAAGGAAAAAATGAAATAAATAGTATGTTAGAAGTTGAAAAATAATTATATTTTCTTCAAACAAAATTTTTTTTCTGTCATTTTTTTTAAATTAAAAATATATATATATTTTTTTTTTTTTTGGTATAGCGATTTGAACCAGAAAAAAGCATCCTGTATTCATTTTTGAATATGAGAGTAAGAAAACGCGCTCACTTTCCTGTTTTTTAAAAAAAGTAATGAGGTAAAAAGAGCAAAGGCCCTATCTCATTTTTTACACAATAACTGGTACATACGGTGATATACATACGATGATTATATTTATGAAATAAAACCGATCTTTCTCTATTCAGTTATATTTTAATTTAAAATAGCATAAAAGGATTTCAATACTTTTAATTTATTTTAATTAAAATCATATAAAAGATATTTTTCGGAAAAAAATTAAATTTTCCTTCCTAGTGTTCTCCTTTTCGTTCTTCTTGTATTAAATAAAAATTCCTTTTCTACATCGGCATTTGTGATGGACATAACTCACATTCAGTCAATAATTTTTAATTTTAATGGGGGATATACTTCTTCAAATGCGCATGACAGTACTTCTAACCATTTTCTACTCAAGTTAAATTTCTTATCTTTCTGTTTCTTTTATTACAAGGAAAAATGTCACACATCGATAACTACATTTTCACACAATTCAGTCATTACAAATTCTATTGTGAGAAAAGTTCTCCCTAATTAATTTTGTCTTTCAAAACAGTACACTTAAAACAATTTTGTTCAGTGAAGTTAACCGACAGTTCCACAATGTATTCATACCAAATTTTAAAAACAAATTTAACACTTGAAACTGTATCCTGTATTAAATTTTTCAGTATACACAAATATTTCCTGCTGTAGGGAAGATATAGTATGAGAGAGAGAGACAGAGATGTGGTGTGCGGTTGTGAAAGAATGTTTTCGTACGTGTAGACTATTTTTGAAAATTTAAATATCACTGAAGCTGATCATATAACTGCAAATGAGCCTTATTTTAATGTGTGCTGGTATCAAAGTAAAACACTTTACAATATTAAACAGCCTATGGGTTTATACTCAATATCAAACTATTCGCAAAATGGCTTACAACTTCTATTCAAATTGTAAAGAAACTGAAATATATATATATATATATAAATATATCTTACTGCAGTCAAAAATATTCATAATATGTAAGTATCCTATTTCCCCACTTATTTCTGTACATTTTAAAAACTGTAGCTGAATGCAATTTTTTATATTTATAAACGAGGCATAACAGCTCACACAGTCGTAAAAATGTCTTTATCATTTTTAAATATACTACTATAAAACGTATATGGATTGTAAGATCTGTTGTAAAATCCTAAAAGCTTTTAGAGGAGCTAAAAACATGTAATTTTGGATTTATCAAATTTAATACACAAATATACATGTTATTAAGCAAATACATTTGAAAAATCAAACTTCCTTCTGAAATAAACGTAATTGAAAGAAAAATGCTTAATTGCAAATGAGTGGAAATACATGTTTATCTAAGGGGTATCCCCAAAGTGAGGTAATCCTCAAACTTAAGACTCAAACTCAGAAGCACAACAATCCATGAGGGCCAGGAACTACTGTGCCCATCATAATACACGTGACCATTGGACGCTGAGGTGCATGAACAGATGTCCCGATTTGGTGGTCTGTCTGAAGAGAGACCTTCTGTGTTTAAGACCCGAAGCAAGCTTGGTACTCATTTATCGACCCAAAGTAGCGGGGATGAAAGGCAGAGTCGACCTTGCGCAGCTCGTTAATAGAACCCCAGACCTGTGGTGTGGAAGCACTATACACTTTCACTCAATCCTATTCGGTGAAAAATAAAATTTAATGTTAGAATCTTATATAAATCCCTAATGAATGAAGGAGTCCAAACTTTTTTTTCATGTAAACTGTTTAGACGGAAATGGTTAATTATGAACATTTCACAAGTTGCATAAATTAAAATTAACCGTTATAGTTAACATAAATTTTTAAGGGTACAAAAAGGTGTATTTCGGCTGCACGAATTAATTTTAAAAGGAATACGGTTACGAAAAAGTAGTACAAATCTATCTAAAGTAGGGTTGGTTACCTTAGATATTGTCAAACACAACAATGTATTGGAAGCCAATTCCACAATTCGTTGTTATAAAAATGTATGGAAAATTACAAGATTTATTTTTGCATTTGTAATTTATATATATATATAATTTTTTCCTGGGAGCTTTAAAAGCTATAGCAGCATCCATCAAAAAACCGCGGTTCTCTCTCTGTTTTTCCAGATCGCCCCTGACTAAGCCGGCTCTGCCATAGTAAGCGAAAATGCCGGATTTTGTTTGTCAAGATCATTTTATAGCAGACTGCATTTTTCATGTATTTTAGATGGTCGTTTTTATATTTTCTACATCAATATCTTAATGTCTGAATTTAAAATTACATAAAATTCTTGACATTCGCATCAATGACCATGATAATTTTTATTAGTATATGAATGTGTCATCAAACGATTATATGACTAATATTAACACATTATTTTAACCATTTAATTGATATCAAGTATAACATAACGCACACAAATTTTCTAAACTTTAAAATAAATATTTCGAAAACTACTTCAGATATACTCAAAATTTTTTATTCCTACGCTTTAGCTTCTCAGTTTTGCTTCTCTATGTAAGAATTTATTGTAATTGTATATTCATCAATTTTTTTTAGTATATTTTTGCTCTTAGCATGCGGTTTTCAACCGAATTGTATGAAATCTTCGAAATATAATAAATGAATGATTGAATATTAACGTCGCACTGTTCAGCTACACGAGGGCTTTTGGCGACGGACCACGTAATTTTGAACCATTGTCAAGTGACGTGGACGACACCTGAGCTGGCACCCCCTCTCTAACTACCAAACCACACCAACGGGAGGACGTTTCAGCTCTCGACAGATTTAACGTGCATCGCTGCCCTTCACGGCGGGTCTTTAGTGGTACTGGGCTCGAACTCGTGACAAAGCAAGCCACGTTCCGATACCTATACCACTCGGCTACCGCGGCGAAATATATTAAAAGATATCAAAGAAGCTATATAATAAAATTTGAAATTTTTATTATACTCAAACAATGCTAAAACTTATGGTAAATAATTTTTAACTGCGCGATGCATTTTTTTTTTCGAAATTTTCAAATGGAATTTCTAACATAAAATTTCTAGCTTTATATAAGGTCGAGATTTCAAAACATATCCAGATTTTTAATTACTTATTCAGTTAGCCTTTAAAAAAGATAAATGTTGAGGTAATTTTGTATAAATAGATATTTTTGAACAATATATAATTCGAATGTTTTTCAATAGCTCGAATTTAAAATTGGTTTTTATGTTTATTTATATGCATAAATGTCTACTGTAAATGTTTCCGTATATTTTTGATTACCATTTATTCAAACATTCAAGTTATAAAAAAAAATGTGTGAAAATCTTCATTCATGTTGTCTTTGATGTAAACTGAAGTTCAAGCACTTAAAATTCAAATATAATTCGGTGTATTTTAACAATATATAACCAGGCACTGTACTTAAACTTCCCTGAACATTTAGGCTTTGAAATCTAAAAAAAAAAAAAAAAACTAATAAATCTTAATTAGTTTTTTTTTTTCGTTATTATTTTTATCAAAGTGTAAGAAAATGTTTCAAATGATTTGATGAAGTTTAAATTTATTCATTTTTAGTGGTTGGAAAATTGAAAATGTTCCAAATTTTAAAGAGTTTGATGTTTTATTAATTTTTTCGGTATCTTATAATAAAATAATCATGTTTCAAAAACTGAACGCTTTGAATAAGAAAAATGAAGCGCGAAAGAGAATATACTTAAAAAAAGATATAATTTGTCTAACTATATAAAATAGCAGATTGCCCTGACACGCCCCAACTTGTTACAGTTTGAAATTAATATGAAACCAAAAGGGAATTGTAACATATTTTACTTATGCGTTGGGACTTTTGGAAACTTTTAAAATACAAGCTAGCAAAGAAACACACTCTTCTTGGGTTGTAAAGAAATTTCTCCCCGATTTTTTACGATTGGGGGGGAGGGGGTCAAAACACGGGGTTCCCTGCGAGCCATAAAACTCCTGCTGTGTTGCTTCCTCCGTCCCTCATTAAAAGGGGGAAAGGATTTCAGAAAAGTGCGGCTAATCCGCTTTTGAAAACGTTACTTGAAGGCAGAAAAATCCGTGCAGTCCATTTTCGAAGCCTCTCTAGTAGGGCGGAAAAATTCGTTCTGTCCAGAGTTGGAGGGTTAAACTTCATTGATATCAATCCTTATTAGTGATATTCTAAAGTAATATTGTTTTTAATTTTTCATGTCTGTAATACTTGTTTATGATTACATTTAAATCAGCTAATATACCTTCTTTTCATTTTTTAATCGATGTAATTTCTTTGCTCAAACGTGAATGGGATTTTTTAAGCGCTATTTTTTTTAAAATTAGCTTATATATATATTTTTATATACATAAGGAACTGAGGAAAAATATTTGAAATTATAGTATGATCATGGAATGTACATTGAAAAACTATTTAAGTTTCCAATAAGTAACAAGTTTTATTATTAACTGCAGTAATAAATTTTTTTTTTTGGAGGGGTGGGTGAGTTTGTACGGAATTAATGATTTCTAATATGCAATAACGCATGCTCTTTTGATTGGATTATTTCGAATGCGAAAGTTATTCCTTGGCATTAAGTCATCGTAATACAACCTAATTGGAAAACAAAAGAGATGCTGACATTGAGTTTCAGGCTTTTAAAAATTAAAATTTGTTGGATTGAAGGAAATTTGTTTTAAGATGCAAAAATTTCTTTATATCGCAAAGAAAAAAATTATAACTGATAATATTCACTTAACTTATTCTTAAGATTTTAAAGACTGTGTAAACATTTACCTCTTTGTAATAGAAAAAGGTAAAATTAAAGAGAAATTTTTATATAAGTATTAACATTGATTCTCTGATGCTATAAAATATAATAAAAACTTTATAAATTTTATAGATGGCATACAGATTTTGAACAAAACGTTAGTTTTCAAACTCGTTGAATCTCACTCAAAAGTAAAACATTTTAAAGATTTTACAATGTTGATAAAAGTATAAGCTGATCACACATATACACAGAAAATACTATATTATTTTAGGAATAATATTGAAGCTGAGTAGTCGTGCATCACGCTTCCACACCACACGAGTTTCAAACCCCGGGCTGGGCATGGTTGACTCAGCCTTTCATCCTTTAAGTGGGTCGATAAATGAGTGTCATGATTGCTTGGGAACTAAACACTGAGAGTTTCGCGTCATATTGACCACATGACCGAAGCATCTGCTCACGCAACTCAGCGCCCAGGATCACGTATACTGAGATGGGCACAGCAGGTCTTGGCTCTCATGGGCTGTTGCGCTACTGAGTCAAGGAATAATTTTTGATTACAAAATATAAATGATCAAATTAGAAAAAGCAGTTGAAAGTACAGAATTTAATGTACAAAGAACATATATTAAGGAATAACCATTTTTTCCCCTTTAGTATGAGCAAATGATTATAATGCAAACAGATACCATTATTATATAATAAACTATTAGCTTTATACATAGAGATATTCTAAAATCGTTTATAGAATTGCAAATCGATGAAAATCTCAATAACTCGAGAGAGAGAGAGTGACAATTAATGTCGCTCTGTTCAGCTACACGAGGACTTTTGGCGACGAACCTCGTAATTTTGAACCATGATCAAGTGACGAGGACGATACCTGAGCTGGCACCCCTGTCTTAACTTCCTCACCACACCAATGAGAAGACGTTTGAGCCTCAATAGATTTAACGTGTATCAATACTTCTACATGACGGCTAATAACTAGATGATAAATATCGAATATTCTTTTTTTATTTTTGGAATCTATTTCCAACTATAATCACATTTAGTTTCTATACCGGTTGAGAAAACTCTCTATCGAATTTTCAAAAAATAAATATAGTTCCATCTTTACAATTAGATTCAGCAATTAATTTTTAATTTTTCATAATTACACGGTAAATCATTTTTTTTTTTTTAAATATTTTTTGACACAAATACAAAATTATTCATTAATTAAGAAAAAAGTTTTCAAAAATGTAATAGTCTTTGAGTATTTTGTTCTATATATTTCTTTAACCAGCCTATCCATTTAAATTCTAAAAAAATTGGTGTAATTGGGTAAAAAAAAAATTCTGATATAAAATCTGAATCTCCCCACGTAACAACTCAACATTAGAATCATTGTTAAATTGAAAATCACAAACTATATCCCTGATATTGCGTCATTAAGTATAACTTTACAAGGGCAAAATTCTCATTAAAATCTTAATTTTTTTATTTAACTATATTATAGGAATGCCTATATTTTATGTTGTTTATTTCTTATTAATTCCTACCACTAGTCCACTCTTTTTCAATCGTTAATAAAATACTTTCTATTCATCCATTGAAGTTCAAATACATCTTTTAAACTAGCAGTGGATGACACTTGATGTTAATACCATTGTTTCTTTTTTTTTCACATATTAATTCATTCATTATATTTAAAAAATGAATAAAAAGTAAAAAAAATAATAGTCCAACAGCATATATAGAAAGGAAAATCGTTCGTTGTGCCCCTGATGAGCAATAAATAGCACGTTGGACTTTTTAATCCAAATGTCGTAGGTTCGAATCCCTCCTGGGATGGCCTAATTTCTGAGAATGTGATTTCTTTTTTTACATTACTATTTTATAGGAATAATTAAATTCGATAAATGAATAAATAGTAACAAACAAACAAAAAAAATAGTCTAACACCATATATAAAAGGAAAATGAAAAATTGCAAGGAAAATCGCTTTCTAGTTTGTCACTTAATATTGTAAGTCTGTCATATGTATATACATATTTATATTAATTGTAACTATTTAATAAAAAGTAACTAAAATAAAAGATTTTCTTTGTTGACCTAAGAAGGAATTAAATATCCTAAATATTATCCAAAGTATAATTTTTGAACACATATCCTCACTGGAAAACATTTTTCTTTTAATTAATATGTAAGAAATGAGCATTTTTTTATTGATGAGTTAGTACACTAAATAATAAGTTATGAAATAATGTTGCTCTCTCTCTATTGTTACTAATGCCACCTATCTGACGATGTCAGATCGAGGCCCAAGAAATTCATCGCTGCAAAGGGCTACAAGTACGCTTGTCGTTAGCCGTAGCTTTGAGTACCATTCAGGTAACAGTACGTTTTGGCTAGGTTCCACCCCAATTTTGAGGGAGAACATCTTAGGGGTGATCAGGGGCCTCCCAGCTCTTGGCAGCTCTCTCTTAAAATAATTAATTAAATGGAAATAAGCAATGCATATTAGAAATATTTATGATATTGATCCCGTTTCTACATCACCATGAGGTACGAATCTCGATGCGTTTTTTTATAGAGGTATCGCCATCTTTTACTTTATAGAATAATCTGGACAAAGCCAATTTTTAATTTTTGACCCATTCTTAAAATTGACGCATTTCCAATGTTACCAGTAACTGCAATCATCACACTGAACCATATTTTTTTTAAGTCGTTGCGCTTTCACAATGATTGCAACGCCAAAAGTTTTGTTTCAATGTAAATATTTTTCTACTTCTTCCCAAGCTTGTGTAGTAAATAATTCTTGTACAGATATGTCAAATCATGATTTATAACAGAATCCGCAATTTAATTATCAGGTTTTAAATCCTGTACACTAAAAAGAAAAGTTTTAAATTTTCACTCCAATAAATGTTTTTTTGTTTCCAAATTTGATATAAAGGTACATATTTTTATGTGTGGCCCGCGAGATTATAATATTTTTCCGAAGTGGCCTGCAATTTCTTTTGGGTTGGACCCCCTGGACTAAGGGTTTAACCAAAGCGCTCTTTTGCGGTTAATGAACTTGGAAATTCAGTTCTGGAACAAGCCTCTCAAATAAACAATCATAAACCATATCATTATTCCCCTCCACCACTAAAGAGAGCAAAAATAAAAGCTCCTTTTTCCCCGGACATCGTACGAGAAATCCGATGACAGAACACCCCGAACCAACTCCTTTTCCTTCACTGTGAATTGCATAGAAGTCGCAAATGTTTATACTGCAACAAAGGTCATGAACTCGAGGCCTGCCATTTCTTAAGCGCTAACGAAAAGAGAGAAATTTTAAGAAAAAAAGGGGATGTTATTTGAGCCTCATGCCCGGTCATAGATCAATGGAATGTGCGAAAAGAGAGTCATGTCCTATTTGTAATGGCTCCCACCATTTCACAATATGTTTTCGAAATCGGCACGGTGACGATTTCTCTCCAAAAAGTGAAACAAATAATATAGTTTCAGCAGTATTTAAAACAGAAGTAAATAGTGTATTATTACAAATATGTGCTGAGTTAATAGATGACACAAAAATGAACAAGAAGTTGTTAGATTATTCTTATTCTTAGATAATGGTTCACAAAGAAGGTTCGTTTTTAAAGAGTACTTCTGAGAAATTTAACTTTCTAATTCTTAGAAAAGAAAACCTTTCCATTTGCACATTTGGTGCTAAAGAAACTGAAATAAAAACCTTAAATATAGTTAAAATAAAATTGAAAAACAGGAATGATCCAAATTTGTACATTGCAATGGAAGCGGTCGAGACAGAACATATTTCGATTACATTTACCAACCCCTGATAAAAAAATTTAGATATTTAAGAAATGTACAATTAGCTGATTCTTATGAATTTACTTTCCGCTGGAATTTTTTTTTTATAACTATGCAACTTGTGTCATGTCGTTTTTCTGATGTTTAAGTGAGACATTGTTGTAATTGGTTATTTAATGAATTTTTAGCTCAGAATTTTTTATGCACTTGTTTTATGTCATGTTTGATGTTTTAGAGATCAAATTTTGTGCTTAGTTTTTTTTTTTTTTGATGAATTCCAGTTCAATTTTTTATGCAGTTTGTTTCATGTTTTGATTTGATGCTTAAAGGACATATAATGTTGTATGTGGTTAATATCAATTTTAGCTCTAGATAAAAAATTTTTTTGATGCTATGTGTTTTATGAAACATGTAAAATTTGTTGTTTGTAATAGGATTGTTATTTAATTTTGCTTTGCGATTCATGTACTTACGTCAATTTTTAATTTTATAAATTTTAAGCTTTAATTTATGTTTGCAGAAAAAATCAAATTTTGGGGTCTCTGGACACCTGTCATGAAATTTGAATGTTGTTACGATACACACATACATATTTGAAATTTTTTTTCATCTATTACATAATTTGTGTTCTGACTATTATCTAGTAATTTTAATTTTTTTTTCATACAAAAGGTTCTTTTATTGAATAACTTAGTTTATGCTGATTTGATTGTGTATAACTATGTACTTTCTGGTTAAATTTTGATTTTGCATAGAAGAATAATTTTTTTTGGTAGCAGCATTTTGTTAGAATTAATTTATTGCTAAATTTTGTTGGTGTATCAATTTTAAGTGGTTGTATATTTCTAAATGATGATAACATTGGAATTTATGCTCGTTAAGTTATGGATAGAGATGGTTGTTTGAATATTTTCCCTACGAAATTATGTTGAAACTTAAATTTTTTCGTTCATGTTGTTTTGTTATGTGAGATGATTGCTAACTTTGATTTAAAATTTTATAGTGTTTCGGTTAGGTGTTTCAATGCTCATTTAATTTTTGTGTTGTTTGTTTTGCTATAGATTTGGAAGGTTTTTTTTGTTGTTTATTCAGGGGATAAGATTAATTGTGGTTGTTAAATTAATGTGCAGTCAATAATTGTGTCTCGCTTGTGTGCTAAACTTTACTAGGAATTGAAGGTTTTGTTTGTCGAGATAGTAATTCTGTTGGTTTAGATTAATTGTGGTTGTTAAATGAATATGCAGTCAATCATTCTGTCTCAGTTGTGTGCTAAACTGTACTAGGAATTTAATGTTTTGGTTGATGTTGATATAGTATTTTTGTTGATTTAGGTTAACTTGTTTTGATTAATGGTAGCGCTCGGGTAGATTATTGAATTGAGTGTTGAGGTTGATTTAATTTTTTTTTAGGGTTTTGGATTTTAATTGTAGTTTTGCATTGTTATTTGGAAATAAGTTTTTGGTCAGATAATGGTATTGTTAAATTTTATGTTTTGTGTACGCGTCGTTGTGTTAGCTTTGAGTTTGGTTTTGGCTAAGAGAATTTTGATTTAGTATTGTTTGTTTTAGATATTGAGTTTGATAATTTTTTTTTTGGTTTGAAAATGTTGAAGATGATTAGGTGTAATTTTTTTTTGTTTTATTAATTGTTAAAGGAGTTGGATAAGTTGAGTTCAGGATTTTGTGGAATATTTGAGAAAGTTATTTGAAGGAGATAGATAAAGTTTGCACTGATGAATTTGTTGAATAATTGGGAAAGTTTTTTTTTTTTTTTTTTTTTTTTTCATGGAGATAGATAAGTTTGCGTTCGAAGTACGTTTATTCGATAGTTGTTTTTGTGGAAATGGATAATTGAGTTGAAAAGAAAGTCACATGGTTTATTTGATAAAATTGTTTGATGTACAGAAGGATGTTTTGATTTAAGGATTTTGGGGTAAGGGAAATTGAGTTGATATAATTATACGGTGTAATTGAGAACGTTGTTTTGATGTAGATAGGGTAATTTGAGTTAATGATTTGGTACGGTTTCGAGTAATTAAGTTGATGAACATAGATAAGTTGAATTAATGATTGTGTGGTATATTTAATAATGTTTTGAGATGCATTTAGAAAAGTTCGAGTTGAGGATTATGTGAGATTTTGTGTACATAAACTGATGAGCATAGATGGTTTTAGTTATTGGTATTGTAGAGAAGTCGATTAATTATTTGGAAGTTGCAGATAAGTTTAGTTAGTGTTGTTGAGGCATAAGATGTGAACGATCTGAGGTAACGGCATTTTTGGATTATCGAGGAATCATTTTAAGGTTACTGAGAATTTTAGATTGGTGTTATAGAATTATATTTGAGTTATTAATTAGAGGATTTTCGATGAATTGAGTTAGCTGTATTGTTGTAAATCGAGGATCTTGTGTGTTTTTTTTTTCGTGTTTGTATATTTGTTGCGTGTATAGTGAAAAACATTTTGAGTTTTTTATATTATCTGGACTTGATACATTGTATTACATAGATTGTTAAAAAGTTATGTTGATTAGTTAAGCGAAATTTTTCTCTTGGAATTTATGTTTAATTATGTGTAGCACTTGCAATAATTTTCTTTTAGTTAAATTATTTTACTCTGTATGTGTCGCCTCACATGGGTAGCATTATCAATTTTATGTTTTAATATTTTTTTTCTGAAATTTTCAACTGCATTTGTGATTTCTGGAATTCATTTCCCAAATGGAAATTCGAATGTATTGAATGTGGAAGAAAAAAATTTTTTTTTCCTCTCAAATTTATTTTAAAAGTATTAATCGATATAGTTAATTTTTTTTTACAATCGGATTTGCAAAATTTTTTTTTTTAGTCTTAATTCTGCATTCTGTTTCTTGTGTTGGCGGTTGCCGGCGATCGTCCTATCGCAGGAAATGGGATGTTTTGTTTTGCCTTTGTACACATTGGGGGTGCATACCGATCACATGCGCACTCATAGTTTGCAATTCTAAATTTAATTACACTAATTTTTTTTCTTTATTTCAAATTGTAACCAATGCTCGTAGTGAATTTTTAAATTCCTTAGGCTACTCAGCATTCATTGAGGTTATAAATTTTTTTTTCACCGTTTACACTATTCGTTTCAATTTATAGATTTTAATTTGCAAATCTGAATTAAATTACGTTTAATTTTTTTAAAACTTTCAATTGTAACCAATGCTTGTAGTGAATTTTTTTAATTTCTTAGGCTATTAAGCATTCTCGGAGGTTATAACATTTTTTTCACCTATGCACACCCATTGTTTCAATTTCTAATTTTTCACTTTAAATTAATTTTTTTTTACGAAAGATTGTTTCAATTTCTAATTTTTCACTTTAAGTTAATTTTTTTTACGAAAGATTGTTATCGATGCTCTTGGTGAACCACTGCAATTTCTTATGCTTTGAGTACTGTTGAAGGTTAAAATAGTAATTTTGTTTGGTGGTCTGGGACATGCACTTCACATTAGTCGTGTCAGGATTTCGATGTTAAACGATTATGAGGTGTCTGTTTCTGGGTGCCATGTTTGTATTGATTATATATGTTTTCACTAGTACTTATCTCTTATCACAAAGTATTTTTTTCGATGCGCATATGTGTGGTTATTGTGAGTAGCGAAGCTGTTATATATGCAATTTTTGAGTTTACTATGCGTTACTCGTCTTATTTTTTTTTATTATTTAGTGGCACATGTTTCTTTGTGATTATTCGATTATTTCTATTTGTTATTTTATATATGTTGTCCTTGTGAATTGTTTGGTGACCCATATCCCATTCGGCAAAATTTTTTTTCGTACATGAATTTAATTGTAGTTGTTAGTAGTTAATTTGTTTTTCTCTACCTTTTCGCAACGTTTAAGGAATTAGGGTTAAAATGCAATTTTCTTGTTGGTTTTTTTTTGTGTGCAAAATAGAATTTTTTAGACAGTGCTTCTTGAATTTTTTTTTATATTGAGTGATGGGAAGACGAGATGGGGACCTCGGGTATCTGAAGGCCCTGTGGAAGAGTGGAAAATTTGTTCTCACTAGTTTACATACTCTACTGATGCTGGATCTCCTACGAGAGTGTTCGTGTTTTTTTTCTCTGTTTCAGGACATTATGCCAGCCATCCGGACTTACTGTGCATCGGGTCTTGATTGCTCCACGAGATAGTATCCTACAAAATGTTGAGACTGTGATTCAATGTTCCACCTGGCCGTTGCACCACTGGAGGAGCCCCCGCGGGATTCAGACCCACCGGTTCTTCATTTCACGAGAGATTTACTGCATAGAACAACTACGTCTCTATAGTGCTGAGGACTGTGACGTTATGCTTCAGTGGACAGTCGTTCTTGACCTGGAGTTTGATGACGGACGACGGGACTGTTGAACTGTTGTCATGGTTGCAGTTACAGAATTACATGTGACGTTATGCTTCACACAGCCTCAGGAGTCTTCATTAAGATTGGATGTTTCAGTTATCATTCTTCAAGAAGTGGACATTCGTTCTTGACCAGGAGTTTGACGAGGGACGACGGGACTGTTTGAACTATGGTTGCTATTGCATCTATTATATTTACATTTTCATGAATGATTTTTTTGTGTGTTTCTTTATTTCTAGTTTTGTTAATCTGAAAGAGGAGAGGAGTGATGGGAGGTCACCGGTCCCCAAAGTTACAACGGCAGTTTGTACATTTGCCCTGTTTACAAGAAACGGATTTTCTAAGGAATGTGGGGGTGCCTCAGGTCAACGGACTCTATGGCGGGCGAAGCTGTATCCTTGCACAGCTTGTTGGCCAATCGGAATTGTAAAATTTACCGCCAGAACTTTGAAGCGGATGATTTTCCGAGTGGTGCGGTCAACCTATTTAAGGGTGGGCGCGCGAATTCTCGGGGCTTTTTACTCCTTCTTCGTCTGCCAGAAAAACCCTCCACAGCCGGGAAGCGCACTTGCTACCCGAGGTCAACCCCATCCGTCGCTCTCTCCCTCTTTCAAAAGCTAAGTAGTATTCAGTTATGTGTCACTTAATTTTAATCTTATTGTTTAATAAATTGATTGTTACTTTAAAGAACCGGCTTTTAATTTAGTGTACTGTTTATTGTCTTTAGAGATTTAGTGTTTAGTGTTTTAACTTAAGCTATAATGCGATGCGATGTATCTGTAGAACCTGGGTAATTGAAATTGGGTTTAGTGAATTGATTAATCTTTTAAGTCAAACCAGCGTCGCATTAATCTGCCCTGTTGTTGTTTACAACGAAAGGAATTTGTTGGGTGCGTCTCTTACCCCACCGAAAAGGGTGACGCGTTCCCACGCCTGGAAGAAGGCATTGCACCCATAAATACATCATGGTAAGGGGTGTTTTTTGGGAATTTCCCGCGCTTGGGGATGTCATTGACCGTGAGAGGATATCCTTCCGCTGACTCTAGACCAATCAGATAAGTTGATTGAATTTCTGTAAAGAATCCGCTCCAGAATACAGGAGAAAACTGCCGCGGAATAAAAGGCGGATGCATCCCGAATTGAGGCACTCTCTGACGTTTTTTCTCTCACACCCACTTGGTCTGACACGTCCCTTCCAATACCGCAGGTGGGGACTCACGGCACCGTCATGACTCCTCTCTCTCGATCTCTATCAGTTAAGTAATGTTCTGTTATGTATCTCTTTACAATTTAAAGTAATTTCAATCTTATTGTTTTAAAAAATAAATTAATAATTATTTAAAGAATGTCTTTTGATTTAGAGTACAGTTTATTTGTCTTTAAAAGATCCAATGTTTAAACTTAAGTTATAGTGTGACGCCAACAGAAGAATAGAACCGGGTTTTATTTAAAATGGATCTAACGAAATAAATTAATCAATTTAATTAGTTTAAGTTAAACCGGCGTCGCATTACTAGGTTTTCTTACACCAAATAGGCATATGATAATCAACAATGACCAAAAACTGAAGGATCAACAATAATCAACGGGGAGAAGCATTTTTTGTTGATATTTTTATATCAACGACTTGTTGATATTTTTATTTTACTACTTGCTTTCCATATTCATTTACATGAACCATCTTATTCTGTATTCAGAGTTTCAAATGTTCAACAGCCTTAGAGCGCCCCCGAACACTCCTTTCTTTGTACATAAAATGCGTGACTCACGAATAAATAGGCGGGAAAAAAAAGAGAACGAACATATTATTTTAATTTAAATGTAGCTATCTGTTCGACTACGATCAGATTATATTTATTTTTGCAGATATTTTTGGATTGGATAATTTTTTTTTAAATTATCCAATACTCTGTAGAACTTTCTAAGTTTAAAAGTCCCCATTTTCCTTTTCTTAGAGAAACTTGTGTTTGGAAATCGCCTGTGATAATTTCTACTGATTTCAGTTCAAAAGATTTCTTTTCCTTTTAAAGGAGACATTTCCTACGAATTTAAACCACATTCCACCAAGATTTCTTTTTCAGTATTATTAAAAGGCATTGAATGAAATAGTATAAAACATTGATTATATTATATAAAACACTAATCACAATGATAACTATTGCACAAAAAAGGAAACGCTTATTTCATTTCAGTCAAAGGTATAATAACCTAAAGCAAATTTAAATTAATTTATCAAGGTAAAATTTATTTATATTTTGATTTTCAGTAAAATGTTGAAAATGTTATAGATTTATTTTTATTCTGTGTTAAACGCAGTAATTTCGTACATACAAACTCAAATTATCGTGTTAACTCTTAAATTAATTAATTTTGAAAAACAAATAATAATATAATTATTTGAACATTTAGATACATACAATGAATTTAAAAAATGGAAAGAAAAAGCAAAATATTTGCCTGTCTCTCTATGTCATAATGTAAAGTCTCAAATCGATAATGGGCTATTTTATAATCATATAGTACTCTGAAGCTCTCTATCTTTTTATAATGGAAAATATTTGCTTTAAGACACATATATAATTCTTTAACAAATAACAAAATTACATTAACTATATGTGAGTTAAAAAAATCTTATAACTATTGAACATCTGTATACCAATAGACATGATAATGTTCATCTTTGATCTAATTGTTCCTATGTATGCTGAAAATTATGATAATCGATTAACAATGACAGGTAAACGTGATAAATGGCAGGAATGTGGCGTTAACTTAATACTTTATCTCAAAATCATAAATAAATGTTACTTGTTAAACAGTATCACATTGTAGATTCCACATGTTTTTATAGCTGTGGTAGCCGAGTGATCACAATTGAGGATTCCATCATCTAGCAGGGCTCTAATACACGTTAACTTTCTAAAGGCTCAAAGTACTTTCATTGACGTCATAACATAATCGACTGGGTTCCAGGTTGGATATCATCCTCGTTACTTGATTGTTATTCAAATAATGAGGTCCGTCTCATTGCGATATCCCTCATGTTTCCTCTGAATGAGACATTAATAAACTATCGATTTATTTGCATGTTCTTAAAAATAAATCCTTTAAATACACAAGTTAATAAATGTAAAATTAAAATTTTTCCAACTGTAATGTACTGCTTTCGTTAGCATAAAATATCAAATCCTTTGAATTTTTAGAAAAATTCTTGATTAGTAAAACGCAAACAATTAGTTGACATAAGACAAAATTATGACTACACATATCTTTAAGTCAGCAAGGAGCAAATCATTCATGTATCTTGGTAAACTTATTTATATAAGGAAAAAACTATTCTTATTCGTGTTTAATTGTTCTTTTATGACTAATTACAACACATTTATTTCTTACTTTTTCATCTTTCATATAAAAGGTTATTTTATTAGTTTTATGGATAGAAGTTAAATTTGTTAGCTTCTTATTTTTAAGTTACAATAAATTATAATTCTTTTGATGTATCAGTTAGTATAACATTGCTGAAATTCTAAGATAAATGCTCTGATCTCTGTGTGATGAAAATAAATAAACTTCAAAAATATTTTAAGAAATATAATGCACGCGTCATTCTAATTCTAAACACAATATTCCCTTTTAGGACGTATGGTAATACAATTGTTTCCAAATGTGCAGCTCAGAAAAAAAAAAAAATTAGCCCCAGTCCAAAAATAAATCGAAAATTCACAATAATTGAATTTTCTTTATTAACATAGCAATAAAAACCATTACATTTGAAAATCAATGTAAGATCAATCCCCTCTTCCAATAATTTACACTCAAAACGTGAAAAGGCCTCCACAGGTATCTGCCGTTTTTAAGTGATTGATTAGCTTGAACTTATTCACTACTGTGCAATTTTAACTGAGTTGGCCTGATTACAGTTATGTTGTAACCTTTTATATTTATATATTAAATGTGGGAGAAATTATCGCAAGTTCGACTTGCTTGCTGGTCAGGGTGCGAGGGCCCCGCTTGAGGTTGAAGGCTCTGGTGCATGACATCGCTTAGCCCATTGGTAGGTACGCCACTGTGTTCACTAGTACTTTCTGATTCAGTTCTTGATGCACCTACTTGTAGAAATCAAATTTAATTCAGTTGAATAAACTTGCTGATGACTTTTTAAGAAAAAATAAAAAGTCTTCCAAATTTTGATAGAATTTAATTTTTGTTTACGAGATAGAATTATATTTGTAGTACAAATAAGAATATACGTAAAGTAAAATTATTCATTCAGATCTGAACCGAAAACCATTATTTTTGGCAGAACGGAAACCGGAAGAGAAACGATATTTTTTTATAGTTGAACTGGAACAAAAAAATTACGGTTCGAAGTCCTGGCTCTATATGTTTAGAAATCACTTATTCAAAGTATTATTCCAAGAAAAAAAATTAGAAAAAAAAATAGTGTACTCTTCCAGATCTACATTTGATAAAGAATTTGATTTCTTTTAACTGAACAATATTTCGATATATGTAGAAATCTAATTTTTTTTCCAGGAGCTTTTTTCTTATTTTTAAAGTTAACATTTTTTCCCCAGAGTATAATGCGCACTCATGAATTTCGATCTTATTTTCTGTGTTCAAATAGTGCGTTATACGCCGGCTTTTACGGTAATTAATTGTTTCTATAACTGTTACGGTTATTTTATTTCAGACATATATGTTTAGTTTGTTGGGTTATAACTGACAAATAATAATTTTTTTAAAAAAATTCTTACATTTTCGTATAATATTAGTGGTGTTTCGAAAATTTACTGAGTGCGTACTTTATACTTCCAACGCCATTGTGCTCATAAATAACGAAATAAAATGGAAAGAAAGTACAAATACATTTTAAAACGATACCAGAACACACGTGAATATAAAGATATATATTTCTCGAAAATTAAGCCCATTTCTGGATATTTTAAAATAAACTTTAAATTACTACTATATATATATATATATATATATATATATATATATATATATATATATATATATATATATATATTCTAAGAATGAAAATGTTGGAAAAAGAAATTTTTCTAAATGAGAGAGAGAGATTTCGTTAAATAATTTCTGCTACGTTTTATACTTTCTTGATTATCTCTAATTGTAACTATAAGAAAGTCAATAATTAGTGTGTGAAAATTCTTTTAAAATAATATGCAAAATCTAAATAAGTTTTTGGAAATTATAATTTAATGGCTAATTTTTATTTTTGCTCGAAAACGTATTATTTTATGTCATATTTTCGTATTAATTCTCGAGCAGTAGTCTTAGAGGAGGAAACATACTTTAGGAAAGGAGAAAATTGATGTGCTTCGAGTGACACAACATCGATCAGTAAATACTTCTTAAGATGAATCCAAATTCCATTAATGACTATATCTTCATTATACTTGCCTGTTATAAAAACAAACTATTCTCTATAACAAACCCCTGATGAAGGGATTCAAGTGGTACTCTATTTCAGGACTTTTGATTTAAACCCTGAATGAAGATTTGTATGTGTGAGCATGTTAGAAGAGGAAACCTCTAAAATAATTGCAAAAATTGAGAATTATGTGAATAAATGTGTTGATGATAACTTGAACGAATAATATGGATGTGATGTGGAAGTTAGAACAGTGAGGTGTTTCTTATACAACAGCCACGAATCACTTTATTTATAGTATTTTACTAAAGATAGAAAATAAAAATTTATGTATAAGTTTATTTATATAGTTAAGTTTATAATAGCTAAAATTTTTGCAGTATATTTAATTCTAAAATTTAAAAGGAAACAGAGTATTAGACGAATTTTTTTAGAAATGTGAATAAATGAGTCTTTCACACACACACACACACACACACACACACACACATATATATATATATATATATATATATATATATATATATATATATATATATATATATATATACAAAAAAACAAATCACTAATTACAAAAATGAAATTAAGCTAATAATTTAAAATATCACTTGCCTGTACAAATTCATTCTGATATAAGAACGAATTCATTTACCTTTAAAATGTACATTAATATTACCAATAAATATATATTATAAAAAAACATAAATTTTCTTTATTTATAAGTGACTTCTTTTTTCTTACATAAGGATAAAACTCGAAACATGTAATTCATTTTCAAAGTATTATTAATCACAGTAAATGGATTATTAAAAATTATATAACAATTTTTTTATTCGTAATTGAGTTCCTCATTTACTAAGCTCAAATATATATTTCTTCTACAAAATTGAATCCATTAAAAATATTTTGATTTACGTGAATGAAAAAAAAGAACCGATTGTTATTTTTACAGTGAAAATTTCATACGCAAGGGAATTTAGCTATTATACTCAAGACACGGAAGAAAAAACTGCCTGAAAAACAATCTCCCAAATTGGGACAAAATTTTTATGTTTCAATGAACCACTACGGCATAGAAAAATGTTATAACGCCAAACCAGGCAACCCAGAATAATGACGTCATTGCACATCTACCAATGACAAGCAACCTCTTTTCCTTTGACCGTGCCGAAGAGGAATGCCCGAGGGTGTGAGGAACTCAAAAAGTGCTCTTTATTTAACGCTACGCCACCGATTTCTCCAGGAAGCCCGACCAGAGTTGCCAGAAACTTACACAGCAAAGTTGCACAAAGAGGGGAAAAAAAGTAGCGAATTGATCTCCACTTGCAATTCATAAATATAATTTTTTTAACTTTGTAAAACGGTTTTAAAAAATACATTAAAATGCTTTAATTATTTAAAATATAGTAAAATTCTTCCTGCTAAGTATCGTGATCTGCTGTGTCTTTTTTATAAACTTAGAAATTATATTGAAGCATTTGCGGTGATGGAATGAAATAAACGCAGCAAGTCCCTCATTCTTCCGAAGTCATTTTGATTCTGAGAATTGACTCAAACAGTTTAAGGCACATTCATTCCTTAATTTTGTCTTTTTTGACGTCACTTTGTAAAATGCCCTTTCTACATTAGCATAATTTAAGGGCAGGCTGTAAAGCTTTAAAGCAAATATAGCTAAATCTCTTAAATATGGATTTCCAACTGCGTCTTTTATATTAAAAATGTAACACCAAAATAATGCTCCATCATTTAAAGTCTCCGATTCAGAAGGAAAAACATCTTTTAATTGTATGTTAAAAATTTGTCTTCATTGGTTCTCTAGAACATCCAATTTAGATTGATCTGCTAATTCTAAAGGCAGATCAGAAAAAGAAGGACGATTTGAATTTTAAAAAATATCAGGGGAAAACTTCTTTATCTTTTTTAAAGTTACGTTATTTGAAGGAATTCAGTTTAAAAGTTGCTCACATGAAATCTTGAAAAAATTATGACATCTTTGATAGATTTCTTTAGTAGATTCTGTAGAAATTATTTTGCTTGTCAAAAAGACATCCATTAAGTACTTCAATAGGCAAATGAACGCTTGTTAGACTCATGACAACTTCGAGATCTAGATGATCTCTCTAGATGACTTTTGTCATTGTATGCAAGTTTTTATAAGTCCAGTGTGCAACGTAATTAATTACAAAAATAGATTTTATTCTTTAATTCAATGCAATATCGTTGATGGTAATTACACAATTTACTAAGTTCTATAAGAATTTGCCCTTTCACAAGTACTTTTCCAGTTTTATATTTACGTAGAAATTCTCTCTAAGTCTATTTTTTAAGCATATTACATGTTTCATTTTCATGCTTCTATTGGGATTAGAAAGAATCCCACCATTTCTTTTTTCTTCCACTGCAAAAGAGTGTCAGAAGTGGGGAGTCCCTCTTAGATAGGCTAAGATTCGTGGTTTTGGCGAGGGTGGGGGAGAAATTACATTGTTTGGTGTCGTTTCAGAGTGGTGAAACATATTGCAACTCCATGTTTTCTTTAGGGACCAAAGTCACTATTCATTTTTTTTTAAATTTTTTGTGCGATTTTGCCGAAATTTGTTCCAATACTATTATATATAGTTGAAAGTAGCAAAAAGTAGTACGGACTTCAAGTGAAGTAGAATGAAATTTGTGAAGTAGCAATAAGAATAAAAAAAAGTAGCGAAAATTTATAAAAAGTAGCAAAATTTGTGAAAAATCGCACGATTTGCCAACACTGAACTCGACTAGCGCATGCACTTTTACCCTTTACTGCGGCGCGGCAGTGACATCGTGTTTTTGCCAATTCTTAACGGATAAACATAAAGATGCGCGTTTCTCCAATGTTGAAAAACAGGTGTCAAAAATGAACAATCACTTAATTTTTTTCTGAAAGTAGCAACCGAGTTCGAATTACTTTTTCGAAATGTTATTCATTTTTTTTAAAAAAATAAAATCACGCAATTTTCCTTGAAATAGGGATGAAGACTTTTTTTTTTAAATCGTTAATTTTGATAAATGATTTTTCTAGCAACGAATGTTTATTAAAAAAATCATGCAATTTCTGTTTTTAATACATGAGTTAAAAAATTCAAGTTTCTCTTTTTCTCACATTCCCGAAATCGCATGGTTTATTTTAAATTTGAGAATTAAAAACTGTTATGGAATGAATTATTTTTATAATACTTTATATCATAAGATTTCTTTGTTCTTAAAAAATTTTATTTTTGCGAACATTCTTAAATGCATTAGGTAATAAATTTATCAAATGAAAAATCCACACGAAAAGAAAAAAAAATCTCAAATGTTTTGATAGATTGTATTCCTCCTCCCCCCCTTTCTGGGTGTATTTTCTTAGATTTTAACAGTTAATAAATTTCCTCATTTGCGTCATACCTTATATGCAATTAAAATATTTAATTAAACAGCTACTTCCGAGAGTAGTGTCAAGTATGCAGTAATAATATGTAACAAAGGTATTATTATCCATATTAACAAAGTTGCATCCAATTTTTTTTCCTTGTGAAGCTATTTGACATTAAAGAAACTTAGTAACATCAGATATATCAGTAAATGTTTGTATTCTATCTCTAATTTAATTTTTCTCTATTAACACTGAAAGAACAATTTAATTATGGATAATTCTAGTTACTTTAAATCTGTTGAATGTGATATGACATTTCTAACAGCATCTAACTTCCACCAATATATGCAAAACTGATTTTTAAAAAAAAAAACCAAACAGGGAATATGGTATCAATAAACAAGTAAAATGGAATGATTCAAGTGAAAAATTCCTTACTAAAACGCCTCTGTATAACAATGTTGAATTGAAGCACAATATAACAAAAAGGAAACAATAGAACTCATACTTTCGAAGATTTCAACATATGGAAAGAAAACACCAGGAAAAAAATCTATTGCCTTACTCTCTCTATTGAAATACCATGTTTACTCAAATTTTTCCAATATTAAAGCTATTGAAAATTCGGTGCGGCTTAGAATCAAAGGTAGAAAAATAATTGGATGAGGCAATTAGAGCAGTTACAGGTCCATGTATATATTTAGAAGTTTATAACATTCGTAAAATAACAAATCATTCGCTTCTCATTTTAAATTTATTTTAATTCTGAAAAATTGGGTACCGATAAGCCATTTTACGATATTTTTTATTTCTCACACAAACGTTGAGAATTTAACATGTGGCTTAGACTCTAATAAACATGGTATATCTAATAAGATGAAAGTGAAAAAGTAACCTATTTTTATCGTCATCACAGTAGCTTTTATAATGCAAAGGATTATAAGAAATATTAAATTGGCTGGCAATAAAGAGTGGAAATTGCTCTTCAATGATGAAAGTATATGGAGTCCTTGAAAATAAAGTATTAGAGAAATTCACAAAACCCATTTAGGGCATAGGACAGATATGGAATGAAGGAAAATAATGGAAAGAAAAAGATATAGCAAGAAAACTAGGAAATAAAATTTTAATTGAAGCTATCTTGTATGAAAAGAAATTGTTATTGAGAAATTAGAAGATTCATTTAATTACATGTAAAGATTTACAAAATATAAAAAAATACAGCACACAATACAAATTCTGATGGCATTTTGGATTTAAAAAAGTCAAGAAGGTTAATAGCTTGATAAAAACAGAGAAGATTCTACAACAGTTCTTTTCAAGGGAACCAAAATATTGCTAATAAAAATTTGTTCCTTGGTGTGAATTTTTTTTTTTTGCTTGTTATAGTGAATACTTTACATAAAAATATGTTGAATTTTTTTGGAAAGGACACTATACACTTGGACTTCCACACAATATTAATGCATACTGATTTGATTGAGTTGCACTATTAGTTTTGAATGACAAAAAAGTGGGGGATTTCCTACAGCATTCATTTTGAACAATCAACAGAATTTCATAGTGTTAACTCTTCCTTTCGCAGTTATAAAGAAATATTCATGTTTTGATGACAGATAATATGAAATTATTTCCTTCATGGTTGGGAGACCGTTTTGGGAATTGCTAGAGAAAGACTGTTGTGCTCAGTTACAAGTTGATAAAAGTTGGAAGCATAATATTCCCAGATTAATAACAAAGGAAATCCAAGTTGAAGCAGGTGGCTGAAGTACTCAAGTGGCCATGGTCAAAAACTCGAGGATGGCAGTCATGAATTCGGGTCAAGTTGCCAATGAAGATCCACCATGTAGAGAGGCTCAAAGTTCTCTCACTGATGTAGATTGTTTTAACATTAACCCTCTCTAAATGGATGACCCGCTAATTGAAACTCACTTGGAAAGCGGTCTACTTTTTCAAAGCTAGTGGTAGCGAAATGGTTTCTGTTTAATTTTGCAAACTTCTTCGAAAGCGCACCACAGTTTTATGCCTTACCCTCTTAAAACTGCGTGGGGTCCTCTAATGGTTTTGAAGGGGACAATTTTATTGCTTTTTCGGTTCCTGTGTTGTTGGAAAGGGGAGGTTTCTCATTCACAGCTGTTGTCTAGGGCGTATTGTGTGATGGACATTTTATCCACTTCACGGCCAACAGAAACTTCTCCCAATTTATTGCAAACAAGCAAATAAAGGGTAAAAAATAAAGTTTTAAAGAAATGATTCATTCAAAGTTGAAAATATATTTTTAATATATATAAAAGCAAAAGAAAACTTATTTTTTTCTCCTGTTACTTTTAAGAGCTTTAAAAAAATTTAAAAAGAACATTTTTATTTCGGTGTTACAATTTTAACCACAGAAGCTCTCTGTAATCATTGTTGAATATCAGACGAAGAAAACTCAAGAGTATTTTCCTGTTATTTTTTTTTAATTATGAAGTAAAAAGTAAAAGAGATTATTTTTTTATTTAACAAAATTATAATAAATGTAGTATCATTATATATGATGAATAAATTTGTACAATAAAACTGGGATTTCTGCAATTTATTATATTTTTAATTAACAATAACATAAAAAGTCATTTCAATACTTTTAATGTATGCAAATTTTAATCCTTATCTTTATATTTTTCTGTTGAATGATTTTTTTTGCTATAAATCAACATAACAACTTACAATGAGGGAAAATACCCTCACTACGTCAGCATTTGCACACATAATACACATTCAATCAGTGGTGCACACAAGGGAAGGGATTCTTGGGTCCAGACTCCTCAAAGCACTTGATTTTTTTTCGATTGATTATAATCCCATACATATATAATAAGTATTATATATATGCATAGTTTGTACAGTAAGTAACTGTAATTAATAATTAATTTTATTAATGCTAATTATTCATTCAATAATTAATTTTTTAATGTTTTTTGTTCCCGAAAATCAAAAGAATGTGTTAGGTGGATAATTGGAGTATAGGAGAATAGTGGACTTTGACCCTGGACCCCCTCCTTGAAAAGTTCCTGTTTACGCTGCTGCATTCAATCAGTAAAAAAATATATTTTTCTTAAAGTGTGCTGGCGAAAGTGTTTCTAACCATTTTCTATTCAAATTTAATTTTTAATCTTTCCGTTCCTTTAGTATTTCATCCTTTAAATGCATATTCGCACATATCTATAAATGGTAACTATATCTTTCTATTCAGTTATTGCAAAGATGTATTGCCAATTAATTTTGTCTTTTAAAACAATTTACATAAGTACAATTAGCTGATAATTAATAATATAAGTAATTTTATAAGCAAAAAATTTTAACACTTAGAAATGTATCCTTAATTCCAGTACTAGAACACTACAAATTGTTATTTTATTCTTAAATATTAACACAGTAATAATTCATGATCATCATCATAACTCGTTCTATATTGCAAAAATCCCTACCTTTTGCTTCTGAAATACTATTATATTAAAAATTTTGTGTAGTTTTAGAAAAAAAATTACACATGTGGAAAAAACGGATCATAAGTTTTGGTTTTTAAATAATTTTCTCGTAAGTATAGAGAATTTTTCTAAAGGCATAACAATAGCTTAAATATAAAAAAAAATCGGGGAAGGGGTGCATTTTTTTAAGGATCATATATTTGGAAAACTTGCTCCAGAATTTCTGATCTGAAAACCAATTAGGTTTCAAGAAATTTTAATTTTCTGAGTTTTGATTTTAGTTTCGGTTTCATTTTAAAGCATTTTTGCATTCCTAGATTAAATTAATTAAAAATATTTTTTTAACACAATCCATTATTTCGTTTGAAATGGCCATTAACTGCAATTTTAATTTCTAAAACCATTTCTGTTTGCTCATGTTTTTAAGTTTTTGAGTTTTCTCACATTTACTTAATTAAGATTGATTTAAAGACCAATATATTTTTGCCACATAGTTTATTTAATTTAAAAGCTCTTTACTTTGTTTTCATTAATTTTGTTTTCCTTTTGAAAAATGCGATGACCAAAATGTACGCAGTCTACTATGAGAAATAATACTTGAAAGGGATGGAATATGACTGAAAATGGTAAATCTAAAATCCAGCTTTCAGGTGATATTACAATTACACTGGTGTGCAAAAATTAAGGACGAAGTCGAAAAATTAGCATATAAGCTGAACGAAGATGCAAGGCGGACAGAAAGACCAATCAGGAGATTAAGTAAGGTGATGTACGGTAGCACATGCGCAGATATGCAGGTAGACGTAATGGGGGAGTGTCTGAGTAGTATAAAGCATGTTGTCGGTGTAAGATCAGTATTTCTGGCAAAGAGATTGCACGCCGTATAGCAGTTAAAATCACACCGAGTTGCTGCCTCAGCGAGAAATGGCGAATAATCAATCTGTAAGACGACATCTGGATGCTTTTACCCGAGGTCGAATCATTGGGAAGTTGGAGGAAGGCCGAAGTGTGACAAGTGTGGCTGCAGAGTTCGGAATTGCTCACAGCATCGTTTCACGACTTTGGAGACAATTTCAAACTACAGGAACAGCTATCCGGGGGTTCAGTAGTGGTCGTCCACGGGGAACCACACCCGCAGATGACCGGTACATTGTCTTACAGGCCAGAAGAAACAGGCGGCAGACAGCGGGAGAAATCGCTAGACACACGACACAGGCGACTGGACGACCGATATCGCGTTTTACCGTGGCCAGAAGACTGCACGGTGGTGGTCTGTTTGCACGACGCCCTGTACGGTGTGTACCTTTAACGCCTGCCCATCGGAGAAGGCGTTCTCTGTGGTGCCGGGAACACCGGAATTGGAGAGACAATGAATGGGGACGAGTACTCTTTACAGATGAGAGCAGATTCAGTTTGAGTAGCGATTCTCATCGCATACTCATCTGGAGAGAGCGGGGAAGCCGCAATCCTCCCTCGAACATCATTGAAAGGGACAGGTATGGAGGTCGCGGTGTTCTCGTTTGGGGAGGCATCATGCTTGGTAGTCGTACAGACCTTCACATCTTCGACGCAGGTTCAGACAAAGGGACGCGTTACTGTAACGAGATTCTTCTTTCATATGTGCGTCTTTTTAGAGGCGCTATGGGTCTGCAGTTCCATTTCATGGACGACAATGCACCATGTCATCGCACAGTAGCTTCCGAACAGCTCTTAGAGAGTGAGGATATTGAATGTATGGATTGGCCGGCATGATCTCCGGATCTCAATCCCATCGAGCATGTATGGGATTTTCTAGGCAGACGCTTGGCAGCTCGTATTTTACCACCAGTAACAATTCGGGAGCTTCGATTGGCGCTGCAAGATGAATGGGCAGCAATGCCTCAACAACTCATTGACATCCTCATTCTCAGCATGGGCAGACGCTGTGAAACTTGCCTAGCAGTCAGGGGAGATCATATCCCCTTCTAAAGACCGGATGTTTCTTGCTGGACACCCATCACAGGGATGTTTCGGCCTTCAGTCGCATTGCGCTCCATGCTACTTTTTCAATCAATCTTCTTTTTATCCCTCTGATTTCTCTTTTAGTAAGTGTTACTTACATTACACATGTCCTTACCTATTGGGGATCTTACGGTATTAAATGTGTTGATTTGGAAAGCTTTTGTACAAAGTTATATTGAAAAAACCGTCTCGTCCTTAATTTTTGCACACCAGTGTAGACTACAGAATACAAATGTTGCAGAATGAACTAACTATTTCCCTGATGTACCACAAACTACATTATAATAAATATATTGTATAGTACTACATTAAATATTTTAAAGTCATGCAACAAAAACTTAAACTTGCTTAACTGCCACGAAAGGGAACTGAGAAAAAAATAGATATCATTTACAAAATTGGTGATTTCTGGATTACGTTTGTATCACTACTATTTTCTGTATAAATATTTTGCGTTTAAAACTCTTGTGAATATATAAGGTTCTGATAAAACTGAATAATTGATCAAATTAACAATTGTTATCAATATTATGTCGAAGAATATTTTGAATTAAAAAAGATATTTTCAGTCATATTTATATATATTTCAAGTAGAATTTTCATGTAGAACATAAGTTGGATAGTAACATATAAAAAAATTAAAGCTTTACATGCATAGGAATTTTTTTTATGCCTTTACAAATTTTAAATGTGTTTTTCTCAGATTTTTAATTTTGAAGATGAGAGTGTTTTCTAATCCCTAAGGCGTTTTTCCTGTTCAAGATAGAGCCTTGAAATATCTTGTAAATATTCCCTAACATATGTTCTATAAAAGTTCATATGGATTTAGGTCTGAGAGCTCTAGTTATTTTTTAAAAATATCTTAATGTAATATTAAAAAAATTTGTGTTTTTCCAGGTTCAGCCATACAAATAATTATTAAAATTCAACAAGGAGATATATTTTAAATTTTATACTTTTTGTTTGCAATAATCTAAGAAATATACATCACTTACAATAATTAAATATTTTTAATAATTTAGCATTTTAGAAAGGTTTTAAAAACTTCAAAACTGTTCAATGCTTTAAAATTGTGAAATAACGGCTTGTCAAACTAACCTATTGTTTTCAGAATTAATATAATAGTATAATCTGAATATAAAACAAAAATTAATTTTACTGTGACAAAACTGTTTACGACGTCTACTCATACTGTAAAAAGAATGAAAGATAAATATGTAACATAGTGGCAGTCAAAAACACATTTATAATAAGTAAAAATTCTGTCCCGCTACTAATTCCAATGCATTTTCCAAACTGTAACTAAAAACAATTATATGTTTATTAGGCCAGAAATTATTTATATTTAGATATATTTTTCCTTATTAAGTACATAATGAATAATGGCATGATAATTTGTAAAATCCTAAAAGACTTTAATGGAGAAAAAAGCCAGACATAATTTTAGATAGGTAGAAATTTCATTATATAATACACAAATATGCATGTTTTAAAACAAATAAGTTGGCTAAGAAAATGAAATTTACTAAAAATTTCCTGAATAAAGTAAATCAGATTTCATCCTCAAATACATATAATTGTAAGAAAATGTTTTATTCAATTTACAATCAATTACAAATAAACTTTCATAAAAAATAATTTTAACAGGTATAAATAGCAAAAAATATCAAAGAAGTATAAGAAAGACACATACATATCGTTTACAGAAATGCCACAGTGTGATATTTTTCAAAACACGCCACTGAACACAGTCCAACATTACAGTCTTTACATTGAAAACAAGTTTCTCTTCGAATACGTTTTCCATTATCATTTATCTTAAGGTTGCATACCACACATTTTCGCGATGTTTTTTTTAAGAGTCTTTTAATAGTCTACACTCACTCCTGCAAAGAGAAGTCTGAATTCAAAGCTATAAAAACTTACTATTCCCAACAATGTCATTTATACCTTTATTTTTTTATAATCTATGAATGCGTTAAACTATTAATTTGTTATGGCGAGACTATATTTAATATTAAATGCGAAAAAAACGAATAAATTTCAAACTGAAATTTAAATTGAATGTTTCAAAAACTGTCATCGATATTCTCATAACTTTTACATATTGTCGTTTTAGCATCTCACACATCTATCTTCTATGTAAAAATCTATTGCAAGTTCATTAAATGTTTCAGCATATTTTTAAACATAACATGCACTTTTCAACCAAATTGTGAGGCTCCGGTAGCCTAATGGTCAAGGTAATGGACTCGCAGCTGTCGTGTCATGAGTTCGACCCCAGTACCACTGAAGATCCACCGTGTAGGGGAACGATGCTCAAGCGTCGTCCTCGTCACTTGACCATGGTTTAAAATTACGAGGTCCGTCGCCAAGTGAGTGAATATTAACGTCGCACTGTTCAGCTACACGAGGAGCTTTTGGTGATGAACCTCGTAATTTCGAAGCATGGTCAAGTGATGAGGGCGACACCTGAGCTGACCCCTCTCTCCTAACTACCACACTTCCCCAACGGAGGAGGTTTGAGCTGTCTAAAGATTTAACGTGCATCGCCCCCCTACACGGTGGGTCTTTTGTGGCACTGAGCTCGAACTCATGGCAGGCCAACCATGATACGCTATCCCGGCCACAGGTCCGTCGCCAAAAGCCCTAGAGTAGTTGAGTCGAGAAGAGAGAGAGAGAGAGAGAAAGCGACGTTAATATTCCCTAACTTAATTAAATAATATGAAATTTAAGGAATACATGAAAAAATATTAGAAGTGGAATACATATATATGTATTAAAAATTTAATCTAAATATATTTTTTTAAATATCCAAGAAATTATTAGTATTTATGGTAAATATATATATTTTTCAACTGAGTATGTGAGACACGCATAAATATCTTTTTCGAAATTCAAATGCAGAATTTCAATGCAGCTGATATAAAATTCCTAGTTTTGCATGGTTAAGATTATAAAAATGTCCAAATTTTAATAACCTTTTCTTCAAACAACCACTAATGGAACATAAATGATGAGGGATTTTGCATAAATAGATATTTCTTTAACTTGAATTTAAAAAGGATCTTTATATTTATTTATATGCGCAAATGTTAACTGTAAATTTGTCCAGATGCTTTTAAATACTCTTTATTTGAAGATTCAAGTTAAAAAATATAAACTCTTGAAGTTAAAGTTCTCTTTGAATGAAATTAATGTTCAGACATTCAAAATTCAAATATAATTTGTTATCTGAACAATACAAAACAAGGGATTCTATGTAAGATGCCCTGAATAACTGACTTTAAAATTGTAAAAAGCTAAAAGATTTAAATAGGGTTTTTTTAGCAATGTGTAAAAATTTTTAGCAAATAATGTAATACAGAAGCTTAAAATTATTCATGTTTAGAAGTGTCCAAATTTTAAAAGATTTTAAATTTTGAACCTTTTTCTTTCAGTTAATTTTTGACACATAACGAAATAATCCTTTTTTAAAAAAATCCCTGAAAGTATTGATTAAAATAAGAAAAATGAAGCAGTAAATTATCCTCAATGTTTTAATATATACTTTGAATTTAAATACTATAGATATTTTTAAAAAATTTAGACATACATTATAAAAACTTAATTCCATTTGAGAATTTTAAGGTAAGGAAAAAAAAAAATGAGATTTTTATCAAGCTATCCCCTAATTTTCTCAATTCGTTGACTTGCAATTATTTCCGTACGATCTTGGGTTTAAAGAAATTATTCCCAGTTTTTTACGATTGCTGCAGGGGAAGAACCGGTCTCCCCGTGAGCCATAAAACTTCCCCTCAATGTCCATTGTGTCTCCTCGACCATCTCTAATTATCTTTCAAGATGTTAAGCCTTTAAAGGGTGGGGGGAGAATTTGGAAAAACACGGCATTTCCGCTTTCGAACACGTTACTTGAGGAGGTAAAATTACGTTTGGTGCATTTTTGGTGAGTCCCCTGCCTCACGGAAAATTCCGTGTTGTCCGTTTTTGAAGCCTCTCTAGTAGGGCAGAAAAAGCCGTGCTAACCGCTTGGAGGGTTAATGTATAGGAGAGTGCGGCACCAGCTCAGATGTCTTCTTGTTACTTGACAGAGGTTCAATATTAAAAAAATTTGTCACCAATTACTCTCATGATGCTTTAGAGTGTGACATGAAAATAAAATAAAATCCTAACAAGTTGAAACATACAAGATTGTTTAAAGCCTGGTTGGTATTATGTTAAAAAGAGCTTTGGAGATGTTCTATGAAAAGAATGATACTAATGAATTTAAATATTTTGAACAAAAGTATGCAAACTGAAGTTCGGGCATACTGTCATAGAAAGAAGTATGAAGCCAACACCAATATATACATTGAAAGTAAGCATTAGACAAAGTACATATATCCTCAAGGGATAAAGGTCAAAGGTACAAAAAGCTTTATTAAGTTTAATGAAATTTGAAATCAAAATTTTAAGTGGAAAGCTATTTTTCCCCTAAATTTTAGATACATTACAAGAAACTATGAAAGTACAGTTTGGTTGGAGTGTTTACTTTCATGTATTTTTAAATCATGGTGCTATACAGAATTACTGATTAACTAAAGTGTCTCCGATGACTCTGAACTGATTTTTACATTATTTTTTCTGGCATATATTTAAAATAACCATGTTCATTTTTATTATAGGTGATTTCATATCATTGCAATAGAATTCCTGATTGACTGGAAGGCATTGAAAACTCGTAACAATCAATTTAAATGTTAAATTTTTCAGAAAATTTGCAATAATGTATGTTCCTTTTTACTGTGGATTGTTTTAGATTCTTATGCATTACAGAATTCCAAATCAACAAAGCATGTGGTCAGTCATATGTAACAGTTTATCTTGAATTTAAAAAAATGGATAACAGTATAAAATGATAAATTAGTTACAAATACACATATTTAAAGTCTCAAGTCTGCATCAATTATAAAAACAAAAACTTCGAAAATAAAGATTATTTAACTTATTATATAACTTCTGTCAAATTCCCAATCTTCATTCGATCTGATTGAACTGGGTCTAAAAACTCAAGTTCTTCCATATCTTTCTCTTACTCATGCATTTCTATTTTGTAAACTTTTTCCTCAAACCAAGAACATTTTATGAATTTTTTCACAAAATAGCCACCAAATAGAGGAATGTATTTTCTATTTAATGCACTTTTTTCTCCCTATTTTTAAAATATTTCAGGACCTTCATATAATGAAATGATGAAATCATTTGAAACAATTTGACACGAATTCCAGTGTTAAGAAAATACACCATGAATAGTTTGGGGACACTGCATAGATGCAAGGCGTACTATAAATGAAAGCATTTTTTGAACATAAAAACAAACAAAATTAATATTTTCTAGCAATTAAATTTAAGGGTGCATGTGCTATGGTAAAATTACTAATTATAAAAAAATTTATGTTTAATATTATTTATAGGTTTGAAGTTTGAAACTGTCTCATTAAATTTATTAATTTTATATAAAATCACTTCTTTAACCCTTTAACGTTCAGTGGTTTCACACCGAAACCACACATTAAACATTTTTAAAAAAACAAAACTAAAATTTTTGTATCCCAATAAGTGTTGTTTTCAAATTTTTGTACTTTTTTCCTATCAATAGATGATAACATTATGGCTATACTTAACAATTGAGACCTTTTAAATAGAAAAATATTGACATCTTTACGTGTTTGGTAAAAATTCCCTTAGCTTTTGTAATGGTCTCTGGGGACCTCACTTTGAGAACTATAATAATTAGGAGACGTAAAAGAACCAGTAGCCATTTTTATAAATAACTTTCTTTATTTGAATAACTTTCTCAATTAAAATCGAAGACTTATTAACAAATCCGAATTATAATATTATGAGGTTTTAAATATAATATCTTTTAATTTAACTCAATTAATTAATAATCTAATTAATCAATTCATTAAATAACGATCACGCAGAATTTACCACGATAAGAGATCCCAGAATTATATTCAATAATGTTCTTAATGAACATTTAACTTTAATCTCACTCTTAAAACTTTAATAAGACTTTAAATACGATTTTATATTTACCACTCGGAATCTCAATTCTTCATGAGAACAAATTATCTTCAACTACAATATTTCAATTCAAATTCACTATAACTCTATGTTTCAATATCTATCTCCTACTGCTCTAACTTTACTATTTCGTTTGACTTAAATACTGAATTTAATCTGCATAATAAGGAATCCTGTCCGCTTTTTGGAGTTGATTGGAAATAGGTAGGGAATTAAATTTCCTAAAAAGGTCGGTTCAGAAGGTTAGTGATAAAGTTCCGTATAGATTCGTCACAACCCCTCCAAAAAGAAAACGGATTTATTCGAAGGACTCAAATGTCCTGAAAATAAATTACGTAAATCCTATCTTTGTCTTACAGTACCGACGATATTAATTTCTATCTGTATATTATTGAAACATCTTCCGTAATGAAAAAGGATAAAATTACGATTTAGAATTAATTGACAAACCTCATAATATTTTACAAGTTTAAATTAATCCCTGTACTCTATCCATTCGGCAAGGGGGCGTGGGAAAACCACCCTAGTGGTGGCAAAAAACCAGCCCCATAGAGTATGATTTATATACTATACAAAAAAATACAATACAATCTTCTTTGGCACTGGAACATCGAAGACTTCAGGGTCAGCTACCCTGAAAGATTGATATCCATTTGAGAAGTAGGTAAAAGTATACATGAAGTTATACATTTGTTATATGAATGTCATACAATAACTATCTGGTTCCTTTGCCTTCTCATTCGAAAACTTGATGCGCTAGTTAGTGTTAATGGTTAATCCTATCTACCTTCGCCGCGTAATAAGGCACCAGATTTGAAACAAAACATACATAGAAACACACATAGCATATAATAATCATTTTGTAATAAACAAATAACACAAACAACCAAATGAATTGTCGCATCTTAGCGAAGTCATACATCGAAGTAAACAAATGCAAAATTTACAGATGTTTTCTCCAAAATACAAAAAGTAACACAAAAAGTCGTTTTTTTCTGTTATAGAAAAAACACACACAATGTAGTGTCCACTTTTGTCAGTCTTCTTAATTTTAGAGTCCGCCCGTGACTTGCTTTAATTGCAAAAATTCTTCATTTGTTCGTACCGCGAAGATAATGAAACAATACAACCTGGATTTTGTCTGTTAAATCCTATGGACTGGATCTCCATTCATCGCTTCCATACTGAGGCTTCTTCTGCGGAATATGCTGCCAGGTATGCCGTTGATTTCGATGTTGTTGAGGTTCTCATGGATTCTGTCTTTTCTTGTATACGGCTCCGTAGATAGTATGGGCAAGGTCTTCTTGTATTGGTTTGATTCGACCGGATTGTTTTCTCCGCTTGTTCGTTGTGTCTTCTCGTTGTCGCTCTGGTTTGACGGGTCTGGTTATCACGTCCACTAACTTCCATTCGGGATCCACTTGTAGTCGTAGCATTCCTGCGATCAGGCAACTTTGATGGACCTGCAATGGACTGTACTCCCTGGTGAAGAGGTATTAGGTCTTTGAAACTTATTGTTATTGGACGAGAACGAGGAAGGGATCGACCTCTTGACTCCCTGTCTTTGTTCAGGAGCGTGTCTTTTCCGGTCCTGATGATCAGATCCTTGTCGGGATCTTTTCCTACATATCTTAGATCTTTTTATAGCTGGGTCCTTCGACGCAGTACTATTAATTTTACGTTTATTTCTGGGGATCTCCCGTGTGGTGTTACTCTGCCGTGATCTACACCTCTCACTTTCCTGACTAGAGGTTTTCCTATGCTCTTTAAACTGTCCTTGATTTGATCTATTTGACCCATGACTAACTTCTTGTTCGTCATATAGAGTTTCTATCGGACTATCTGAACTAATCGTGTCTGACTGACGAGGTCGGTACACTCGAACCTGATCAATATTAACAGTTATATTTCTTCCGTTTTTCCAAATAACTAAATTATTTCCTTTTATTTCTAAAACCTTATAGGGACCTTCAAACTTAGGCATAAATTTTCCCACTTGTTTCTTACCCGCAGCACTTAAGAAATGTGTTTGAAGTAAAACCAAATCGTTCATTTTGATGTGAACATCCCTCCTTCTGAGATTGTAATGTTTTTCCCAATATTTATGCTGTTTTTGCATATTTCGTCTTGCCTCATCGAATAATCTTTCGATGTTATTACCAACATATTTCGCATCCTCCTTAACATTTATGAGCTTGCTAAACGGAGTTATGATTTTCCTTCCTAAAAACAACTCAGCCGGAGTTTTATTTGTCGTCTCATTTACCGCCGTGCGTAATGCGAAAGCGAACTCGTGTAGAAATTGGTCCCAGTTTTCATGATTTTCTTCAACAAAAGAAGCTATCATTTGAACTAAATTTCTATTCACTCTCTCCGTGAGATTAGACTGTGGTCTGTACGTTACCGTTTTCATATGTTTGATGTCCAACCTGTGACTGAGATGTTCAAACACGTCAGAAATAAATTGGGGGCCGTTATCACTTATCAAAGAAATCGGAGCTCCGTAACGCGTTATATAGTTATTAAAAAAGGCATTAGCTATTGTCTGGGCTGAAGCTTTACGAAGAGGAATCAGCTCACACCACTTAGTGAAGTGGTCAGTTATAACTAATATGAATTTATATCTCTCGGGTCGGGATGCGGGGTAGGGGCCTACTAAGTCTAGCGTTACAATTTCATTTGGATATTTCGAAACTATAGGCATTAAACGACCAGCTGGTAGCGCGTTTTTATAATTAAACTTTTTGACACCGGTCACAGGTTGAAACATATTCAAATATATATTTTCTCATAAATGGAAAATAGCACGTGTCACGAAGTTTAAGATATGTTTTCCTCTTTCCGAGATGTCCTGCTAATGGCAGATCATGAAATTCTTTCATTATATCTTTTCGAAGAGAACCAGGAATATAAACTCTTAGCTCTCCTAGATTAGAAAAATACTTCGCGTAAAAGAGGAGACCATTTATTAACTTGAAGTCCTGGGACCAACTCTCGCATATCGTCGCATTAACTGAACCGTCATCAGGGTTTTCTAAGTATCGATAAATATGTCCTAATTCAGGATCTTCCCTCTGTTCCTTAATGAATTGTTCACGGGAATTTATTGCGAGGGCTCTAAGAGCTGCGCACGAAATTTGTGATCCCTCGACACTGTCTACTGGATTTCTTGATAAAAGGTCTGCGACCACGTTTTGAAAACCAGGTCTGTGCTCCCATTCTATGTTAAACTCTGACAATTTCAATGCCCATCGGATCATCCTACTTGATAAATTCTTACCATTGGTTAACTTCGTTAACGCTGCGTGATCTGTAATCACTTTCACAGGTAGGGGTCCAAAATAAGTTTTAAACTTATTTAGAGCCCAAATTACCGCCAAACATTCTCTTTCGGTAACCGTATAATTACGTTCTGCTTTATTAAGGGTTCGAGACGCGAAAGCAATAGGTTTTTGATTTTGCTGAAGCACAGCACCAATTCCGACCCCACTTGCATCAGTGAATAATTTGAACTGTTCAGAAAAATTTGGTAATTGCAAAATTGGTGCTTCCGTTAGTGTGCGTTTGATCTGATCAAAAGAATCCTGTGCTTCTCCCGACCAGTTAAACTTCGCCCCCTTTTCTTTAATTGGTACAATGGTTCGCATATATCTGCGTATCGCGGAATAAATTTTTGGTACCAACCCGTCATCCCTAAAAATTTTGACACTTCTCTATTATTTTTGGGAGGTTTCATTTCCGTAATTGCCCGAATTTTCTTATTGTCAGTTTCGATTCCTTCTTTACTAATAATCAGGCCTAAATATTTGAGTTTGTCACGAGCGAAGTGACATTTTTCTTTATTTAATGTTAGCCCTGCGTCTCGTAATAAGGTAAAAACCTGAGTTAAATGATTAAGATGGTCTTTGAACGATGGAGATGTAATAATAACATCATCCATATAAACGGACACGAAACGCCCAATAACAGGTTGGAGGATTATATCGATAGCCCTTTGGAAATTAGGCGCCGCCCCAGAAAGACCGAAAGGCATGCGTAGGAATGCAAAAGTGCCATTGCGAGTGATAAACGCTGTTTTTTCTATGTCCTTTGGACTAATCGCCAACTGAAAATAGCCACTTCTGAGATCTAGAGTGGACATAACGTTGGTGTGAGGGATATTGGTGAGTAAGTCATCAATAACCGGTAATGGATATCGAGGATATTTGGTAATTGCATTTAGTTTCCGATAATCGATCGCGAAACGATATGCCTCGGGAGAATCTGGAGGAAGGTCATTGTTCTTTCGAGTTAATACGACTGGAGATGCATAGGGCGAATTAATAGGACAAATTGTACCATCCCGTAACATCTTATCTATGTGATAATCAATAATGCCTTGTTTGACCCTGTCGTACTTGTATGGTCTCGACATTACCGGTCCTTTATCTCCAGTATCTATCTCATGATATACAACATGCGTTAATCCCGGTTGATCGGAAAATAACCCTTTAAAATTATTAAATAAGGCTTTTAATTGCCTCTGTTGCTCGTCATTAAGTTTCGATTCTGTGAGATCAATATCAACGAGTTTCTCCTCTTTAGGCTTTTGTTTGATCAGATGATCGGGAATGATTAAGGATTTCTGATCAAAATCTAATGTTAATCGTGACGCCTTCATAAAATCAATCCCTAGAATGCACTGATACTGCATGTTATCAAGTATATGGAATTCCCAGGGTTTCTGAAATTCCCTGATTCTAATTTGTAATTCGACTCTACCCAAATGACTGCACGGGGCTCCTTGTGCTGTCACGACTCTGTCTTTCGTCTTTTGACGAGGTCGGTATGAAAAATAATTGCGGTATACCTCCTCCGAAATAAAAGATTTCTCTGCTCCCGTGTCCCATAGTGCGGTAATAAATGTTTCATTTAATAGAATAGGGACATACGGTAATTCGACTGGGGTCATTCTTATAGAGGATACTCTGATAGGCCGATGATCCCAAACTGGAGGATTTTCCGTACCCCGCGATCGATTACCTCCATATTCACATCGATCGCTTAAAAGTTTAAATTTCTACTTCGTTCATTTTGACCTCGAAATGAACTATTTCTCGACCCACTTTGTCGACCGCCTTGACTGTGGAATGGTTGATCCGATTGTCCACTTTGGCGTCTACCCTCGAATCTGCGATTATTTGTGAAACCTTGGTTTTCGAACCGATTAAATTCTCTTTGTGGTCGGCTATTATTGGCGTATCTCTTATTATTTCTGTTTTCCCTCCAATTTTCCTGTCTATGCCGGGTATTAAAACGATTGTTTTCATGAGGGCCTGAACTTCTAAATCCCTCACTCGAACCTCTGATTTGCCTATGCATAAAACGTTCTTCGTATTTATCAACGATTTGTAGGAGATTGGCAGTATTTCGTGGATGTCTAACTTCGACATAATCCAAAATTTGAGGTTCTAATCGACTACTGACGTGATCTATTAATTTTTCCTCCGACATTTCTAGTTTAAGGACTTTATGAATTTTCAACAATTCATAAATAAAGTCCGAAGGTTGTTGATCTCGTCTTTGTGATGAGGAATAAAATCGCGTTTCTAGTTCTGACCTGTTTCTGACCACGGGAAATTGTTCCGACAATGCCTGTTTTAAGTGCGCGTAGTCTGTTGTCTTATCTTCAATGACTCTATAACCTAGAACTTCGAACCAGTCGAGTGCCCGTCCTTTGAGATGACCTTTCAAGTAAGCACATGCCAGTTGTGCAGGTATCTCATAATATGCGAGATTATGATCAATATTCTCCAAAAATCATCTATGTTCTCAATCCCCGAAAAATATTGTTCCGGAATGATTCTAAAACTGGATCCGACTCTATTCTCGGGATTTATACGTTGGGCGCCATTGTAATGGTCTCTGGGGACCTCACTTTGAGAACTATAATAATTAGGAGACGTAAAAGAACCAGTAGCCATTTTTATAAATAACTTTCTTTATTTGAATAACTTTCTCAATTAAAATCGAAGACTTATTAACAAATCCGAATTATAATATTATGAGGTTTTAAATATAATATCTTTTAATTTAACTCAATTAATTAATAATCTAATTAATCAATTCATTAAATAACGATCACGCAGAATTTACCACGATAAGAGATCCCAGAATTATATTCAATAATGTTCTTAATGAACATTTAACTTTAATCTCACTCTTAAAACTTTAATAAGACTTTAAATACAATTTTATATTTACCACTCGGAATCTCAATTCTTCATGAGAACAAATTATCTTCAACTACAATATTTCAATTCAAATTCACTATAACTCTATGTTTCAATATCTATCTCCTACTGCTCTAACTTTACTATTTCGTTTGACTTAAATACTGAATTTAATCTGCATAATAAGGAATCCTGTCCGCTTTTTGGAGTTGATTGGAAATAGGTAGGGAATTAAATTTCCCTAAAAAGGTCGGTTCAGAAGGTTAGTGATAAAGTTCCGTATAGATTCGTCACACTTTAAAAAATAGTTATTTTAAATTATAGCATGAGGCTTTATTATACTTCTTTCTAATTATTAATTACAACTTTTAGTCATTTTGATAAGTAAACAGAAGAGTAGAAAAATGAAATTAAAATTTGTGGTTTCACTCCGAAACCCAACTCCAGTAAGAGGCGGTTATCTCCAGGAGAGGGTCACTTTCACACACCCTGGCACCTCTCATTGTCAAAGCCACACATTTGCAACCCCCCAACCTCAATCGCATTCCATGGGTACGTGTGAATAATATTCTGCACTTCTGCTCTCTATCCCGACATGGACTTGCATCCTACATTGGGAAGCTGTAATTCCTAATGTGACATTTTCATTGAATTTGCTTCTGAGATTATACTTGACACCAGTACATTTCTATTCAAATTGGCTACATCAATAGGATAGGGGGGACTCAACACAAAGGAGTTATAACTTGTAGTTTCCTTCCTATATATCGTTTAAACTAACAAGCGTCTGTTAGTTGCAAAGAAAATAAGCAGTAGGGCTAATTCAAAAACATTCTCCGAGACAGTTTGCAAGTGTGTTGTCAAAAGCGTAAGGGACACACCACGGGTGCCTTTTATGGAGACACAATGGTCCATTTGATCAAGTAACTACATACGTCAATATTGACATGTATAGATGGAGTGACTTCTGCTAATGAGCTGACATTACAATATTTTAGGGCTATGAGCTCAGAGACAAATTTTCTGTAGGCATTTTGTATTTGGGCAGTTCTCAGAGAAGACAGAAATATCAATCCAGTGTTTCCTTGTACTTCTTAATATTGGTGATAAGATATTTTAAGAACTTTGTATAATTTCTGGTAATATTTTTTTAAATTCCAAGAAAAGGATTAACCATTCCAGAAGCTCTGGAAGTATTTCGAAACTTACCTTCTGATATTGAATTCGATGAATCATCGCTCAGTGAAGCAGAGGATGTTATGACTGCAAAGTCATCTTCGAGTGAAAATACCTAAATTTATGAGGAAAAAGTTGACAGAAGTGTGCCAGGACCATCCTATATATCTAAAGTTACTTGGAAAAATAAAGCGTATGTAAAGATCCAAAGTATCCCTTTTACTGAACAAAGTGGGCCCTCAGAGGAAATAACAACCCTTCAAGATCCTTCACCTAATTCAATTTTTTTGACGTTATTTTCTATCAGTTTTAGAGAAACAATTGCATACCAAACGAATTTATATGCTATGCAAAAAGGGAATACATTCACTCCTGTTACTATACAGGGTATAGTATGTTTTCAGCTATAAATATAGTGATGGAGATAAAACGATTGCCCAGCTACAGAGATTTTTGGTCAACAAATGAAATTTTACACAATGCCTTTGTTTCAGGATTGATGCCAGTGAGAAAATTCACTTGGATTTTAGGGAACATTCCTTTGAATGATAACAACTTAATGCCCAAGAAATCAGAAAAGAATTTTGATAAACTGTACAAAGTGCACCCACTCCTTGATCAATTATAGAAACGTTTTTCAAAATTTTCAAACCCGGACAAAAACAGGCAATTAATGAAAGTATGATCAAGTTCAAAGGAGGATCATCCTTGAAACAATATATGCCCAAGAAACCCATCAAAATAGGCTACAAAGTTTGGATGAGATGTGATTCAAGTGGATTTGCATGTGAATTTTAAATTTACACAGGAAAAATCGAAGAAGTTGAAAGAAATCTGGGCGAATGTGTTATAAGAAACTTGAGTCAAAAATTATTAGGCAAAAATCATGCGCTCTTTTTTGATAATTATTTCACTTTTTACACAATTTGTTAAAACATCTAGATACTCAAAATATCACAGCATGTGGTGCAATGAACATGTCCAGAAAGAACTAACCAAAAAATTTATTAGAGGACAAAAATTGAAATGAGGAGACTTAGACTGGAGTGTTAGCAATGATGACATTGCTTGTATGAAGTGGAAGGACAAGAAAATAGTACATATTCTTACAACATTAGATGAAGCCACAAAATCTTGTGAAATTGAATGGAAAGAAAAAGATGGGAAAAAAACTAAAATAGCATGCCAGAAAGCAGTTATAGTCTACAATATGCATATGGGTTACATAGATCATTTTGATCAACTCAAATCCATGTACGAAACAGAAAGAAAATAAAAAAAAAATGGTGGCACAGTATATCTTTTCATTTTTTTTATGTGACAATCATCAATTCATACATTCTTTGGTCTGTGATGCACGGTGAGAAAATCTCATACTATAACAAGTTGTAAAGTTTCCAGTTAGATTTTATAACATGCTTTGTGTCAATAGGTCATCAAAAATTTCCTGAAAAACGGTTTGCGTCTAATTGTTATTCTGGACCCGTGAAACTGAAGTTCAGGAAACACAGTTTCTGAAAAGAACAGACTTAAAAATGTTGGCCACATTCCAACCAAATGCAAATCCAGAAGATGTGCTTATCGCAGTACCAGAGTGAAACCTCACAGAACGAGATGGATGTGCTCTAACTGTGATGTTGGATTATGCATGATAGCAAAAAGTAAGAGTAATATGACATGTTTCAAAAAATTTCAAAAGGACTGGAAATGATATCCTTTTTAAATTTTCTACATATGTAACATTTTTAATTATAAGTTTGCACTTAACTTCTTTTAATGAATGATTTGTGCTGTAAGTGTGTATCAAGCTATCTAACAGTTATATATATATGTATATATTATTTTTAGTATGTAATGCAAAATATATGTAATTTTACGTCAAAATTTGTATTAAAATTATAAAAGTACAGAAAATTAAAAAAAAAATAATTAAAAACTTATGGACTTATTTTTCTTTAATTAATTCGGATTAATATAAAAGTTTTATGGCCTTAAAATATTAGATTTCTCTTTCTAAATAGTTTTTTGGATTGGTTAGTTTGAAAAGAAAAAAATGGACGGTTACTGTTCACTGTAAAACCACAAATTTCTTGAAATTGAAAAATGCTAAAAAATTTTTCTTTCTTTATTTATGATCATCCTCCTGTCTAATAGTCATTTTTGAAGTTATTTTGTTAATTTTTTAACGGGAATATGTGGTGAACTTAAAAGGGTTAAAGATAAAAATAATAGTTCTTTTGATGGGCAAGATATATATAAATTAAGTAGCTATTAATTTACAAAAAAAGTAGTGAATATCTACTTTTTCTAATAATGTATAGAGTTTATACGAATTCAATAATATGTTTTATGTAGTTTATAAAGTATGTTCAAAGACGAAACTATTTAACAAAATTTCCTCATAAGCCTAACTTTTTTTCCGGATTTAGCGACTTTGTTAAATAGAAGTCCAACTGTATTTAAATATGTATGATAATATTTTTTACTAAAATCTCAATTAAAAAAAATTATTTGCTACTGCCATCTATGTTTGATTTGTTAAACAAAACATTGCACGCGGAAAAAATGTTTCTTTTTTTTTTTTAATTTAGCAAGTTAACAGCAAAAAAAATTAAGATCGAGACTGCTTTTCCATTGTCTCTTTCTTTTAAAATCCATTTATTTATTTCTTCCTCTAATTCTGGCCTGTGAGATTTTCCACGACTATTGGCTCTTTAACGTCGATCACAATTTTCGAAGTTGGTTTTGTTTTTTCTCCACAGACGAATATTCAATTCATCAACGCTGAAAAACCTTGCAGATTTCCGACTTCGGTAGCCTTCTCTATAACTTTTAACTTGAAGTTTGCAGTGTAACTTAACGCTTTCGCTTCAACATGATGAAAACTTCCAAAGGACGCAATAGCTCTAGTCAAGAGAAAATTGGAAAGGGCGCCAGCGACTCGTAACTGTTTTTTCCTTCCGAGGAACCGAATTCGTTTTTGAATGTAATTGGGCAAAAACTAGTTATGGCTGACATACGTCATCCGAGTCATGAAAGCGCCATCTATCATTTATTTTATAAAACATAAACGGCATTTCTTTCAAAACTTTATTATTAGCTTTTCTGATGAAGAATGTTTTATCTCAGTTAATCCGCGGCGGCTTATAATACGCACAACGAACTTTGAAACTTTTTTAATACGTAATCCGCGGATTATATACAGGAAAATACAGTAATTGTTTTTTATCATTATGTTTACACTAAGAAATTTAAGAGCAAGTAATAAAGAATATTGCCATGACAGAAAAAGGAAAACCAGAAAAATTAAAGTTTTCAACAATTACAATAATTTTAACTTCCTGACAAAGTGCATTCTAATACTCTTATTGACTATTGTATTGCCCAATATTCTAACTGTAAATTATATTTTTGATACAATAAATAATAAAAAGATGAAAATATTAAAAAAGTATTAATTACATCAAATTTTTAGGAAAATTACTCTTGCCTGGTAACTCTTGAAATCTCTTCATACAATTTTTATCTCTTTTTTTCAATGATTCTACAGGAAAGAAAGAAATAATTTTAATGCTATATACAGTTTAAGACCAACTGATACAATTGAGAGAAATACCTTAACAGCTTTAAAATGAATGTTTCATAGCTGTTTCATTCAAAAGATATTTTAAAAATTTAAAGAAGTTTCTTTCTTCTACATCAGGGGTGGGCATTAAGTCGATCACAGCCGACCGGTGGACCGTCTAGAAATTTTGGGGTGATTACCTGAAGATTAGCAGTTAGTAATTATGTATCAAAATATGTCAGATTGACTGACAGTACACAGACTAAGTCTTTTACTGACTATGAGCACTAACTTTAGATGAGAATGTTTTATTTTTTAATTTATTTTGAATTGTTTCATAACAAATACATCATTTGATATTATATTTGTGGCTGTTATTATTATGTTTATATCTTACATTTTGCTTTAAATGCTTTCTTAAAAGCATAAATTCATTTTACGGTAGTTATGTAGGTAACTGCAAATTACATATTTATTAATAAGTTATAAAAAGTATAATAAGCCTTTTTCCTTAGCTCATCAGACCTACACCACTAGGTGGACCACGACACCTTGAAAAAATTAGAAGTAGACAGTACCCTGGAAAAGTTTGCAGCCCCTGTTGTAAATGATACATACACATATAAAAACTATTTGTAAAAAATATTTAAACAGTGTTTCTATTTAAATTTTCAAGGTGTTATTTTTTTCTCTTTACTTTTAGAAAAATTGTAAAACTTTAATAAATCATCTCGTATGAATTCAATCATAAAGATTTATCTCTATCATATTATTTATCATCAAATCATAGTGCAATTCAATCAGTGACAGACAATTAGGTGCAAATTTAATTTTTATTGCCAACTCTGGACATAAAATGTACATGTTTTTGTTTTAATAAATGAATACAATATCAAAAGTATATTTGATAAACAAATTTTAATCATAAAAAATATTTTTCTAAAACAAAATGGTTCTTCATTTTAAAAAATTACAAAAAGAAAAATCGCAAAACACCTGAAAATTGTACATATTACATTTACTACATTATTTTTTCCTACTACTGCAGGTATTTCTTGATACATTCAACTCTAATGACCAGAAATATTACATGAAAATCAGAAAATTAACTCAAAAAGAGAAAGGAATACTTAAATTAAAAAGACATGCAAAATGTTGAAATAACCTAGTATACAGAAGATTAAGATATTAAAAATAAAGGACAATTTGTAGATCTATTTCTACATTAAAATTCTTTTAAAAAATATTTGAATAAAACATTTATTTTGAATAGACAATAAACTCTTTGCTTTGAAAGTATTTCCACTGATACCGATCAAAGAGTAAATTAATATAAATCAAAACTTAACAGAAGATCAAAAAGTCAATATTTGTATTATTATTTCATTTTGGCCTAGTATTTTAGTGAATTCCTTGAAATCCAAATTAATACCCACAGGTATATATCATGCAAGTGCACTCACAATGAGGGTTATTTACAGTAACCTTCTGGTAAGTTGTCAAGTAAACATGACTCAGTACTATTTAATATACAAAAGCACCTTTTTTTTACATAATACATCCTTAGTAGAATTAGACATATAATTTGACTCGCCCATTGACAGGTATAATTTTAAAACGATAATATCTCAATAACTATGGGTTGTTTTTTTGTTTGCCTCTATATACACAATTTTAATTTAAAATTAAGAAAACAAAGGATTTTTTAATCAAAAGCTGTAATTGATGGAGACCCAGAACAAAAAGATTTACAGTCAAACAATATATGCCAACTACGATGTTTAATACTTTCTTGAGAAAATTTCTAGGATCCAGTGGATGCAAATTGATAAAAAAATAATGCAACGCGAGAGCTGTTTCCTTTTAATATTCCTGTTTCAACTACAAATTGTGAGAAACATCTGTCATTACTTAAGATTTCATCTGATCTATTTGGTAAAAATAACTGTATACAGCGATACTAACTGCTACTAATTATCAGCAACTAATTATAAATGTTAAGCATTAAGTAATTCTTAATGTCACATTTTAATTTTTTTTTAAAAAGTAAAATTCAAAAGATATTAAAATTTGAAAGCTTCAGTAAGTTTACTTTAAACTACCAAATAACAGTTACACTATGAATTATTAATAGAATTTTCAATAAATTTTAAAACAGTACACAAATGTAATTTAATTCTTTTGATTTGAAACAATAAGGATGACAATTAAAATATGCTATAGTTTCAGTCTCAGTAATGTACATGATGGGTGGTGGAAATAAAGCTTTCGTCTACGCTTTAGCCTCTAAACCAATCACTGAAAAATTAAATCAGATTTAGACACTCAAAAAAAAGTCTACAATATTACCTTAAAAGTCAAACACTTTCAATTTTTATAGAATAACACAACAAGTAACCATCTTTGTCGTAGGGTACGCTTTTAAGATGATTGTTTGTTTGGGCGAAGTGGTATGCGGATTATTCACAACAAGGCAGTAAGAAGCAAGTGGTGAAGATGTAGCCAATCAAATATGTTTGAGCAAGTGAGCTAAGTCCTCTGATAAGCTACATCTTCGGCGTTCGCTGCTTTGCCTTGAAATGAGAGCCCAGAGTGAGTTTTTTGAAATGAAGGCATTTTGTTAAAAAAAATGTTGGTATATATATGTTATGAATAGAAAAGTAGCAAGTATTGTACTATTTTGGAATCTTAACTAAATGGGTCATCTTTTGAAATAACTTGTCAAGGGATTTTTTTATCAGGGAGAGTTAAAGTTAGGTGATATCATTTTCTCAAATCGAGTCAAACTACGTTAATTTTAAGTTAACCTGCAAAGTTTTTTTTTTTGCTCTACTTAGGGCTATGAGCGAGAGCTATATTAAAGTCGTGCTATAAAAGCTGCATGAGGGCTATTGGCAATGGACCTCGAAATTTTGAACCATGGTCAAGGGACGAGGATGATACCTGAGCTGGCACCACCTCACCTAACTTCAACAGCATACCTTGGAAGGACATTTGAGCCTCGACAGATTTAACGTGCATCGCGTCCTGTACACGGCAAGTCTGTAGCAATACTAGACTCTAACTTTTGACATGCCAGCCACAAGTCCATGACCGTGACTACTAGGCTATCACAGGGCCGTTTTCAATCTCCACGACACCCTAGACACGTCAAGTTCTTACGCCCTCCCCCCTTTCACTATTACAGAGTATTTCCTCATTCAATTCTTATCATACCAGTTTTAGTTTGGGACGGATTTTCCCTTAACTCAGTTGCTCTTTTCAGTTTAGTTTTTGTTCTTCGGAAAGCATCGCCATTATCCATCATCTATGGACCAGAATGGTTTGGCCACTCTTGTTCATTTGTTACCGTACGGCATCACAGATCAACCACTCATCCTTTTGTAAAATAGTACAGTAAATTAATGAAACCATTTGCAATTACAGTATAAAGTACAATATTGTATGAAATGTTTTCAACTTGTTAACTATCATCTTTCATTGTTCATACATATACATATAGGTAGTACGTAGATTTGCTTTCCAATATTTTTAAGAGCAAAATAAAGGTCTAATGTTAAAGCAGATTTGTATATTTAAAATATTAATATAATTTTCTTTTATTGCATTGTGTCAGGGCCGGCAACATCAGTTTCGCCACCCCGGGCAAAGATGTAAAATGCCACCCTTTTATAACAAAAATTAAAAGAGATGACCCAAAGGAAATGAAAGCGTAAAACGAGAGAAAAAAAATGCTATCAATAATGTTGAAGTTTTGGTTAGCAAAAAATACTCTAATTTATTATTTTATGTTTTTGGCACTAAATTAAAATTAGGGTTGCACACACAAAAGTCATTTCTAGTGTATAATTATAAAATACAGATATTAAAAAAATACTAAAACAAATTATAGAACCACTAAGCATTAAAACTTAATTACGTATTAAAAATACACTTAAACCAAGAGTTAAACTTAAAAGTGTTTCTTTTTCATTTTTAATTCTGAGAATTTTTTTTATAATTTCTTTAACACTAATTTCTTCAGCCAGTTCTTGTTCAATGGCAATTGTTGTCAAGCTGTTTAGCCGATCCTCGATAGTTGTGGAGCGTAAAATTTTTTTAATTAATTTTAATTTGGAGAAACTCCTTTCTCCCCTTTCCACACTTATTGGGAGAGTAAGCAATATTCTTAAGCCTATACCGAGATTTGGAGCAAAATCCAGGTTCGATACGAATTTTAAAATCTCGATTGGACTTTCATTTTTATTTAGCAAAGCCTAAACCGCTACTATCTCGTCTTCCAGGTCCAGCGCGTTTATATCCGATGTATTCCCATTAGTTAACACTGTTTCTAGATTTTTACAATACTTTAGTTCGTCGTTTTGAGGGTATCTTTTAAAATTGGGAAAAAAGGGTATAAAAAGGGTATAAAACTTGGAAATAGTTGCTGTGGATACTGATAAAATCAAACCTGGATTCAAGTGCATTGATAGCTTTATCTCTCTCTCTGATGTGGTGAAAAAATAAAACTCTGCCTTATATTTCAAAGTAGAAACTTCTATCAGATCTTCTCGTGCCTCATAGTTGAAATTAACATTCCTTCTTCGAAATGTATGACGTGGCTGGGTGGGCTTAAAATTAGCCGGTATGTCAATTTCGTCATTGAATTCTCGAGCATCGCAAAGCATTTCATTTAAGGCTGTGTCCAATCTAAGATCCTTGAAAAAATCTTTACGATTTTTCAAGAACTCCATAGCAGATGGTAAATCATTGTCTTCTGTCTGCAAGAGCTTACTTGTAGGATTGATACAATTTAAGACTTTGTACCAAATTACAATGCAGTATAAGAACTTAAATTGTTTAACACAACTTAATAGTCCAAAAGCCTCAACTCTTATAGAGTTGTCAATCTTCGAATTATTACAAACAGCAAGTAAAGCATCATATAGCCCTCCTACTTGATACCTTAGTGGTTTTAATGCATCTCTATTCGGCTTTCTCAACAATTTTGTTTGAAATCATTTATCTAGTTTATAAATTGTGTTCATCATATTTTTATTTTTGTAATGCACTTCTTGCTTCCACTTTAATTAAATAGTTTTATACTAGGAACACACACACAACAAAAAAAAATAGTACTTATATTCTTCCAAATTAATTATTGTTCTATATAACAATAAAACTTTAATTAAATCCTTTTCCTGTTGTTTTTTATAAGTAACTTCTGTCATAATTTTGACATTCTCATTGTTGCCTTTTCTAAAGATTTTAAATATTGCTATAGATTGGAACCTATTATTACTAGAATTTTTCTTAAATATACATACTAATGCTTTTAAACTTTTTCACAATCAGGAAAAATACATTTTAAAGGATTTTTGAGAAATATAATAGTAAAATGAAATAGTAAATAAAAACTATTGCACACTGAAAACATCGACTTTTTATAGAGCACCAGTGTTCTATGGGACACTGATTAAGAGCCTCTCGTTTATGTATTGGATGAGTGGTTATGTTCTGAAGTATTTTATATTTGTATTCATTGCAATTAAACTATTGAGAATTAAAGCCTTTATGTATTAATCACAAATAAAATATAGTTTAATAAGATCGAAACTTAATTTTAAAAATGCTTTAAAAGTTATTCAAGCTTCAAGTCATTGCTGTCTGCTTATTATGGCTGCTAGTTCTTTATTATTTTGATATCACTATATATTCAAATTAATTATCTATTTAATAATCGTCTTTCGAAATTTAAAATTCACGCCTGAAATTTTGCAATTTATTTATCTAAAGGATGTTTCTGCATTGAATTTGTATTTTTTCAAATATTTGTATTTTTTTGGTTTAAAATCTTAAAGTATTTTAAATGTTTTCTTAAAATTCTTCCATATTAAACTGCAGATAATTTATTAACTCCATTTTTAAATTTTTCGAAATATGCATTTTGATGAACTTTATTAGTAGCATACAGGACTGTTTTACAATATTTTTAAGGTATTTTATACATTTTTATGTATTTTTATAATTAATTATACACATATTTTTCTTCTTTATAAGCGTAACAACCTTTACAGGTCTTGGCTGCCTCCACAGCTCGCTTCCTCCAATTCCAACGATACGCAGCAACTCTCTGCCAGTTTTTAATATATTTAGAGTTTTTAAGTCATTTTCAACATCATCTATATCCACCTTGTTGGTGGTCTTCCTCTTGTTCGAGATTCCATAGGATTCTTAAAAATGTAAGCTCTGGTCTGGTTGTTTCCAGGGCTTCTCAAGATGTGGCCGAGCTATCTCAATCTGTTACTTCGGATGACTTGAGTAACTTGAGGTTCTTTGTAAAATTATACACATAATATATATAATTAAGTGTACACATAATATATATATATAAGTATACACATAATATATATAATTAAGTATACACATAACATATATAATAAAGCATACACATAATATATATATATACATAAAATTAATTAATTAATTTACACGTAATACATATATATATATATAATTAATACTACACATAATTAATTATTAGACTGCATTAAATATTCTTTCAAATTATCCGTGTAAAACAGAGGTTCCCAAAATTTTTGTCTGATAGATCCCTTGCCATGTTATTCGGTATATGGGGTAGACCCCTGCTTAATTAATATTGAATTTTTGCAAATTTATCAACTTAAATGTCTTTTTGACAGATAGTACTACTACTACTTTAAAAGAATTAAATTTATAACTGATGAAGTATATAGTTAAAAGTTTAAAAAGCATATGTTAATTAATTAAATTAAAAGTTAATTAATATATAAAATAACTATTAAATAAACAACTAAACAACATACAATTGATTTTAATGGGAGGGTTGAATCTGACACTATAATAACAAATTTTCTACATTTAGTATCAATCTTGTCAGGTTTAACCTTAAATATCCTCTGTTAGTAGTGTCCAGTTTCTTTTTTTTTGTTTTCGAGATAGGTAACTACCTGAAACTTCTTCTTACTAGGAAAAATAATTAAAAACTTCCTCACGATATTCCATAATTCTGGCCAAATAACAGATTTAATTTTTTAAAGCCAAAATTGCAGAAATCCGTTTCTAAACTTTAAAATCTTCATTGGTGCATATCACGATCAGTTCCCGTTGTCATGTGACATTTTTTTCCCAATGTGACCATGTAAATCCATTGCCTACTGTGGTATTACCATAGTCGAAGCATTCTCAAAATTGGTTTCAAAATCTCAATAAAAGGCAGTTAAATATATTGAACGTAGGTTAAAACGTGCTGACAGATTGTCTGGGTTAATTTGAGAAAATTCCGGACCTCCAGTATTATACTTCTTTAGTTTAACTCAGGAAAGAAACTCTGAGATGGTTCGTGTTTTTAAAAAAATATTATGCTGTCACCTTGTACGGGCGAATTAACGTCATTAAATTTAGTAAATACATCTGCTAAATAAATAAAATTTGGTTTCCAATTGATTAAATTTTCATTGAAAATTGAATCACGATCTAGTTTAATGAGAGCCAATATCACTTAGACCCCCACTTACACTTCATTGACCCCAAATTATTTTTTTGCTGACGTGGACCTCCATTGCAGGTCGTCATGGACCACTTTGGGAATCACTGGTGTTAAAGGTCTTAATTAATAAGGTATCGTGTAAATTCCTCTTAAAATGGTAATAGCATGCAATATGATTTATCACATAATGAAATTAGTAATCGTATTATTGATATTTATAAAAAATTAAGTTATTGTATTCCTAAAATTAAGTATCCATATATTTTTTTAACTCCAAAATTCCATAAAAGTCCGGTTAAATTTAAAACTGTGACAAATGGTTTTAGAACATATATTACTACTGCAGGCAAATTACTTCATAATATTATACAAAACTTTATTAATCCGTAATGTAATAAAGCTATAATTAAAAATAGTAAAGAGATTATAGATTTTTTTAATAATAGAGAAATATTTATTCAGTTCATAGTTATGACTTTGAAGATCTTTTCAATTCCATTGATTTATATGATATTATTAAAGTAATTTTAGAAAACCACAGTATGTATAACCTTAATATTAATTTTAACAAATTTAAAACTCTCATAGATTTTGTCTTAAAAGAAAATTACATCAATTTTTTAATGGTTCTTTATATAAACAAGAGAAAGGACTCCCACAAGGGGGCCCAGCTAGTAATAGTTTGGCTAATCTTTATTTACATTTTTATGAATATAATTATGTTATTAATAATGATTACTACAGTTTTAGATATATTGATGATTTAATTATTTTTGGTAAAAATGATAATTTAAGTCCCATTATTAATTTTTATCCGTCTTACTTAAAGTTAGTTAAAATTAATAATAATCCAATCAAAACAAATTATCTAGATGTATCACTGTATATTAAGGATTTGAAACTATATAGTAATATTTATGATAAAAGAGATGCCTTTAATTTTAATATCATCAAAGTGCCTTACTGGAATTCTAATTTATCAATATCTATATATAGAAATATTATTTTTAACTATATTTATCGCAATAATGTATTAGTTAGCGATAAAGCTAATATTTTTTTAAATCTTAAAAAAAATTTTAATCACTGTATTGAACATGGATATCCTGCTAACTTTCTTTGTAATTATATTTATAATGGTTTTTTTATGATACAATTTGTATTACTGTAATTATTTACTGTTATTATGTTTTGTAATGATTTTTTTAATTTAGACAATATCTAATTTATTCTACAATTATTAAATAGATGGCGCCACATGCTTATTAAATTTTTTAATGTATATTTTTTGAGTTTCTTTTATATTTTAAGTTAATTTTTATATGATTATTATTTTTATGATTTTTTAAAAGTATATATATATATATTTCTTATTATCGTATCGCAATTAATTTTATGCGGTTCTGCTCTCACCAATCGTATTTGGCGGGAACACGTTACTGCACTCTTGGCCATCGTTTACACTCCGAATTAGTAGGTTATGTTTTTGTTCCTATGTTATTTAGTTTAATGATTTTTTAATATTTAAATTCTGCATATATAATTCTTTCCTTTCCTCTTTGTACATAGTATGACAAATTACAGGTGAAGGTTGGCTGGCCGCAAAACTTGTTTAAACCTGCAATCCTGGTTCCTAAGACCAGGAGTTTGTCATTATACTATGTGCCTTCTTCCTAATTTTAGTTATCTTAGGTATATAACTATCTGTTTATTTTTATATTTTTGTTTATATATTTGTGTATATGTATATATATGTATAAATTTATATGTATGTGTATGTGTATGTATATAATTATATATTGAATTTTTTTTATATTGGATTATATATATATACTAGCCGTTACCCACCCACTTCACTGGGTATTTCACGATGTATAAATGTATACTGTTTACATATAGTATATGAATTATTGATATCTAGCATTAAGAATTCGATTGTATTGAAAAATGTATTTATAGCTGTAACTCTCGCCTCTTGATATAAAAAGGACATAAATTAAGATATCTAATTTCTATTTATAACTAAAATAGAAGTAGAAAGATTTTTTGCGCTCACTTAACCTAATAATCAAGTGGTTTTTCAACAAAGCAACTTTCAGCGGATCTCTACTCCATAAAATAAATATGCGTGCTAAGTTTCAAGTCTAAATCTAACAGAGCAAAAACGGAATTTTTATCATCAACACCTCGTTGAGAGCATTCTTAGCGGATTCCGATTCAACAAAAGAGGCATGCAAACCAAATTTTATTATTATAGTTTTAGCAGTTCGAAAACGGGAATTTTGTCTATCAATACGCCCCAATAACTCTCCCCGCTTCCCCTGGAGTAGATTTCCATAAAATCCATTCTTAGTGGAACTCTATTCAATTAAAGAAACGTGCTCAACAAATTTCAAGTAAATGGCTTAAATACAAAAACAGGAAATTTTCTATAACACGCCTTAATCCCTTTCAACCCCACTCCTTTAGGGGTCCGTTTTCGATAAGCTCTTTGTAAAAGGAACTCTATTCCATGAACGGAACATACCTTCTAATTTTCAAGCGGGTGGGTCTATTAGTTGAAAAGCGGCCATTTTAATCCCCCTCAGTGACCCTTAGGGATCCATTTCCCCCAAAACTATTTGGTAGCGGATCCCTACACCATGAAAGGAATCCGCTTACCAAATTTTAAGACTGTAAGTCTAATAGTTTAAAAAATGGAAATAAGCCCCTTAAGCCCCTTCAACGCCACTTAGGAAGCGATTTTCACAAAACACATCTTATAGCGGATCTCTACTTATTGAATGGAATCAGCTTACTTAATTTCAAGATTTTACGTCTAATAGTTTTAAAAAGGAGTTAATTGCCTATAACGCCTCTTAATTCACCACAACGTCACTTGGGGCCGATTTTCACAAAACTATTTGGTAGCGGATCTCTACACCATGAAAGGAATCCGCTTATTACCAAATTTTAAGACTGTACGTCAATACTTTAAAAATGGAAATAATTATGCATAACGCCCCTTAAGCGCCATCAACGCCCCTTGGAGGTCGATTTTCGTAAAAATCATTATAAAGGGAATCTCTACTTTATGAAAGAAATCTGTGTACCAAGTTTCAAGACTGTACATCTAATAGTTTAATAATGGAAATAATCATCTATAACGCCCCTTGGGGTTCGATCTTTGCAAAATCCATTCTTAGCTGACGTCTACTCCATGAAGGGAACCTACCTACCAAATTTCAAATATGTAGGTTTAATAGTTCCGGAGATATCGTGATTAGTCAGTGAGTGATTCGCTTTTCTACTTTATATACACTCAGGAACATTGAAAATAGCGACCCAAGAAAGAAGCTAAGTACAATCGCGAAACTTTGCAAATAAGTACAGCGTAATGTGATATGCAAATGATCCAAGTTATGTGCCAATACGCATGCTCATACACGCCGAGGTGGCGCTACAATCAGGAAGAGGGAGCTATATAAGCCAGCGCAAATTCGAAGATTAATAAACGTGACGATTACCCGCCGATTGCAGGAAGACTTTGGTAAGCGAAACATGCCAGGTAAACGTGCTAGAAGACATTTCTCACAGTTAAGCGAGTTTGAGAGAGGTCTGATCATCGGGATGAAAACTGCAGGCTGGTCGACGCACCGTGTTGCTGGACAGGTGGATCGTTCGGAGTGTGCCGTTAGAAATTGTTGGGAGCAGTGGACACGAGAAGGTACTCACGCGCGGAAAACCGGGTCTGGAGCGACCAGGAAGACCACGAGGAGAGAGGATCGAAGGATCGTGCGTCTAGCACTTGTGGACCCCACAGTGACTCGTTCAACGATACGAGCAGGCGTAGGCGTAGCAATTGTTCCACAAACAATTTCCAGACACCTTGCAGAAGCAAATCTTAAATCCAATCGCCCTTTCCGGGCACTCCCTTTAACACCGGAACATCGGCAACTGCGTCTACAGTGGTGCCAAGCAAGATCAATGTGGAATGTCACAGATTGGCAAAAGTTTGTGTTTAGTGATGAATCCCGGTTTGTTTTGGGGACAGATAATAACCGTGTAAGGGTATGGAGGCGCCCTGGTGAGCGGTACAATTCCCCCCACACTGTTCTACGTCACACTGCCCGCACAGTTGGTGCAATGGTCTGGGGGAGGCCATAACCTATGACAGCCGGTCCACTTTAATTGTGATGCACGGAACCTTAACGGGCCAACATTACGTTGATGATATTCTTCGACCCTATGTAGGACCTTTCCTAAATGGTCTCCCAGGGGCAATTTTTCAGCATACAGCAAGAGTTGCTCAAGACTTCCTACGTCATTTTCAGACTCTTCCATGGCCGGGCCGCTCCCCCGATTTGTCCCCTGTAGAGCACGTGTAGGATCAGCTAAAACGGTAGATTCCATCGTGTCACTCTGTACATGATTTAGAGTTGGCTGTTCAAGATTTGTGGGCCCATCCGCCTCAGGACAACATAAGGTGTCTAATCAACTCAATGCCGGACCGTGTGGTGGCATGTATTGCAGCTGGAGGTGTTCAAACGCGCTATTGAAGTTCCCCAGTATTTGTGTCGTTGCGCACCCTGTATTCGTTTAATTGTTTTTGAGATCAAGTGAATCTCTCATCTGTGTCATTTTATGTATTAAGGGGACTTGGTACCCTTTGAGCAAACTTCTTTATTTACGTATTTAAAAATTATATTTTAGCATTTTATACAATGTTTCTATTCAAGAAAATGTTACCAGATGAAAATTTCCATGTATTGTTCACACAATTTTAAAAATTAAAATTTTTGGAAGAAAATTGGGAAAATTTTAAAATCCTACTCCTTTTGTAAAAATTAATTTTTTGACCTGAAATGTTTTTATAATATTCTTATGGATGTTCTTAACAACTTTAGGGATCGATTTTAGAATAACTTCATTCGTTTTCGAGAAAAAAAATAAAATTTTGATATACAAGCTAAAAATCAACGAAAAAGCCAACATGTCTTACATTTTATATTTTTTTAAAAAAAGTATTCAGTTTATAGCAAAACGGATCCCTAATTTTATTACATGCCTTATTTTTAACACGCAAGAAGAAAATGGAAGTGATTGGTAAATAATTGTCGAAGGAGTAGCATTTTGAATGCACTAAGGTTTCAAAAAACACAAACTGAGAAAAACCAGTTTAAAGTTTATAATTCTGAAAAAATAATTATTATAAGCTTAATTAAACTTAAAAAACCACTTTAAGATATTAGTTATACGTTTTTCTTTAAAATAATTGCATTTTCATATTTTTTCAACTAACACATTTTTATAAATGATCAACTTTTAGAGAGTACTTACTAATTGCACAAGAAAATTCAAGAAAAACGTCAAAAATTTTTTTTCTGTCACGACAGAAATTTTAGCTGTTTTTCTTCTTATAATATTAAAGTATTACATTTGTACGAAAAGTATATCAGGAATAAGAACTGAAATTATAAAATTATTAATATAAAATGCCTTAATTTAAAAATTTTACATGCACACATTTCATAAGGAAGAAAAATTACATTATTGTATTGCCTCGGAAACATTCTGCTTTTAATACTACACATTCTTTTTTATAGTTATTATTTCTATTTATAAAATAGATTTTTTTTTATCATAACGCATTTTTTAGCTTTTTTTTCTAAAAAGGGTGTGTGGCTGAATTGCCTAGTTTGTTTTCAAATGAAGTTTTATTCACCTTCTAACTTTCCGACATGCACAAGTGATATATCAATCGAAAGATAATAATGCAAAGAATAAAATTAAATGAAAATAAAAAAAATGATAGGTTTGGGATTTTTAGGGTACCAAGTCCTCTTAAATTTCATTTCAATCCGATTCTTTCTTCTTGGGTTGCTATTTTCAATGTTTCTGAGTGTATATAGATACCACCCACACACACATACACACACACACACACACATATATATATATATATATATATATTGTTCAAGTTTTTATAATTTAATCTTAATATATATTATATAATATATATATATATATATATATATATATATATATATATATATGGCTAACTTAATAGTCTTAGAATAGATTAGAAAAATTATATTTTTATTTTACATGTTACATTCAATAAAAAGAAGAAATAGTGTCTATATAAGTAAAATTAACTTATTTTTTTCTTTGAAAATTTTTTAACAGTTTGAAGCAATATAAATTAAATATTTAGCAATTAAAGACTAGTTCATATATTATTAAACAAAATTATCACAATACATTACGATTACAAAACAAAATCATCATATTAAATATAACTACGTTGTTTCAATTTCAAGGTATTGCTATTAGGATCCTTTATGTACAGTAAGTAATTAATAAATGTACTCAAAAGCTCATTAATGTTTTGCATTTTAAATAACCTACTATCGTCCTTTATAAGCGACTAAGGAAGTTATTTTTAAACGAGAGGAAAATAATATTTTTTTTTCATTTGAATAACAATGTCCATCGAAAATGTTTTAAGAAGATTACGGTGCATTCAAGCTACGAAAACACACATACTTAAAAATGTTAATCAACATGAAAATATTCTACGAAACTGATGACATTATTATTTATGTATAAATAATTAAATAAAATATATAAAGCGCAATTGTAGCAAAATAATTTTTTCTTTTCACTTTATCTTACGCGATGATTAAAATTCCTGGGGATTAAATATCTAAAAAAGAATTCGAAAATGGAAATATTGTTACCTTTTTTGTTGTCCTACTTTGTTTTGTCTGTTTAAGCACAAGAAACTAAAAGAATTAGTTCGGAAGTCAAATTGACACAAGTTTCCCTCAGTTTTCTTCGAAAAAGGGTCTTATACTCAGGGTCATTCTGCCCCTTTCTTTTCATTCATAAAACTTGACCGTGCTTTTCATCTCTTTTGTTGTGACTAATCTCTGCCAAAATCTATCTCTTTCAATAGTACCCGAATTCACGTATACAAAGTAGTAACAGTTATAGGAAATTAGTTGAAAGAGAAGGAACCGGATGCCGAAATTCTTCTCTATCACCCCTCCCCCATCACCCATGGGACTAGCGTTGAGAAACACAGCTTTAAATACTAATGAATACTCGTTTAAAAAAAAAAAAAAAACTTTAGGACTCCACAGAAAACGTGAATATTTTGCATACACATTTTTAATTTATTTTCCCTTCGAATTTTTATTCTGACTCGTTTATTTTCCTCATAAACTAGTTAATTTTACAGCCAGTTTGACGCCTCCTAAGGTTGCCACCCCGGACATGGGCCCGGCTTGTCCCCCCCCTAGCGCCGTCCCTGTTAGTGGTTATGGTCACGAGCTCGTGGCTAGAGCGTCGTGGGCTCGAGTCCTGTTGCCACTAAAGACACGACATGTAGATGAGGCCAATTCCTCCCGCTGATGTAGTAGTGAGGAAAGAGGGGTGCCAGCTCAGGTGTCCTCCTCGTCTCTCGACCGAGGTTCAAAATTACGAGGTTTGTGATCAATAGCCCTCTTGTTGCTTTGTAGAGCAACGTTAAACATCAAATGACAATTCCGGAATTTTCACCCACTAAGAAATTATACACTCCGTCACAGTGGTCTTCAAACTGCATTTCACAGAGCCCTGGAGTTCCACGATACATGCCCCGGGGTTCCAAAAGTCACAATAAATAAATCGAAATAAAAAATTATAAGTGTGTATGCAAAATGGATTCACGTTCTCTATGAAGTTTGTATCCTCACAAGAATTTAAAGCTCTCTCTCATTCCTGCCAAAAGAAACTGAAAATTTTATTTCAACATAACTTTATTTTGCAATACTTTTTAAACTTTTATTATAATATAATAAAAGATATATATATATTTAAATATATATATATATATATATATATATATATATATATATATATATATTAAAATGTGTTTTATTTATACATATTACCTAATAGATTGTAAAAATTTTATTATTTACTATCCCGGGTTCCACGAGATAATTGTATACTCGTTAGTACAATGTCTTGCAAAACTAAATAGACTTCCAATGGAAAGTGCACCTTTTGACATTTGTTGGGAAAACCCCTACAATAAGGGAGAGGTAACGATTTATCGACCTATCAATAGATTTGATGTCCAAACTCTAAATTTAAGCAAGAAAAGCTCCTAAATTTTTTGTTGCAAATTCATACAAAATACTCAGTATTCCTCCAAAACATTTTAATGCTATTCAGGACAATGTGTATAAGTGAAAAATATTTCTTGGCATAAGTAGTTACAAAAACAAAGTATAGAAATAAATTAAGCTCAGAATATGTAATACAATTGCAGTTAATTTCAATGGACTTAGACTTCTAACGGTTTGCGTGAAAAAATGAAGGACACATTCTAGTTACTATACATAATGCATGGGTGGGTGAAACCTGGATCACAGATTAATATTATTAATTAGTAAATTATATTAAAAGAGTAGTTTAAAATTTTTAATGATGCAATACTTTTTTTAATTGCCTTTACAAAAAAGTGTGTGTGGGTTCGGCAAAAATACTTTCTAGTTCTAGGGGTTCCACAAAAAGACCTTCTAGTTCTAGGGCAGTGGTGGCCAACCCGTGGCCCCGTAAAGTTGTAACGGGGGCACGCGAAGACATACTGAAAAATTAAAAGAAATTTGAATACATAATAATAAATAATTTCTACAATTTTATTGAAGTAAAGTTGTCTCTGACAAGTCTCAAAATTTAGATCAAAATAATGTGTGTGTGTGTGTGTGTGTGTGAATAAATGTTTTCTGCTATGAACATAATAAAATTAATATTACTCATAACTAGCTGATGTGCACCTATATATAGCATCTGCAAAAGTTAATCCTAATATAGATGACTTGGTAAAAAAAGAAAAGAAAAAAACAGAATATTTCAAAAGCCACATTAAGTAAATACTGATTGTTTAATAATTATTTAAAATTAAACGTTTCAAGTTACTCATTTTTATTTTGTTCCTAACTTAACTCAATTGAACCTGCAAAAAGTTTATTAACAATAAAACCTATATAAAGTTGCCCTTCATCTTATTTTTAAATTTCTTGCATTAAAAAAAAAGGTGCTATTTGCGTAAGAATTCCACAATAAGCCTAACAGTAAAACTTTTTTTTTTTTACTTTTCCATATTTGTTTGATGGAAATGTTGGAGAAGCGGTACTCATAATTATTTTTTAATCAAATTGTTGAACTCTTCTCAAAAAGGTTGGCCACTCGTGTTCTTGGGGTTCTGTGATTAGAAAAAGTTTGAAGACCACTTTTGTGGAATAACCCCACTATCAGTGCTAAAAATAGAGTCCCTCCTCTCCCCCATTCCTCAGTTAACATGTGCAAGTAATTCTTCTTCCAGCCATTCTAAAATTCAAGCAAGAACTAGCAGTCAACTGATCTCAAGGTCACTTGACCGTTGCCTCTCAAAGAATGTCATGGGGAGTGGTTTCTTGACGTATAGCTTAGAGTTACTTTATTTTTACTTTTTTTTTCATGTAAAAAAAGCAAAATCAGTGTTTCTGAAGTGATTTAAGTCGTTATTCGTGTAGCAAAATATTCTTTTTCATAAAATATAGTGTTATTAATGTGTATTTAAGCAGTTTATCTGGTAATTTTATTCTAAAGTAACATTTTAAAACTTTTGTACGTAGATTGCATACACGGGGCGCCATCTGCTGACTTTGTTATAAAACTTGCCAGATATGGCGTCCAAAAATTCTGGAAGCAAGGATATATGTATTATTCGTAATTTAAAAATTTTCTAGATTAGTTCTGACATTTTAAGGCGGATTTGTACGAGCAATTTACTTTCTCAGCAAAAGTTTTACGCCTGAATAATGTGATTTCATTGTACAAAAGTACCGCAACCATTTCGGTACATTTGGCAGTCCCCCTTAAGTCAGTATCATTGTGCTTTTACAACAAAGGTTTTCTTCGAGCTTTGGTCATTGCAAAATCGTTACTGACATCATTGTAATCAATTTCTATTTTGAGTGCATAGCAACATCAAACTGTTAAGCTTTTCATTTTTCATAGATCTCATTTCATTCTACTCTCTTAAGGATAGAAAAGCTTCTTTTTACTGTACAGTTAGTCGCGGGAGGAGTCAAGTAAATTCTCATTGCGATTTCTGCATTTAGGAAGGTCATTTCCAACTTTTTTTTTTTGGCGCAGGAAGAGATTTGTCTTAACATTTTTTCCCCTACTTTCATATACATTTCGATATGTTGACACTCTTCTTCATCGATGTCTTTGGAATAGCTTAGAGCCAAGTATTTCGCCTATTTTGTTCCATCTCCTAGCTCCTTTTTATGAAGATTTCTGAATATCTATAACAGGGGAAACCTTTTAGCTGTTGCGTGCCAAATCAATGTACCAATATGATTCAACGTGCCACACACTAAGACATTGTTTAAACTTTAATGCGAACCATGTGATTGCTCCGCTTTACTTTCTTATCGCAAAATCAGGGGTATCATTTGTAATTTTCAATTTGACATGATTATTAGCATTCAGTTGTCAAACAATTTCTTTGCGGACTCGAAATATCTTTTTCTTAGATATGTAGAACCGACAGCGAGAATCAGAGTACATGCGATTTTCTCTCTTCAAACAATTAAATCTCTACAGCAATGACATTCGAATAATTTAAAAAATAGCTGTAAATTTAACTTTAGAGCTATTTTCAGATTTCTTTGTAATTCTGTAAATATCTGTAATTCTGAAGATGTTTGACAAATAAAATGCATTACAAATTTGTCCACTTCCATCCACTCAAAAATTGAGAAATTTGTGGAGTAGTGCTGAGTGTCATTGAAAATCGTACTGCGTGTCACATGTGGCACGCGTGCCATAGGCTGCCGACCCCTGAACTAGAATCTTGTGTTAAGAGCTTCGTAGTGATGGCATACGCTCGCTTTTTCTCTTTTTGGCCCTCAAATCTTTTACGCCCTAGGCACGTGCCTAGTGTGCCTAAGGCTTAGATTGATAGCACGGCTCTGTAAAATCACGTTGGGGAAAAAAATCACAGTAATATTGTAGAATTTACGGTCACAGTGAACACCGAGGATGTGATGGAGGGTGTCAACAAAGGTGTTTCTAAAATGAAAATGTTTCAAAAATGAAAAACTTGCTATAATTTTTATGGATAGAATAAAAAAAAAAGTGTTGTGCAAGTGTTTATGGTGAGTCAAAGTTAGGTGACATAATTTTTTCAAACCCTTACTCAAACAAACTATGTAAAGTTTAGCTAAACTAGCAAATCCTTTTGCTCCACTAGTGATTGGGATTAATAGCAAGCCTATGTAAGATCACGGTAGTGAAAAAAAAATCACTGTAAAATTGAGGTCACAATATTTAAAAATGTGATGGAGGATGTCAATGTTCCACATTTTCAAGAATATATTAGTGATCACTTAACCAAGTGATATAGATATTTTTTTAAAATTTTTTCCCAGAACTTATATAACCACCCCTTTCACTCAGTGCCCTCTTGACGTTGAATTACGGGAGACAGTATATAAAATTAAAAATTACTTCTGGTAATCTATAAGTAAAAATTTATCTTATTTTTTCAAATTATTAAATATTCTATTCTATTTTAAAATTAGAATATTTAATTCTAATTAAATATTCTATATTCTAATTTCTTATAGATAAAATTGTTTTATGATACTCAAAAGCATAGTAATTTTTTAAAGGCAAGGATTATTATCACTTTTATTTACGTAATCGAATTTATAAAAATAGGAAAGATATTAATTTAGGATAATATTTAAATTGTAAGGTATTCTCCCGTGGGTGTTGCCATACTTCTAAGTAGTATTCGTGACCTAGATGTGTTGGAGTGAATGAAGAGCCAGGCGTTGCCATGATCTTAATATATCTTTATTAAGATTTTAACTTAAACACTAATAATGATAATATTTATATTTTAACTTAGCGGATCTGAGGTGAAAAAACACATAATATGTATTACCAAATAAGCGCGACTTTAATCACTATATTCCCGCCTAATCCTAATCTCAACTTGTACACAGTTCCTAATAGATAACAGAATTATCCTACCTTAATCTCTTGTTTAACCATAATCCTCTCGGATCCTAAATATCTTTTGTTTATTTCGCTTGGAATAGTATCCACTTTGACTTGATAGTTCTGTCACGGATAGCTTCAGACTCAAATGACGGCTTCTTTCTCTTCGTTCAGTTCACGCGCTTAAACTCAGACTAGCATAATCACTTCCCAATAGGTCATCCATTTACGTTAAATTTCTGCTATTTAAAAGGTTTCTAATTTGCATATTCACGCTTCGCTTCTGGATTTGGTTGGAAAGAATTTGCCTTTTTCGGTCCCAAAGAACCCAAGAAGAGTTTTTAGTAGAAAACACGATGAGCCCATCACAAAGTTATAACAATTCTCGTAAATAATACAAATGTAATTTATAAAAATAGGGTAATACAATTGTATGCAAAAAAAATTTAAAGGGTGAATTATTTGTAAAGAAAAGAAAGGATTATTAGGAATTGTAAGGAATTTCCGAAATGTCTAATCATGGCTTTCTGTAAATTTATTTTGCGGTAAAACAGATTCCTTTATAAGTTATGCCTCAGCCACACATCTGATAAGATTATTAAGCAATCCTTAAAATAACTTTAAAATTCCTAATAAGATATTAAATAAATAATAAAAATTAGTATGGACACTGCAAAATGTCTTCCTTATCCCAGTGGTTCTCAAACTCTGCCCCCCATAGGGGTCGTGATAAACATACTTGGGAGCTCGAGCATTTGAAAAAGTTAAAAATAAAATTTACTAGTTTATTGAGGGGAAGTAATGGGGGGAGCTTGGGTAGAAAATATTAAAAGTTTGAGAAGCCTTATACACAAATTTGTGTTAAGAAAATATAAATCATAATTGAAAATTAGGGTTTCCAACCATGAATTTTCAGTACAAAAGATTGGAATCATATGTTTTATATTCAAATTCATTGTTAAGATTATTTACTATTCAGAGTAGTAAATTTCCTGTTCAACAGAAAAGTCAATGTCCATACACACCCATACACAGTTTCGATAATTCACCTAAATTAACATTTGATAAATATAATTTAGAAGCAAATCATGGGTATGATTGAATATTTTTCTGGATGTTTTAGCTTTCACCTTTCTTTCGTTTTCACAGCTTCGAGAATGATGAATTTAATTATAAGTGTAAAATAAGATGTTTTGTATGAGCTCCCCGTTTTTGTTTCCTAATGGAAGCCCGGAGATATCTTGATCAGTGTGCATAATTTGGAACTAAACGGATACTTAAAAAATAATATAAAAAGAATTTCTTAAGAATCCGAAATAATTTTACCTACTCTTAGCTCAGAAAATAATAAAAATTATTTCGCTAATGCTCCTTTTTTTTCTACTAGGAAGGAAAGAAAACAATCCTACACAACTGATAAAACCTTTGAAGAACGCTATAATACCCGTAAAGCATTAGTAAATAATGTGTGTGGCTCAACCATTCCCGAGTTTGATCCTCAATCATATTTTTTACAATCTTAGGCTATTGAAGATTCAAAAAATAAAAATATGACTCCAGCAGGAAAGAAAAAAAATTTACAAAAGCTTATATATATCTACACTATTAAAATTCATAGGTAAACAAACATATCTATGTAGGTATGTAGGTATATAGGAATGTAGCCCAAATTTCTCTCGAACCACAAGACGCAGAAACTCGCCGAAGGTACCAAAATTTCGGGAATGATCCGAGGAATCTGTTTTGACATTTTATGTACCGATATTCCAATTAGTTAAAAAGATATTAACTAAAAACCTTAAAACGCATTAAAACGCATAATTAGTACCATGTCTCACGGCCAGGGGAAAATTCGGAACTTTTTTTTTTTCAGAGGTTTTTAAAACACGATCTAATTTTTTTCATGAAACTCACACAAAAAATAATTACAGATTCGTAAAGATAATTATTTCGCCACGATATGCTATAATTTATTTTACAAAATAATTATATTTTGTATTTTTTACGATTTTTTTTAAAATGAGTCGAAATCGGTTCCTTTTTTTGAATACGAATTATAAGTTGTTCCACTTGCACTTTCTTTCGCGTTAATGAAAAAAATATTTTACACTAAAAAAGTTAATGCTTTTCTCTTTTAGAATCAGTCATTTAAAAAATTAAATGTCAAAAAGTTTTTTTTTTTACGATTTTTCAAAAAATACTCAAAATTTTATTTAAATACTTAATAACTTTTTTATTTATAGAAATAATCTCACGAAACTCTTTTCCGCGTGTAGAACAACATTATACATAATCTGTACAAAGATTGATAAAATATCTTAAAAATTACGGTTTAAAAAAATATGTTTTTCAATTTTTTTCCCTTTTGCGATAAATATGTAAACATTACTTTTTTTAAAAGTTTTTTGTTTAAAAATTACCGTTGTTTTCAATCGATATATGAAGTTTGAAAGCATTAACTTAAAAATGAAGCCCGAAAACCAATTAAAACTTTTAAAAAAAGATCAATTTTACAATAACTCTGAGTTTGACGGCGAAAACCTGTTTGGCGCAAGAAAACTCTTTTTCTACTCAGCCCTCGACGTTTGATGAAAGGTTACACTAGAAAAGAAGGTGCGCCTATATATAAATATTGAAAATCACCAGATTTGGCGAAATTGAAAATAATCTCACGAAACTTTTTTCCGTGTGTAGAAAGATATTAACCGTAATCTGTACAAATATTGAAAAAATCACTTAAAAATTACGGTTTTTTTTTTAAATTGTGTTTTTCGCCTTTTCTCCTTTTTGCGAGAAATATTTAAGCACTATTTTTGTTGCATTTTTTGAAGGTCAAAATTAAAATAAAACATCAAAATGTTTTTATCAGATCGTTTTTTTTTAATGTTTTTTTCAGTACATGTATACAAATATATATATCTAGGCTTTCCCCCATACTGTTTTTTTCTAACTTATATATATTTATATATTTAATCAAACATTCAAACGTTCAGAAAAAGGCAATCGTTTCAATAGTTATCTGTAAATTTTTCTTTTATTAATTACGTATAGAAATTTGATTTTAATAAATATATATGTTTTTTTAAAAGAATTATTTCTATTATTTCATTACTAAATGAATTCTTTGTTAATTAAAAGTACATCGTCTATTATTTTGGATCAAAATACATTTTAGGGACATTTTTAAGCTAACTATATGTAACGATTGATTGATTCAAGAAAATCTGAAATTTATTTTATTATTTTAGATTCTTAGAAACTAACTATTATTAAAAAATGACGAACGTCTTTTGTTTTAGTCTTAGCATCAGAATCGTTTTCTATTTATTGCTTCACATTAATAATTTAAAATTCTAACACAATATTTTTTTTATAAGTAGATAGATTATAGGAGGATAGAATATTAATTTTACACTAAAACAAACCGTGTTCGGGCTATAGAGAGGGGAAAGAAACCTGTCTTAAATCAAAAATAAGTGGAATGGAACAAATTTCGAAAAAGGGAAATTTTTTGACATAATTTTAGAAATCACTCACATTGTGCGCGTACAAACACATACACAGAAATACTGGTGTCACGAGGAAAAGAGAAAACCCGAGCAACGCTGGGCTAAGTGGTTGAGGGGGAAGGGGTGGAAGTCATTTTGAAAATGAGTATTAGAAGTTCTCTGATTTTGTGAAAGAAAGGGAACATTTATAAAAGTAGAGATAGCCCGTGCAACGCCGGGCCATGCAGCTAGTATATAAATATTTTATTCCAAATAACTAAGAAAAAATACACTCTGTCGCAAAAAAATATATGCACCCAGAAGAAATTGAGCTACATTCACGAAATTTGGTATGCATGTAGTGTATATGAAAATAAACAAATGATTAAAAATTCAGAACAAAATATCATTTTATTAAGCGGTTACAGCTTGCAAAAGGTTGAAAATCAGTAAGTAGTAAAGCCACCTCTGGCACCTATACAAGCCGAAATTCGCGGTGGCATCGATTCAATTAGATCACTTATGACCCCCTGTGGAAGATCCTGCCATAGTCTTTGCATCTGCGCAGTTAATTCTCCTGTATCTCGGGACGGCTGCAGTTGCCTTCCCAACGCGTCCAGACATGCTCTATTGGCGAAAGATCTGGTGACCTGGAAGGCCATGGTAGGACGTCATATCCTTGAAGACATTGTTGGGAGAGTCGCGCAGTATGTGGACGAGCATTATCTTGTTGATAAATGGCACCTGGGCGACTTGATAGCATGGGTAGCACAATCGGCGTTAAAATATCGTCCACGTATCTGCGAGCTGTCAAAGTGCCTTGAAGGACCACTAAAGATGATCGTGTGTCCCAAGAAATTGCTCCCCACACTGTCACACCTTGTGAAATTGCTGTATGCCGCTCGACAATAAATGCCGGATCGGACCGCTGGCCGGTGCGCCTCCAGACACGTGTGCGGTGGTCATCAGCACTGAGACTGAATCGGGATTCATCACTGAAGATGACACGTCTCCAGTCTGTCACACTCCAAGTTGCCCGAGGTCGGCAAAAATCCAGTCGACACTGCCTATGATGTGGGGTCAGTGGTAAGCGTCTTAGCGGACGTCGGCTCCTCAAGCCAACTTCGGTCAGTCGTCTCCTTATGGTTTCTCTTGATGGCACTGGATGTCTGGAAGGAGGTAAGTGGCGTTGAATCGATGCTAGCGACGTTGTTGGTGCCGAAATGGCCACTCTTCTGATTGCACGATCCTCGCGATCATTTGTGTTCCTGGGACGTCCTGACCCTCCGCGACGGTACACTCTACCTTCTGTGATCCACTGTTGCCAACACCGAGCAACTACCATATCGCTCTGACCGAGGTGGCGGCCGATACGTCTATTCGACCAACCTGCTTCTCTGAGGCCTATTATACGGCCCCTATCAAAGTCCGTCAGCTGCTCGTACTGCCGCCGGTTACGTCTTAGAGGCATCCTAAGTCTCAATATCGTCTATCAAAGTCATCAGATTCGTTTGGATAGCCGTACGGCGCTCGTACTCATGCTTTTAAACTCTCCCAGTTGCGCAACTAATATGCGCATAGCACACTTAGCCTTGTCTCATTGGCTTCGAAATTTTAATCATTTGCATATCTCTTACCAGACTACATTCTTGCCGAGTTTCGTGATTGTAGCTTGATTTCTTCTGGGTGCATATATTTTTTGCGACAGAGTGTATTTTAAAATATATATTAAAGAAAAAAAAAATTGAATTTACTTTAAATACTTTAAAAAAAAAAGTCCTTTTCAGGGTAGGGGGATATTAACTCTTTATCTCTCTCTACCGACGATACTTATAAATACCACTCATTTTAAAATTACATAGAATAACCATTCTTACGAATACTCTGACGATACTTAGCAGGAATATTCTTTTAAATCCACTGTTCTAAGATATATGGCAGCACGGGTTCTAAGATCAGTATTTTGGCGGGGAAGGCGAATAGTTTTATAGCAGAAATTGCGTTTTCAGCGCATTGCGAAGATTGTCACTTTTGTTCCGAAAAAATAGTTAATGTCAAAAGGTAAATGTATATATTTTTTTGTATGTTAATGAAGACCTTAGAAAACGCGATTTGACTATTTATTTTAAGTGAACAGTGTATATCCCTTTAAGACGCCGAATTATTTTTATCTTCAAATCTTAAATTCTTCTGGTTATCAGTACTATATGGACCTTAATGACATTGGTCCCGTCCCCTTCCTGGAACGTAGACGGTACCCCCACGATCGTGTGGGCTGGGCGTTATCTGTGAAACAGATCACCCATGACATTTTACGAGTTGTACATTTTTAGCTCTAAATTGATAGAAGAAACAATCTTAATTCAACTAAAATTGTTACAAATAAGGAAATTATTGATATATAATTAACTCTTTTATTAATTCATCATTTATTTACTGCAAAAAACTTTTTTTTACAAGTATAAATAACTACGCTGCATTTTTCAATTTTTCACATGTTTTCGAACTGCTTTCGTAATTTTCAAATCTGCACTTGCGAGGCTTTGAAATATCATCAACACATCAAAAATGGCTGTACATGTCAAGCCTTTTATCCTGGAATGGCCAGGATAAGAGGCATGGCATGTATAGTAGGTGGATTATAACGCTTCAATCTTTTTGAGATTGGAGCTACAACACTGTTATCTTCATCATCAGTTAAAATACCTTTGTTAGTAAGTGGAGAAGCTGATAACGCTTCAACTATCTCTAACTTAAATTTTAAGCGATTCATTTTGATTTTTAGAGGAATTTTACACTTTAAGTTTTTCTGCTTTATAGGCACATTACAGTTAAGAGACAGATAATAAGACTAAAATACTAACAACTCAACTCTTTATTTACTACGAAAAAAACTACATTTTGTACTTGATAGTAGTAAATGTTTTAGCTATACGTGCAACTCAAATTAAAGTAACATTAATATGCAGATTAGATGAAAAGTTGCTGATATAAGGGTTGTAAGATGTTACTTTTAGCAGAATAAATGCTGCTGTGGAGTCATCTGGTCAACAGTCTGGAGTCAAAACGGTTTCTAAGCGAATCTTTAATGTTATTCATCTCCGAAAATAATGACACTCAGGCGTAGGTAGATGAAAATATGGTTAAAAAAGCATCGTCCAGCTTTTTCAAACTGTTAAACGTGTGTGGAATCAAATTCCATGTTTTCAAAATTTCATTACAAGCATTTTTACTTATATTGCTTGTTAATATTTCTGTTTCAATCAGTTTCAACTTTCTCCTGTTCTCAACAATTTTTTGATTCCATGTTGAACTAGACTGGAAATGAATCAGTTGCATTTAAAATGTTTCAATTTCCAACCAATAGAATTAGGACAAGTTCAGTTTATTAAATGAAGTCACATCAAGGTACATAAAAACTTGAGCATTTCCAATAATTCTTTGAACTGAGAAAATCTCGCTGAAAACTTCGACCTATCACACTCGCATTTGCTCGTTATACTTCATATTGAACTTTGTTATTTTGAATTAAAAGGCAAACCGTTTTGACCGACCAAAATATTGTGTCGTGTGTCATCAATGGCACGCGTGCCAATGGTTCGCCATCCCTGCCCTATACCGATATCGAATGCAAGTAGATGACGAATGCTTCTGGTCATCAAAATACTGCACGCAGAACTGGGAATCGTCTGAAAAGACGAAATTGTGCCACTTCTGCTTCCAGCTTTGTCGTTCGGTTCATGAATCGCTGTTTCTCTCTATGCTGCATTGTCAAAGGAAGTCGAAATAATAGTTACCCTGAAGACAGTTCACGCTGCTGCAAACGTCGTCACACCGTAAGAGCGGATACTGGGTGTACTGCAAACATGCCTATTCTCTGCCTAATGGTCCGTGATGTGGTTACACGGTTCTGCAGAGCTGACCTCTCAATATGTTTGTCCTCTCTGATGTTAGTCATGGCAGGGGATGGACTCTACAAGTCGTTCAGTATGATCCTCAGCAACCTATGGTTTCCATATTCGAATGACAGTGATTGGATTTCGACCAGTGCAAAGGGCCACTCTCACACTCTACAGACACACACTCTCAAAAGGCATCGATCATGCCTCTATCGAATTTCGACACTTGTTGATAAACATTTATTCTTATTCGAGGCATAACACATTATTCTGAGCAAACTATGACATTACGAAGAGCTTTCTGTGAAAAAAACACTACAATCTATTTTAAATTGCAATAAAACAACGATGTATTATTCGATTGACATGAATTTTTTTTTATTCGAAAGATAATCTTGTGGCATTTTATTTTAATAATTATTTCTGGCATATGACTGCCTCGGCTGGCTTGGATGTAGTCCAATCTGGACGTCCAATTTTCGATGACATTTTCCAACATTTGTGGCCGTATATCGGCAATAACATGGCGAATGTTGTCTTCCAAATGGTCAAGCATTTGTGGCTTATCCGCATAGACCAATGACTTTACATAGCCTCACAGAAAATAGTCTAGCGGTGTTAAATCACAAGATCTTGGAGGCGAATTCACAGGTCCAAAATGTGAAATTAGGCGGTCACCAAACGTATCTTTCAATAAATCGATTGTGGCACGAGCTGTGTGACATGTTGCGCCGTCTTGTTGGAACCACAGCTCCTGGACATCATGATTGTTCAATTCAGGAATGAAAAAGTTAGTAATCATGGCTATATACCGATCACCATTGACTGTAACGTTGTGGCCTTCATCGTTTTTGAAGAAGGATTCCACCAGCCCATAAAGCGCACCAAACAGTCAGTTTTTCTGGATGTAACGATGTTTCGACATACACTTATGGATTAGCTTCACTCCAAATGCGGCAGTTTTGTTTGTTCACGTAGCCATTCAACCAAAAGTGCGCTTCATCGCTAAACAAAATTCGCTTATGAAAATCGGGAACAACGGCAATCTCGTTTTGGGCCCATTCGACGAATCTAAGCCTTGCTTGATGATCGTTTTGATGAATTGCCAAACCAAACTGAGAATAAATCACTTGACAGCTGTTAAATCGGTCGCCATCTTGGAAAGTAATGCCAACTTAAACTTCTATACCTGGAAAAAAACACTCTTTATATTTAGATTTTTAGTAAATGGTTTTTAAATGTGGCAAAATGTAAAACATAGCTTACAATTGAAATATAATACATTGTTGATAAAATTTGATGTTGGTTGCAAAAAAATACTGAAATACTGGATTCGTAGATGTGTGGTACCCCAATTGCAATAGTTGATCGATTGCAATAAATTTGGTACAACACCATTTTCAATAGTTTGTCCGAAAAAATCGAAATTTATTTTGCATATTTTTCAATTTTCGTATTATTCTATTCTTTATGTTTTAATAGTAAATTGTTTCTTCAAGAAGCTATATTATTGGCTAATATTTATATATGTGGTTGTTTCGGTCATCAGTGGTTCAATCAATCAGTGAGGGGTGAAAATCATTGGATGAATCGTGGTAGAAAGCTTTTATATCAATCAACGCTCATATCATCACAATTATTAGACTCAATTTCAATTCAGTAAATCATCGAAGACAAGTGTAATATTAAATAATAAGTTTAATGGAATATATATGGAGGGCGTCTGCACTAGGTCACGTACAGAAGATCTCTGGTGTAAACAAAGCAGGTTTTTACAAGCAGCGCCCTCTATCCTGATGGGGGTTCTAATAGTGGTAATTTAGTTAAGAAAAAAAAATACAGCATTATGTAACAAAATTTGTTCCAAAGAAAAAGAAAACGTATTTGTCCATTTATATATTAACATATGCTTTGTGAAGAGATCTAAGGATGTAGATTCATAATAAAATAAATTCTCATCAGTAGACTGGCAATATAAGTAGCTCAAACTGAGTTACATAAGAAAAAAAGTAAAATCTGTGACCTCTGCTTATTAACAGAATTCTTCTCATCTGTACTTGTCAAGATTGACGTATGGGGGATCCAGTTGTCCAGATGTGACATTGTGTCTACGAAAAAAGCACCGCTGTTTCTTCCTTGTACCTGGAGCATAACATATGTGAACTGTCCCGGATAATGTCTTTGACGTCGCCACATCTTTTTCTTTCGCCCACCTACAGACGATTGTTCGTCAAAACGCTCTATAGGAAGATAGCTTTGAGGAATAGCCCCTTTGTGTTGGGATCCCCTCGCATATTTGTGACGCAGACAACTTGAATGGTGAGTAATGTCATCAGGGCGAGACGAAGATGCACCCTCAGTGAAAATGGGACAATACAAGTTATAGCCTCCAGATGGTGAACACGAGGCCGTTTGTAGTGGCGATCAAATGTATCTGCCTTTTGTCTCCACTCACCAATGGAGTAGCTGACAGTGTGGAGAGCCGGGTGCAGATGTATTACACCCGCCAATTATAGATGATTGGAGGCGTGAAAGGGATCCGCCCATGGAGTTTATAGGGGTAGGCTCGGAAGTGGACAGAACTCTCGATCTCCTTTCATTGACGGAATTTCTTAACTCTACAAATTTTGAGTTTGCGGGGACATCCGCCCCTCAAGGACCAAGGGAAATGGACTCTCGATCTCTTGCCTTTTACGAAATAACTTCGCTCTGAAATTTTGGGTTCTTCGAAGACTCTCGGTTGAGTTTGCTGGGCAGCCGCGCTGAAGGACCTATTGATGAACTTTGGCAAATGGTGGAATACGGATTGCCGAAGTCAGCGGCACAACGGCTGGCCTACATAAACTAAAATTGAACAAGAAATTTTCCACAGCGAAAGGCTGTAAATTTTAATAATTTAATACTGAATATTCTTTTTTATTATTTACTCCAGAAATAAAATGTCTTTTTGGCAATTAGATGTATGCCCCCCCTCTTCGACGCTACCATGTCACGATGCTACAAAGTAAATCTTTCTTTAAAACTTTGACTTCTGTGAGGCGTATAGTCGTTGATACTTATAACAACAGACTTCCCTGTGATCTTTCATGTAAATAATAGGGGTTATATATGAGATAATATATTTGCTTCGCTTTGTTTCTTGGATGGGGAGGGGTAAAAATATAACAAAATGAGCAAAACATTCTCAATGACATTCCGAGATTATATAGTCCAAATTTTTTTATTTCATTAAGTCTTAAAAATAACTAAAGGTATTAATTTTTATAGGCACACACAGTTTAACTTTTTTATTTTGTTAAGAGTTAGTTTAGAAAAATTCGACTTTAATTTTTAAACTTCATAGATATCAATCCTAATTAGTGATATTCTAGAACTTTTTCTTTTAATTTTTCATATTTTTCAATATTTTTGAGTGTTTTATAATTATATAAGTTAAATCAGCTGGTGTACTGGCATTTCATTTTTAATTAATGCGATTTTAAACTAGCTGTTTTCAAAAGAATAGCTTAATCTTTGAAATAAGTACTGACATTGATTTAAATTCCTATAAAATATATTAAAAACTTAAATATTTATAATTTAGTAGATGACATTACAGATTTAAAGTAAAATGTCATTTTTCAAATTCGTTGGATCTCACTTAAAATAAAACATTTTTAAAAGGTTACTATGCTAATACAAATTACAGATAAGAAAATATATTAATTTTAGACTATATGTATTATTTCATTACATTAAAGAACAACAAATGACTAAATTAGAAAAGGCATTTGAAAGTATAGAGAAAAAAATTAATGCATATAAAAAACATATTAAGAAATAAACACTTTTTCCTCCAGGATGTATAAATAATTCTAAGGAAAATAAATACCATTATTATACAATGAATTATCAACTTTATGTAGATATTCTCTAATCTTATCTAGAATTACAAACAGTTGAAAATATACATCTCTAATAACTGGAAAATAAATATCGTAATATTTTTGTTTGTTTCAGGTATCATTTTTCCTCGTCATATTTCGTTTATATCCAAAATCTATTTCAAATTGCGGAAATTATAACTGCCAGCTTTTCAAAAAATAGTTGCACCTTTAAAATTTTACTTAGTCATCACTTTTCAAATTTTCATGATTACAACATAATTCTCTTTCTAATATTTTCTATTGTTTTACCACAAATACGGAATTATTCATTAATATAGAAAACTATTTTTCAAAATCCTTATAATAGCCTTTTTTTCAGTATTTAAATCTATATATTTCTTCAATCAATCTTTCTGTTTAAATTCTGTTACACTCGATGTACTTTTATAACTTTACTAGCTGGTATACCCGTTCTTCACACGGATGAATTGAAAATTAAACAATACAAATTGAAGGATAAAGAAACTTTTAATGAATTAATTTATGTAAATTGCAAATTTAAAAAAAAAAGAAGAGCTTTTGCATAACTCAGCTGAACAAAAAATCTTATTTGTTAAATTTTAAGTCTGTAGGCATATGCTGGTAAAAGCGATTTTTTTTCATTCTTAACGCCCCTTTGACTTCCTTGTGGATCGATTTTTGAAAAAACCTTCCTATGCTGATATCTGCACAGCAAAAGTAACATTGTCAAAAATTTTGTGCAATAAATGCTTAAAATAGTGTAAATAATTTATAACTGGATGTGTAATATGTTACAATTACTTTCTGATGTATGTGTTTTATGTTAAAATTGTAATATTTGCAAGCAACACCGTTCCTTATATACTGCTCAAAATAATTAAAGGATATTGTGGTTTTAGGTGGATCTTGTGGCTGGGAAACTTTTTAGCTGATTGATACATGGTCGACAGACGTAGTAGGTTATATGAGAATAAATTACACAAGTTTGGCAGAAAAAAATGCATTTTATTGCCCATTTGTGTACAAAAGGAAAAAAACACAATTTGTGCATATGAGAAAAAAGAATAAGAAAAGGTGTTTTCTTCAAAGGAAATCATTTTCAGTAGGAAGTATGGTTTCCACGGACGGCCAGCAACGTTGAGCACCTTTGAGGCATGGAGTCAATGAGGCTATTAATCACGAGTTGGGGTATTCTGTCCCACTCTTCCAGATGAGCTCTTGCCAATTCTTGGAGAGTTTGTGGATGTGGTTGGCGGCCAGCAACTCGTCTTCCTAGAGCATTCCAAAGGTGCTCTATTGGATTCATGCCTGGAGAACACGCTGGCCATTCCATTCGTACGATTCCTTTCTCGAAAAGGAAATCCTCCACCAGGTTAGCACGATGTGGCCTGCAGTTATCGTCCATTAAAATGAAGTCATCTCCGATTGCTGCAGCATAAAGGACTACAATAGGTCTGAGAATCTCATCCCTATATCGGCGAGCAGTTAGAGGTCCATCTCGAATGATGTAGAGGTCTGTGCGCCCGTCAATGGAGATGCCACCATACACCAATACTCCCCCACCGCCAAATCTGACACTTTCGTGCACGAACGCAGGATTATTCCTACTGCCACGGTCCATCCAGATGAAAATACGTCTATTAACCGGATGAACAGAAAAACGGGACTCGTCAGAAAAAAGAACATTGCTCCATTCATTTCTCCTCCAGTTCACATGCTCGGTTGCCCACTCCCTGCGGTCGCGACGATACTTGATGTTAGTCTAACACATACCATCGGTCGGCGAGTATACAGACCTACACCATAGAGCCGGTTTCGGACAGTCTGAGTTGAAACCGTGGTGCCAGTAGCCGAGCGAAGGTGTTGTTGGAGAAAAGTAGCGTTCATATTTCGGTGTCTCCGAACCGTTAACACTAAATAACGATCTTCATTGGGCATTGTTGCCCGTCTACGACCTTGTCCTGGTTTCGACCTGCACTTCCAATCTCCAAAAAACGGTTCCAGATCCTGGAAATCACACTTTGTGACACTCCAATGGCTTGCGCTACTTCGGCTTGAGTTTGGTCCCCTTCTAACCTACCAACAACTCTCCAAGCTTCTGAATCGGTTAAATGACTTCGTTGAGACATCGAACTCATCGAAACAAAGCAGTCACTGAATGCCGATCATCCTTGTCTTCATTTCAGTTGAAAGTCAAATTTCATTCGCTGCCGCTGAAGCGACGTTTTTGACGTCGAACTCAAAATTAGCATACTCCACAGTTTGAAAATCAGAAAAATTTGCATTTGCGATTCTCTTCTTCCATTTTCGGCAAAAAAAATTTCGCTTATATCTTTATTTTATATAAAACTTACAATATCCTTTAATTGTTTTGAGCAGTGTATCATGATGGCGATTCAATAGAAACATAGCGAAATGTTGGCGATAGAGCCAAGTTGGCTACATTTTTGGTGACCATGTTGGCAACTTGGCGATTGATTGAATGGTGTAAAAGTTGACATGCTGTGGCCCCACCTGGAGGGGAGCTGCAACAAAGAGGATAGCACAAAAACCTTCTCATAAAAAAATACATGTACATGCCAGTTTTCCTGGTGATCGGTTGAACGGTGTTGGAGTGAAGCGAAGCCATACATACGAACATCCATTTTTATATAGAGAGATTGTACCTCTAAGTTGTTGATTCGTCTATTTTAATTTAATTAATTTAGTAAGAATTAGTTAGTATTAGTTAGTTTGAAGTAACGCTAAGGCTGTTTGCGACAGCAATGCAAAAAATGCAAACTTTATGCTTAAAAATGCAATCACTATTTTGGCGATAATGGTTTACACATAAAAGATAGATATATGCTGTCGAGGGCTTTTTTGTATACGTGATTATATACGTGTAACTCTAACGGTTTTTGCAGCACATGCCAGAATAGCTTACAGATGGCAGGATTTTTGCCTCCTTACTTGACATTTATCGTTATATTTTGAACACTTCACACAATATCTTAATAAATTATAGTCTATGTGTTATTCTGACGTATAAGCTATATTATGGTAAAGTTTCATTAAAATCCATTTAGTTGTTTTTGCGTCAAAGAGTTTCAAACATTCACATATACAAACTTTTGCGATTATAATATTAGTAAGGATTCTCATTTTCGAATATCGGCTTAAACTTCTTAAATGAATAATATTTATTGTGATATAAATTTGTTAATAATTTACTTTGCTCAGATCTATCTGGAATTCTACTTTCTGGAACTAGTGACATATCCGAATAGGAATTATATAATTTTTTTGGATACTTTAAATCAACTGCTAATATACATCTCGTTTCTGAATTATCTGGTATTTTAGTTAAATTTTCTACATATTTTTAAGCCATTTTAAACCAGAAATCGGTTAATATTGAAAAATAGTCCAACCATATATAAATTATTAACATTTAACCCTTTAACGGGCACACAGCTAAAATACAATTTTCTGTGATAAAGTGCTTGATAAATGTAATGTTCTCATCCTCTATAAACATTATTTAGTCACCAAAAAAAAAATCTAACAGTGGGTTTTTTTTCCCTGGGTGGTGGCTAGACGTTATAGCCACTGCGCATTTAGGACATTTAACTTACTTTTCAGGACAGAAATAATGATTCATATTGCAATAAACTTTTTTATGAAAAAATAACATTTATGTAATAACTATTTCAATAAAAATTAAATACAAAGTATAAGTGTAATTTAATAATAATAGAATAATTGTACAGCATAGAATATATATATATATTATATATATATATATATTTATATATATAATATATATATACTTACTTAGAATATACATTGAACTTGGTATATATCCACATTTTATATTTTATTTAATTTTAGTATGAAAAGTTAGAAATAAAGTCTTATTCTTGAGAATTTAAATTAGTTATTTCCAAAATTTGATGAGCTATTTACTGTGGAACTTAATAATATGCAAACGTTTTCTCCGAGCAGGAATGCTGTATTGAAAGATTTTAGAACCCGAGAATCTTATACCCCGTATTGTAAACAAAGTTTGTTTATATTTCCCACCCTCAACACTCTCACTTTGCTCAAGGCTCTCTCTCGAGTACAGGAAAAGCGAAAATTTCTAGGTCATTTTTCTGTTCTAGGTGGGCAGTGGATAGAGCCTCTATCCACATGTTAAAGGTTTCCAAAAACCTAAATAAAACCTTTTTTATTGTACAATTGTTTAATTCATTCAGATCAGAGAAAAGTATACTTAAGACATGTCGAATTTTTTTTCAAATATCAGAAATTTTTTTTATAGTAATCAAAATACAATTTGTAGATTTACACCGAGAAAAACTGTTTTTAACTACCCATCAGAGAACATGAAATGCAAAAAAGGTACCGTGCTGCCATCCGTATTAATTTTTATGCGTTTTAGCTTCAAATAACGCATATAAATAGACTAAATATCCAACACCAGCTTTGAGAATTTTTTTTATATGTGGCTAGACTTATTAGCCACTGCCCATTATAGGGTTAAATAGATTAAGTAAATAGATTCTATATTTTATCATTATATTTTTCATTTACTATTTTTTATATTTACTTTTTCTTATCTGTTACAACATTGAGATATATTTCTTCTAGTTTCTTTTTCATTAAAATTACATCATAATCACTTTTATTCTAGTTTAATCTTACATTTTTAACATCGGATCTCCAAAAAATCCAGAATCTGTAAAATACCAAGCAGGACCTAATTCATTAGGTTTCCTCTCCGAAATGTTCAAATATCAAATAAAATTAATTTTAAATTTGACCTCTTAATTTTTCCTCTATTAGTTCTTACAAGTATTATTTTGTAGAGTTATGATATGAATTGTTATAATTTTTTAAAATGATTCAGTTATAATATTTGTTCATTAGTATTTTTATGGTAGAATTTTCTCTTTTTAAGTTCTGTTAAATCGTTCAATCATAGCTCCTTTTCTTTCTACATTTTCTGTTGTGAATCAATGAATATCATCATATTTAAATAACTTCTCAATATATTTGTGTATAAATTCGGTTTCTTTATTTGTATGAAGTTCTTCGCGAGCACCCTTACTCAAAATACTCTTAAAAGCTTTAGTTACTTCTTCCGTTTTTCTTTAAATGGGTATAGACCAAATATGTTTATTAGAGTCAACATATAGCTTGTATCATTATTATACGATTTGTACTTTTGTGTATCAACTAAATCAGCTTGCTTTTGATCCTCTATGTCCTCTTTAGACTCAGTTCGCGCGATCGTGCGGGTTAGACATTATTTTCCCCTTAAGAGATCCGAAATACTTTTATCTTTAAACATAGCATTCTTCTCGTTAAACTTTTTACTGACCCCAATGAAATTGGAAAAAATATTAAAGAAAATTGTTGCTATCCCCCTGGAACACGGAATGTTCTTGTACGAATTTGCAGGCTAGGTCTTATAGGAATATGTCTATTATTCTTTTAAATTTTCTAGTATAATAGGTTTATATTTATTATAAATAGATATCTTATTCATTCAAAAAGTTTTTTCAAATCCTTTTCCAGGTAATCCTATTTCTTAAACTCATTGTTTCCGCAATATATCCGTTCCTGGATCATAATCCGCCTTAAAAAATATTATTTTTATCACATTATACTCAGACTTCTTTACATATTACCTTTAACTTTTTAGAAATAATTTCATAATAATTTTTATATCTTTTTTTTTTACATTTGATACAATAAATTCCATTCTATAAATTCCTGTTTTTTTAATAATAGTTTTAATGACATTTCCGTCTCTTTTTTCCGTAATTGTTGATTTTTTTTACATTATCTATTTCTGCCCCAATAAGTTTTTACTATGCATTTCAATACTTGTTTTTTATCTTTAATTTTTCAAGCAACAATTACTAAATTTACACCTTCTTTATATGGATAAATTAAATCAGGATTCATTTTTTTTCTCTCTAGGAGAACTGGGTTCGATGACAACTTAAAATTTCTTGAGGCCCTGAGCCCCAGTGCGAAATTAGAGCCCATCAGTGACTCTTTTAAGTAGACAGTACACTAGAACCCGCTTTTATGCGATTTTATTTTCGTGTGATTTTTTTCCGATCTTTTTTTATAAGGTATATGAATTTAAACGGCTTTGGTGCCACTGCAATGTTTTCTATCAATGTACCAATAGAGCAAAAGAGAATGTTAGGTCCCCCTGCAAAGTCAGGTTTGGCCTTTAATATTTTATAAATTAGGTAATGCGTACTTGGCGTTAGTCATGCCTTGGGCGTCTTAGAGTCCCGGGGTTGCGGGAGTGAGCGTTACGCCACTGCAATGTACATATATACACTTCAAGACGCTCTCTTCATTTTTATAAACAGTCTTCCGATATTGCCCGTTCAGTTGCTTTCTCTCAACGCGTGAACAGCCCACGCTTGATTGAAGACGAAACTTTAAATTACTGTGGCATTATCAATAATTTGATATATTATGAAGACGGACAAGAAGAACCGGATTCAATATATGTAGGGATACAGCTTTCCAATAAATTGGGAAAGCATTTTCTTAAAATACATACCAATTCCAATTTTAGTATGAAATTTCAAAAAGAGCTTCGATTACGCATATCTGGTTATCTGGCAACCGACTTTCGTCACAAAAACTTATCTCTTAGTTTATGGTGCCAAATAATAAATCAATTGAAATTCTATCTTCAAGTGACGAAAGCGATTTTGAAATAATCCATCACAAGAAGATGAGCGCTTTGGATTACGATGAGTAGTAGTGAATTATGTATGTGCATTTTGAAAACTTCTCCATGTATACAATGTGAAACTAAATGTTTAAAAAATGTTTCCATATGTAATTTAACTATTTATTTTGTCATACAAGTACTTTCTCATAAATTTCGTAAATGATGGGCGTATTTTCTAAGTGCGACTTTTTTTATGCGGTCCCTCTCCACAGTATAAAAAAAAATTTCTGTAGTATTTTGACGAATTTGTTTGTTATATGTAAGAATTTATGAAATTTTTGAAATTTTTTTGTGCGGTTATTTTTATGCGGTCCCTATCTACCGCACAAAAATAGGTTCTACTATATAGATCTTACATTATCAAATAGTCATCAAAAGGGTAAGCCGTGATGCGTAAATAAATGAGCATGACTCATATTTCCACAAATCTCTTGTCACTCTTCGACTAAATGATAGTGTATGGCCTAGGTTTGGACATTGACAATCGAAAAATGGCAAAAATGCACTTTCCCCACAACTGCCAGCTGTCATAGAACTCGAAATTCCCATTTTTTCAGGAGAATATGTCAGAGAATAACATTTGAAGATTAAAATTTTTCGGGTCATGATCTTATTGAGGCCGAGTCAAGAACGAGACGAGACCTCTACCGAAGCCAGGATCCTGGGCTTAGTTGGCCCAAGCCTTAAAACGTCCCTGGCTGGGTTCTCGAGTCTGTTAATTGGTGGCTTGTAAATGTATACAGAATTTGTTTGTTATGATTGGAATGAATGTATGTGTTTTAGAGTAAAATCACTCAAGCCTTTTTATGAGTTACTTAAGAAGACTTGGTACCCTTTGAGCTACTTTCTTTCTTTATACATTTAAAAATTATATTTTAACATTTAATATAGTGTTTCTATTCCAGAAAATGGATAAGAGATGAAATTTATGTTATATTATTCACATTTTGTTATATTATTCACATATTTATTTGTTATATTATTTTGTTATATTATTTTAAAAATTAAAATTTTTTGAAGAAAATTCGAAAAATTTTAAAATCCTACTCCTTCTGTAATTATATATTTTTTACCTGAAATTTTTTTGTAATATTCTTATGGATGTTATAAACAACTTTAGGGATCGATTTTACAATAACAATTCGTTTTTAAGAAAAAAAAAGGTTGATATACCTGCTAAAAACCAATGAAAAAGCCAATATCTCTTACATCTTAACTGTTTTAAAAAAAGTATTCAGTTTACAGCAAAATGCATCCCTAATTTTATTACCTGCTTTATATGCAACACACAGAAAAAAAATGGAAGTGATTGGTAAATATTTGTGGAAGGAGTAGCATTTTGAATGCACTAATGTTTCGAAAAACCAATTTAAAGTTTATATAATTCTGAAAAAAAAAAATTTAATAAACTTAAAATACAATTTTAAGATATTAGTTATATATTTTTCTTGAAAATAATTGCATTTTCGTATTTTCAACCCATACATTTTTATAAATGATCAATTTTAAGAGGGTATTAATTGCACAAAAAAATTCAAGAAAAATGTTAAAAATTTTTTTTTTTGTCACGACAGAAAGTTTAGTTTTTTTCTTCACATAATATTGAAGTGTTACATTTGTTTAAAACATATCAGGAATAAGAACTGAAATTATGAAATTATTAATATAAAATGCCTGAATTCAAAAGTTTTACATGCACACATTTTACAAAGAAGAAAAATTACATTATTGTATTGCCTCGAAATATTCTGCTTTATATATTGCACATTCTTTTTTTATATTTATTATTTCTATTTATAAAATATATATTTTTATCATAACGCTTTTTTAATATTTTTTTTCTTAAAAGGGGGCGTGGCCGAATTGCTTAATTTGTTTTCAAAAATGAAGTTTTCTTCAACTTCTAACTTTCCAACTTGCACAAATGATACATCAATCGAAAGATAATAATTCAAAGAATATTAAATAAAAAAAACGATAGGTTGGTCATTTTTGGGTTACCAAGTCCTTAAAATGATATTTTGTGATTATCCGAAATTCAAGGTATTGCTCCCATAAGTGAACATTAATATACCTCAGATACCTGCATTTAATAGAAACTTAATTTATGCTGGTATTAAGGTTTTAGTTGAATGATTGAATTCTAGAAATAAATAAGCAATAATTAATCCTTTTGATAGGTATATATAACCGAGAATATGAACTGAAAAGAAAAGAAAAATATTGAGAATATCTCTCGTACAAAATGTAAAATTCAGACTTTGTCAGATCGAGAATGAACTGTTTTAGAATCACTTAGCACTCTAAAGCTTTAAATAAGTACTTGTATAGAGAAATAAAGAATAATACTTTAATCAAGAACAAAACTACATATTAAATACGCATGTGTAAGTTTAAATTTCTTATACATTTATATATGTCAGGAACAGTGGAGCTCACAGGAATTTTTCAGAGGGGGGTCCGGGGTCGAAAGTTCACCATTCTTGTATCATGCTCCTTTTGATTTTGTCGATTTTCGGGAACAAAACACTGTAAAAAACTCATTACTGAATAAATAATTAACATTAATTAATAAAATTAATCATTAATAACAAAAACTTAATTAAATTTTACGTACTATGTACTTAGAATTATAATCAATCGGAAAAAAATCAAGGGCTTTAGGAGGGTCCGGAACCCCCTTGTGTGCGCCACTGGTCAGGAAACATTCCACAGTAAAAATTCAACTAAGCTTTTTCGATAATTAGACTTTTTATCTATTTATGATAGTCTTTTTCAGAATTAATAAACAGGATACACTCTACTTAAAGAATTTTCTTCGTATTTTCTTCCTCACAATGTATGAAATTACTAATAACTTTTTTTTTGTAAGAAAATTGTGCTTTATTAAAATGATTCGATATTGCAATCGTTTTGATGTATCCAATTTCATAATTATTGAACCCTTAGATGAAGTCTGGATTTTTAAAAAAAAATCATTTTCAAAAATAAAAATTCATTGGTAATGATCGTTTTTGATATAATCCTCCCCATGCAGTCTGAAAAATGTGATAAACGAACAACAATGATAGGTAAATGTAATGAATGGTGGGATAGTGTTTCATATAATACTATACTGGTTGATTCAAAAATAATGTGACCTTTTTTTTTAATCTGATGACAGATTGTTGATTGTAAAACATGTAGTTACTTTGCTTAAGTTCTTTGAGTCGTAGGATTTCTATAGCGAAAAGTCTTTTCAGGTTCTTTATTTTTCTTTTTCACCAATGACTTCCATTCGTCCACAATTTATTCCTGGAGCTTTTGATTGCTAGTTTTGACGTTTAAATAGTAATCCATGCCTTTTTCTGATTTTTAAATGCTTTATTTATAACAGAATTTGAATAGCCATCCTTCAAAAGCTTTAAAATTTCGTTTCGAGTTTGAGGATCTAATTTCGGTACCATAATTTACCCCCACTAATAAAAATTGTTAGATTAGTAATTTAAATGTTTCATTTTTAAAATAAAACCGGTGTAAGACGATTGAAACAAACCATGAATAGTAGTACGCTTTTTAAAACAGGCCACACTAATTTTGAATCGACCGGTATTTTTTCAGTCAACATTCGTCAGTTTGGTAGAATAAAACATAACACAAAATTAAGGACAATGCACTTTTTGTAAAAAACAAATATAATTTTTATTCAATAAATTTGTGCTACTTATTTAGAAGCTTATTTAGCGTATTTAACAGCACTTACCGTTATTAATTCCATAAGAACTTACAGCTATATACACAGTATTTTGCTTTTTTAAGCAAAATATTATCAGGAACAATAACATCAAGACAGCCATGGCATTCTTGAAATTACAGAAAACATAATTGAAATTCAGAGAAAAACTCAATAGGAATTCAGAAAAAAACATGAACAGTTTTATCTTTCTACAAGAGTTTACAACACAACATTAAAATGTAACAGCACATCTTTAAGTAGACAAAGTAATTTATGTACATAAAATTACAACCACACTTACAAAATTTCAAATATATTGAACATAGCACTTCATTTATCATTCAAATATAATAAGAACCCTTTTCTGAAAATCTTCAGATTTTCTTTCCCCAAGACAGACGCTTCCCAGAATTACACACACATGTTCTCAGCTACCAGTAATAAAGTCTACATAACAGTATTGCAAATTTTTTAGTAATAAACACATCTATAAATAGAAACAATAGAAATAAATTTTCTCGATCTTTCAATATATGATGGGAACAATTAATATATAGCAAAATAAGCCACATTACTTATTTATACATCTAAAGATATTTTTCAATAGATAATTTCTGTTTTAACAAACAAATACTAAATGTATTAGCACCAATTAAAGGGCAGAACATCGAATAATACTGATTACTAACTACTTATCCTTCTAAAAATAAGAAACATTTTCCTTTTTGAATATGATAAAGAAATTTTTAATTATGTTTTTGATGAATTTTTTTTTCATTAAAAATAGTAAATGCAATACTTTATCAATTCGGAAATAAATGACTTGATGATTTCTGTTTGATTTTCATATGTAAATCAGAAACAACTTGTTTTAGAAAACATAGTCATCTACAAAACAGTTTTTAATTCATGCTGAAAAAATATTTAATAATCCTTATGTTATATGAATTAAATGAAGTTTTCAAGTAGTTAGCAAACATTACATTTCAAATATCAGACTAAAGTACTAACAAAGCAAAATGAACTTTTTGTGGTAATATTTATTTTTTTTATGTCACAATTTCATACATTTAAAACTTCAGTTAGAAGTGATTCGAGTCAAAAAAATACTAAGAAATAGCAAATGCTTTATTAAAAAGATAATATATATTACTGTGCACTAATTTCAAACAAATTATAATCTTTTAAAACAAAAACAAAGTATAATTAGACAGTCTCATATTAAAAAGCTTCTGCACTTATCTAATTTATTTCATATATAACTATAATTTACAAAAGGCTAGAAAATTCTAGCGGCACTATGAATTTGCAAATTTGATTTTAAAAACTTGAACGTTCTTTTGTGTGTGCATTTTTTTAAAAATACCAATATATAGCTTTAAAAACTTTAATCTGGCAACTATACTTTAACTTCTCACTATTTTGTTAAGGTAAATATGCAATGAGAATCAGAATAATGCACTCAGTACCAAAAATGTGTGATGTCTAATAATGTATCTATGGAGCATGTACTGAAAGCAATTTGATGTGCTAGTTTGCAGGGCAGGATTTATACATTGTTTTTTTTTAATCTCTCTTATTGGCGATACTCCCTGGTGATTTTGGAATCAACCAGACATGTAAAATTTAGATATTATGAACGTCAAAACGGAAACAAAAGACATGGAAAATGTGAACCATTGAAATTGACATTTATGGTAAGTTTGATGCTTACTATGTAAATAAATAAAGAGTATTCTATTAATGAATCAATAAAATATATTAATGACAGAGGCAGTTTTACAGCTACTAATTTTTTCAATGTTTGTACATTGTTTGTTCTGCAACCATAATGATCCCTTTGTACAATGAAGCCTTAACCATTATATGTCATAGAAACTTTCAAGGAAAAACACTTTGTAGTAAAGAGTTCTACACATATCACATTTAATGTTGATAAATTTAAACACCCTCCTGCAGCAAATTTGTCATTTCAGTTTGTCATGCAGGATATCAACAAAACAGGAAATGTATTGGACATTAACAAGATAAAACAAAATATTATAAAATCATTCAAGGAATATTGTTTGAAGAATTGAACAATCTAGCAATCAGACAAACATTACTAATACATTAAAAATAATCTAAACATTATCAAACTCACGGTCTTATTCAAAGACCACAACAAAGTTTTGAAAAGCAATCAGAGAAACTGGATATAATGTAGTCTTCCTCTTTAACATCAATTATCTATTCAAAAAAGTGGTTTGATTTTATTCATTTTACATTTCAATAAACTTGACAAACATTAAAATTTGAATACTTTAACGCTGTATTCAGACTATCAAAATTTTTTTTAACATTCATCCTCTTCAGTTAAAAACAAGCAACTAAAATTACCACCAAAATCTTTCAAACTATTCTTTTAGTTTTCTATCAAACTTGTTAATGATTGCAATCTACTGAAATATCTAGTGATATATTATAAACTTTTCGTTGTCTTATAATTATCTTTTTTTACTTCATAAACACTATTTTACTGAATCTCCCCAGAGAATAGTTCTTTATGAAGAGCTGGAAATTCAAGATGAGGGCTGTACGGCGAAGTTTGGCCAAAGCTTCCATGTGAAGACTATTAAGTTCTCGCAGGGCAGGTATCCTTGCTAGAAGAGTTTCACAAACTGTAATATAACCCTTGAAAGGCAGTTTGTGTGTGCGATCCAATTCTTGACGAAGTGCTTTTAGAGTGGCTTGGCTCAAGCGTTGAATATCAGCAAGCCCTTTCAATCCTTGACGATCTTGAAAAGAGATTTGTCAGACAAAAATTATGTAATAGATATCAACACAATATGAATTATATTCAAAATAAAACTAAAAATTAAATAAAAATACAAAATATCTACAAACCGTTGAACTTATTTAATGAGAACTTTTGTAATGAGATAAAAATTCCTTACAAAACATCTGTGTGAATAAATAATCCAATAAAACTTACCACACCTCAATTATATAACTCTCTACAGATCAGGTGTGTTAGTGAAAAACTTGCATTCATTGCGAAAGCGATTTAGGCCTTGACTTGCAAAGCGTACAGGAATCTGAATAAATCATTTTTATGGATGATGTAACGATAAAGCAAAGATTGAACATATAATCTAATTTAAAATAAAGGGAAACGGCTAACAAAATTCATGAAATGCTAAGCACAATATACGGGGATATTGCTACATCCCGATCCCGTGATTTCAAATGATATTCTCGATTTAGAGAAGGCAAGGAAAGTGCTGAAGATGGCAAACATCAAGAAAGACCAATCGCCACTAGAATACTAATGCGATCGAGAATATTTGCGCTTTGGTGACGGCAGACCGTAGAATGAGCTTTGAGATGCTTACGGGACGAGTTCAATATCGGCGAGGTTATAGTTTGCAAAATTTTAACTAAAAATATAGGGAAAAGAAAGATTTGTTGCTCAAGGATTGCGTCACATTCTTTGACGGCCGAACAAAAACAATGTATAACGGATACTTTTGAAGAATTAATAGAATCGGCCTATGGAGATCCATTGTTTAGGGATTCGATAGCGGGAAAAGATGAATCCTGTTGCTAAAAACATGGTCGGCAAGCGAAAAGGCAGTACAAAATGGCGATAATCAGGATCTCCAAGATGGCATAAACTTCGCTTTCAAAAGTCAACAGTCAGCTACGAAGCAATTTTGAATCGGTCGGTGAAATGTCAATCATGCAAAATCACAATTTCGGGTGAAAGGAAGCTAGGCTCTGCTGCATGACAATGTGATCTACCCTTCTTACTCTATGTCCCCACCTGACTTTTTCTCTCCTCAAACTCAAGTCCGCCCTGAAAGAACAACGATTTCAAAACGTACAAGACGTATAAAAAAATGTAATGTTTGAATTTCCGCGTATATCTTCACAGTACTATAGCATATGTTTTAAGAACTTGTGCAGTCGTGCACGAAAGTGTACAGGTGGCAAAGGGGATTATTTTGAAGATTTAAGCGTAAGTTTGAGTTTTATTACTCGTTCCATTAGATTAACTCCAGTCTTGGAATTTAATAGACACACATGTTATGTATATATAAATATATATATTCTTTATTGGAAGAAAATAAGTATATTATGATTGGGAAAGATCAATTCAAAAAATTAATGAATAAAACAATCTCATGCTCGTGTTTCGATTATCGAAAAAAGATTTTTTTACAGTTACCTTCTCATTCTTGTAAATTTCAACTTATTTGATAACAGCAATAACTTTATAAGGATGTGTGTGTGTACCTAATTTTAGATAAATATTTATCATGCACATGTTCATTCTGCTAAAATTAGAATTTTCTAGAACATTTGAAAAAAAATGTAACAATGATAAAATTTTCCAGTCTTGTGTGAACAAGAATGAAATTTATATTTTTCTAAATGTTAATTACTAATGAAACATCCAGGTAAACTATATTATTAAACTCTTTCTGAGAAAAAAGATAGAAATACTAATTGAATAAAATAATTCTCATCTAAGAAAAAAATTTAACTTTAAGCTTTCTGAAGTTCATACTTTTCTCAAAATGCATTTGTATAAATTATAATAAATTTTAGATATGCAATTATTTTTAAATTTTTAGAAATAAGTAAAACTTGTAAAATGTTATTACAAACTCAAATTATTTTCATAAATTACCTTTAAATATATATATTTAAAAAAACAAATCCATTTTATTTGAGAATTATCCACGAAACTGTGAATACTATTTTTTCATACTTACTAATTATACTTACTCCATTTGGCTTTTCATTCAGAAAAATGACTTTTTAGAAAAAAAAAACAATACTTTTTTTTTTTTTTTGAAAATCAAAGACACAATTAATCATAACACACATCGAAAAGAAAATATGTGAAGTGTTCACAATATTCTGAGGCAGGAAAAATATTTTTAAAATAATATTTATTTACTATTCCAAGTAATTTTTTTTTACTTTAGTAGATATAAAGTGTCAGAAATAACTATTTAAATATCAAATAAAAAGACATAAAATTCCATTTTTTAAAAAAAAATATAAGTTAATGATTAATGTTATTCATTAATTTTTACTAAACCTTTTAAGGATTATATTAATTAATAATTTTCAATGAAAAATGTATCTTTTAATGATAGATTGTAAGTAAAATCCTAGAAAATAAAAATTAGCTTTAAAATTTTTAGCAAATTACCTTTTTTTCAGAATTTGTACTTAAAATATATTTTCATTCATGAAAGTTTATTTTCAGCAGTGCATCTATCACTATTTATATTTACATCAGAAATAAATACTTTAATCCTCCATCGGGCGCAGATGGCCTGAGAGGCCAGTAAAAGCATTTTGCTTCAAACTAGCAATTTGAGTTGTTTTAGTTTAAGCTTCATTTTGTACAATAAGTTGGTTCTTTTCAGTACAATTCTGTTTATTTGCTTTCCTGAAACCTTACCCAAGGCAGCCCTGTGAGTGTTTTGAATTAAAATACATTATGGGGTCGGTGGCCTTCCAGGCCTGATTCTGTTTCGTTCAGAGGTGCACCCGACGAAGGGTAAAGGATGAAATAATTTTGAATACATATTTTGCAAAACACAAGTATGTTATTTTCATTCCGTACTTCACTTTTAATTCTTTATTCAATAATTTAATTTAGTTCTTTACTCGTTATTTTTCTGTTATATTTAGTACATAGTTATCTGCCATTTGTTTAGAGAGAAAGAGACACCAATATTATCTGTTAAATGAATTTTGAAAATTCTTACCTGAAAGCAGTAATATACAGTAAATTGAAAACAGTAGTAGAATACGGACATTATTGTATGTACACATATAGAAGTATTTAATTTAAAATTTTCAAAATCCGTTTGCTTGAAATTCTATTACGATTACTCAGAACAATGATTTTTCAGTTTTTATTGAAAAATTGATTTGAAATATAATAGTTTAATATTTAAAAAGAAATTTTTTTTATATATTAAAAGTACTTCACTTTCTGAGTTTTTATATTTGTTTTCTGTTAAAGAGAGCTTTTTTGTCTTCTTTGATTATGTGAAGAAAATTTTACTAAATGGACAAAGGTATTTAAAAAAATACACATAAAAATCTCAAACAAAGATCATATTACCTGGCGAAAGAAGTACATAAGCTGAGTATAAAGCCAATTCTGTGTCAGTCAGTTTCACTTCTGCTATACTTCGAGCGAATGCAAAAGCATTGTTCACCAGCTTCATTTCAATTGATTCTAGTCAAAAAAAAATTAAATAAATAAATAAAAAAGTATAGAAGAAATTTATATTTTTTCATTTCAAATATAATTATATAAAAGACATAGTATAGAGTTTTTTTTAACAAACTGAATCGCTTTTTGTTTTTTGACTTAATTCAAAAAAGTTAAAGTAAAACTTAATTTGTTTACAAAAGATTTGTCAAATAGACGATGCATTTTGTTTTCGAAATAACAAAAACAATCATTTATATCTGTGTGTGTGTGTGTGTTCATGTCGATACTTATATGAAAAATGAATTACTAAATATTTTTATGTAAATAAAAACGAATATCTGAAAAGATAATTTATAAATTAATGATAACAAGCATTTTTTTTTTTTGTTGGTGTACTGTTAAACAAAAATACCAGAATATGAAGCATTACTGATATAAAGTTTATAAAATCTTAGTCCGATAATAAGGCAATATTAGCAATGGTAATCGTTGAAAAAGCTTATAACAAACTGCAAGTAGCATATTATACATACCGGATGTAATAAATGCCTCAGCTGGGAGTAAACTTTCACCATATAAAACAGACCTTGAAGCTAAATCATAATACCTACTCATACGTATTATGCTTAGCTCAAAACCACCTAAAAATAACACTGAAACTGTGTGAAACATGAAAAAACATATTAAAATGTACAGATTGTAAAAGCTTATATATTCATTGTAAAAGAAATAAAATATTAGCATTAAATTCAAAAAGAGCCGAGAAAACTGAGAAGCAGCCGGTTCACCTTTCATGATACACTCCTGTAAAATACATTATATGAAATGATGTTTTTTAAAGAAGTAAATCACTTTATTTTAGTGTTGTAAAGAGTAGTAGAGTCAGGACAAATAAAGATATTCTAAATAAAGCAAAATATTTTACACAAAATTATTTTTGATTAATATGCACTTTTAGAACCTTTATTACAACTGTCTACGTTGTAATCCTTGTTCAAACATATTTTTCTTTGTAACAGGGCATGCAAGATCTTCTAAATGTGGTATCTGTATGTTTGCATAAATAGTATAATAAAACACATTTTTCATAAACAAAGGACCGTTACTTTCCGCCTTTGTCCATCGAACTGGAGCATTTAGTTGAAAACAATTTCTGGATATAATTGTTCAAAAACATCTGGAGACTTCGCTCGACAGAGCTAATCACAAAACGAGAACATTGCACTTAGATTAAGAAGGTCACTAATTAAACATGGACGTACTTCAAAAACAAACACAAATCATAAAACGTCAGCGTTTTCAAGTCCATAATTTACAAAATCAATAAAAAATATTCCGTTCTTTTATTGAAGTGTACAAAAATTAAATTAGTTCATTAGAATATTCAAGTAAATAATCTGAAACGATAATATTACAATTTGTTCAGAGGAAGAATTTAATAATTATGAAACTGAAAAGCACATGAATATTGTTTTCCATATTAGATTACATAACAAATAAATTCATCCCAAATAAAAAAATATTGATTACTTTTTTTTAATTCTAATTTTTCATACGTAAAAATTTAAAAGTTATTTTTCTTTAATAAACGAATTACACACAATAATTTCTGAAAAGAAAATTTGAAAATAAAAATCAATCACTTAAAATGAGAAATTTAATCGAAAAATACGAAAAAAACCTCGAACTTGCCTGATTTTAGAAGTACGATTTGGTCGTCTTGGGATAATTTCATGAATCCAGGAACCATTTTTGCAAACTCAATTATTTGTTGAATAATGGTAGTCAACCTCCCAGCACAATCAAGCCATAAGTGTTCATGAGCCTAAAAAAGGAAAAGAGCAATCAAAATATTTAATTTCGAGGAAAGAATATTCTATTCCGCCAGATAACTCTGACAACAGAAAAAAAATGAGTATAGTTTTAGCATTAAAACCGTAACTGATTGGATTGTTTAAACGATTACATTCTATTTATATTCATGCTTCATTAAATATTATTTGGTATGAAAACATCAAAATAATGATTACGATATATCTAATAAACCTTTATCATTATTTTGATGTATTCATTAAACATATCTCCATTCTAGTTGTTATGAAGATCAGAACTATATACTACAAATTCTACACATGGAATTGGGATAGAATAAACTCAACGGTTATCGGTAATATTTGAATATAGCAAGCTACCTTTAGTGTGTATTCTCTTTCTGTATTAATAATTAATAATATTAACATAAATATAGTTCTAAATTCCATGCTTTAAAGATATAAACTCATGTTTAAAATTGAATGACGAAATTTTTGTTCTGTTATGCTGAACTTGAAGCCTTTTAAAATTACACGAACCAAAAACTTAAGGTATTCTTCGAATTCCAGATTTATAAATTCTTGATGAATAAGTCAGCTGTAAGCTTGATGAATAACCTACTGATGAAATATCGAATTCTACATTTCATTAATGTGTATAATTTTACACGTGCCTCTGGGTTGAGTTAGTATAATTTTTTAAATGTCCTTTAAGATGCATATTTAAACTACAAAGTAATTATTTAACCTATTCTCGATCTCGGTACGAAAATGAAATAAAAGCCCCTAGAAATATATATATATATATATATATATATATATATATATATATATATATATATATATATGCTGCTAAAAAACGCATGATTTCTTAGCTATATTCTACAAGATATCAAGGGTTGTGGGTAGCCAAGTGGATAGAGCATCGGACTCCAGACCGGAAGGCCTGGGTTCGATGCCCAATGCCACCAAATACCCTCCAAATACACACGGTGTACGTGCTCGTTAAATCAGTGGGTCCTAAAGTCCTGTGAGCGGTCGCAGCTGAAACCACGAGTGCAGGAGGCTGGAGAATATTTCCCTCCAGTTCCATGCATAAATTGTGGAGGTGGAAATCGGTGGTGTCGCCATCTATCGTCCCTTCGGGAATTTCTCCGAGCTAAATTGTACTTTCACCTGAATGGTGCTCAAGGCTAAGGCCAACGACAGGTGTATATCTTGCCCATTGCCACAATGAATTTCGTGGGCCTCGATCTGACTTTGTCAGACAGGTGGCATGAACAACAGCAACAGGATATTATGAACTCGATGAAAAATTGAAAAAAAAATTCATATATGTGCCATCTATAATTCAAAAATATTAAATATAAAAAATTTATTTATACCAGATTTTTATAATATACTATTCGTGTTACATCTTGAGGTCTTCTGATCATTTCTTGTATTTGCTCGGAAGTGTACAAGCAAGTTCTCATGTAGGCTTCAGAAACAGTTCTCGCTAATAAATCTGAAATTTACAAAACTTGATTAATTATCATATATTTTCTTCAATTAATCACTAATATATTCTGCAAGAATTTTTTTTAAGTTACTGCATCTCCGTTACAAGTCCCCGATGATTTTCCACTTCTTTCCACTATTCAAACGAATATTGAATTTCTTCGAAAAAAAAAACCCGTAAAAATCGCCAAGGCGTACGAACGAACGTAGTGAGGAAATTAGCCCATGCACTTAGAAAGCCTTTTTTCCAAAAGCAGAGCTCATAGGCACGTGTTCGCTCATGTATAATATACTATTTATCATTCACTACTTTTTAAGACATTCGACTAAATATGTAAATCTTAAAATTTTGAATGCACATAAAATTTATAAACTATTTTAAATTTAATTTTTTTAAAAAAGGTGGAGTGGACGGCATTATAGACGGAATTGATAACGAATGATGAATGTAACTCAAAGGATATCCATAAACTTCTTTTAAATAAAGAAATTTTTTTAAAAGGTCTTCGTTATGGAAATAAATATTTTAACGCGCGAAAAGGGAATAAAAAGAATTTTTAAAAAGATAATAAAAAAATGAAAAATATAACAGAAAATACACTATTTATAAAGGAATACTTTAAATAATTCATTGCTCGCTTTAAAAAGATATCAAAGGATGAACAAATTTCGCGAAGTGAATGTATTATGTTATTGCTCAAAATTATTCGAATTAATTTAGCTTTATTAATACAAATGAATAAAATACGAAGACTTATATTTTTATATAAGAATATATATATAACTTATATATATATAACTTATATAAGATATATATATAAATTATATATATATAACTTATATAAGATACATAACTTATATAAATTATATATATATAACTTATATAAGATACATAACTTATATAAATTATATATATATATAACTTATATAAGAAAGTTTAAAATGCGATTAAATCATAATCCTATATATGGTTGAAATACTATTTTTTTTTAAAAAAAAAAAAGATAACTGAAGAAAATTATCTGAAAGCACAGATCATACTAAAAAAAATGTTTAACTGAAATTTCAATAAATAACGATATAAACGAAACATAATTGGACCCTTAAATCTTAATTTCTACATAGTTTTGAAAATCATTATAATTTAAGAACTTAAGAATCGCATTCATAAAAGATAAGAAGAGTAAATTATTTTATTTGACAGAAAATTGAATGTGCTCTTACCAATGTGTGAGGTATTAGAGGTCGCAGTTGGAGGTCCTGATGATGGTACGATTGTTGGCAGTAGATTGCCAGTGTCTGATATTGGCTCTAATAACTGACGAGGATCGTATGTTGTGCTGTCTACGAAATCTGTACTAGAGAGATCAAATGTTAGACCTTGATTGCTGTTGTAGTTATAACCATTTGGAGTATATGCATTCATGTCACCGTTATAATTATACCTATAAGAAAAATGAGAATTAAGTATATTGTAAATCTGTGTTTTTCAAACATAGGAGTTTTCTTTAAGTATTTCTGTTGCTTCCAATTTACGTGCAACTTTAAATAAAGCTGCATGTTTTTCTTTTAGTACTTTAAGTACTAAAGCCTACAATTCTCAGTACAGCAACCAGAAAAAACATGCAACAATTACCTACTTTTATAAATACTTAAAGAACAGTTATTATATATAAAATAAAACAAGACTTATTCAAAAGTTAAATTCTGATAATAATTCGTATGAAACTATACTTAACAAACAATTTCATAGAATATTCCGTTTTCCTATATGATGCTGCATTGATGATATTCCCAGCAAATTAGAAGCGATATTTCTGATCAATAAACCTAAAGGTCAGTGATATACACAAGAGAGGGGTTTAAGGGTTCAAACCCTTCCCACACACCAAGAGATTTTTAATTTTTAGCATAAAGATGTCTTGGCGCTGTCATCTAAGTGATTTTCAAAATGAAAACCCCTCCCATAAAAGCAGTCTGTTTACATCAATACAAAAGGAACATAGACGAACAAAATTCTGAATGTACTTTATGAAAAATATTGAAGATGAAACTAACAGATGAATCTATCCCCACGAGATTGAAATCTGAGCTGAAGACGAAATGAGAATGAAATTGCATAAAATAAATCACCCTACTTATTTCTCTCTCTTTTTTGCATGGACTTTTATACAGGGTTTTGAACACAATTCAAGATCTAGGTGCAATTCTTCTCTTTTTTTTACATAGCTGATTTACTTTTATACGATTTAAGATCACTGAGATGGTTCCACGAATGGATGAGGATGAAGTACATCAATAAGCAACTAATTTAATTTTTGAGGATCATTAACTTAGTATAAGCTTGGCAAATAATTTTTAAACACAGAATTCCTCCTAAAATTCCAACAAGCTTTGAAGAAATCTTTAGCTGGATATACCAAGAATTTTATGAAGAGCTCGCACAGCTAAAATAACTATTCTAGTTCTATCAGCCCAATTTCTCATAAAAAATATTGCCAATAGACGGCGCCACGTAGCATAAAACTCTGATGAATTCCATGAGTTTTAGAACAAAAATTTCGGCGAGAGCGATTAACTAAAGTGAACAAAATTAGCAAAACGAGAAATATAAAAAAAAAGACTTTTTATAAGTCAATTCCTACTTAGGTCAACAAAGAAAACTTTTATTGTAGTTACTTTTTATTAAATAGTGGCAATTAATATAAATATGTATATACATATGACAGAATCACAATATTAAGTGACAAAATAGAAACCGATTTTCGTTACAATTTTCCATTTCATTTCTATATATGGTGTTGAACTACTTTTTTGTTTGTTACTATTTATTCATGAATTAAATTTAATTATTCTAATAAACTTATATAGTAAAAAGGTCACATTCTCAGAAATTAGGCCATCACAGTTGGGATTCTACCCACGATCTTTGGATTAGAAGTCCAACGCGCTATCCATTGCGCTACAGAGACATAACGAACGCTTTTCCTTTCTATATATGCTGTTGGACTATTGTTTTTGTTTGTTACTATTTATTAATTTTTTAATTTAATTCACGAATTAATGTTTGAAAAAAAATTATTAGCATCATGTGTCATCCACTATAAGTTTAAAAAAATGTATTTTAACTTGGAAGGATGAATAAAAAGTATTTTATTAATGATTGAAAATTTGAACAAGATATATATACATAGGGAGAGAGAGAACTTATAGTAGAGGAATCGAATAATAGCATAAAATGTTTGCTACTGCGTAGTATTTTCAAAGCCCTTTACTTAAATGGAAAATAATTTAAATATTACAAAGAATCATTATGTTCTAAATAAATATTAAGTTTCAATTTGAATAAAATGTTCAACACAATAATATAAACTAACTGAAGTAAAAAAAAAACATATATATATATATATATATATATATATATATATATATATATATATATATATCATATAAACATGTAGTTACTGGCAACTTAGACATAATAAATGATAATATTTTAAAAGATATAATGAGTAAAGGCACTAATTTTAGATTAAATGTTTCTAGTAACAACAATGCTGTTAAAAAACAAATTATTAAAGATATAGATAATTTTACTACAAAATCTGCAATTAAATTTGGACTACCTATTGAGGCATTTGAAGAGTATAAGTACAATATTTTAAAAGACCTTATGAATTTTAGCTACCATTCTCAATATGAAACTACTTTTAAAGATATAAAACAGAATATTTTTGATTTACAAAAGAATTTTATCATAGTTTACATTGACAAAGTACCTGTTAACTATGCTGTGATTTGTAAGTATTTTTATTATAATATTCTTTATGATCACTTTTTTAATAATGGTTCTTTTAAAAAATTAGATTTGTCACATAATGAAATTAGTAATCGTATTATTGCTATTTATAAAAAATTAGGTTATTGTATTCCTAAAATTAAAAGTATCCATATATTTTTTTAACTCCAAAATTCCATAAAAATCCGGTTAAATTTAGAACTGTGACAAATGGTTTTAGAACATATATTACTACTGCAGGCAAATTACTTCATAATATTATACAAAACTTTATTAATCAGCAATGTAATAAAGCTATAATTAAAAATAGTAAAGAGATTATAGATTTTTTTTAATAATAGAAATATCTATTCAGTTCATAGTTATGACTTAGAAGATCTTTTCAATTCCATTGATTTATATGATATTATTAAAGTAATTTTAGAAAACCACAGTATGTATAACCTTAATATTAATTTTAACAAATTTAAAACTCTCATAAATTTTGTCTTAAAAAAAAATTACATCAATTTTTAATGGTTCTTTATATAAACAAGAGAAAGGACTCCCACAAGGGGGCCCAGCTAGTAATAGTTTGGCTAATCTTTATTTACATTTTTATGAATATAATTATGTTATTAATAATGACTACTACATTTTTAGATATATTGATGATTTAATTATTTTTAGTAAAAATGATAATTTACATCCTATTATTAATTTTTATCCGTCCTACTTAAACTTAGTCAAAATTAATAATAATCCAATCAAAACAAATTACCTAGATGTATCACTATATATTAAGGATTTGAAACTACATAGTAATATTTATGATAAAAGAGATGCCTTTAATTTTAATATCATCAAAGTGCCTTTCTGGAATTCTAATATATCAATATCTATATATAGAAATATTATTTTTAACTATATTTATCGCAATAATGTATTAGTTACCGATAAAGCTAATATTTTTTTAAATCTAAAATTTTTTTTTAATCACTGTATTGAACATGGATACCCTGCTAACTTTCTTTGTAATTATATTTATAATGGTTTTTTATGATACAATTTGTATTACTGTAATTATTTACTGTTATTATGTTTTGTAATGTTTTTTTTAAATTTAGACAATATCTAATTTATCCTACAATTATTTTAGAGATGGCGCCACATGCTTATTTTTAAAAAAATTTTAATATATATATATTTTTTTGAGTTTTTTTATATTTTACGCTAATTTTATATGATTTTTATTTTTATGAATTTTTAAAAGTATATATATATATATATATATATATATATATATATATATATATTATTATTATTATTATCGTATATCGTATCGCAATAACTTTATGCGGTTCTGCTCTCCTTATTTGGCGGAAACTCGTTACTGCACTCTTGGCCATTGATTTAACTTCGATTTAGTAGGTTGTGTTTATGTTCATATGTTATTTAGTTTAATGATTTTTTAATATTTAAATTCTACATATATAACTCTTTCCTTTCCTCTTGGTACATAGTATGACAAATTACAGGTGAAGGTTGGCGCCTCAAAACTTGTTTAAACCTGCAATCCTAGTTTCTAAGGCCAGGAATTTGTCTTTATACTATGTGCCTCCTTCCTATTTTTAGTTATCTTAGGTATATAACTATATGTCTACTTTTAGTTATGTTAGGTATATAACTATATGTCTATTTTTATATTTTTGTTTATGTATTTGTGTATATGTATATATATGTATAAATTTATATATGTGTATGTATATGTATATGATTATATATTGGAAAAATTCTTTTATATTGGATTATATATATATATATAGGAATGTGCACAAAACTTAAAATAAGAGACGAATTTTTTTTAAAAGTACATTTCCTTTTAAGTACTAGAAAATATGTAGGTTTAAACTGTATCAAAATTCTTAAAACGAGTGCATAAAAAATTCACAGAATTTGATTATAATATTTTACATGTTTCGTTTGGGATTTTCACACACATACATGTTGTCATTAATGTTAGCTTTAGGGGGGAAGCTATCTAGATATTTTTTTTATTAATTGTAAAGCTAGAATTTTAGCTAATTATAAAACTAACTAATTCGATATTTATATCACAATTTAAATTTTAAAAAATATATAACAGTATGTGCTTAAGCATTACTAAGACATCTATATGCTATATAAAAATAAGAATTTTTATAAGCTATACTTAATTTCGAAAATGCAAGCGACGGGTAACTTTGAGTAGTGGCGTAACGTAGAATATTAGGGTCTCTCTGCAAAGTCAGGTTATGGGGCCTAAACAGGATTTTACAAAAGATTGTAAGACCAATGGCGCACACAAGGGGGGGGCGCACACAAGGGGCCCCCCGCCCCAAAGCCCTTGAATTTTCCGATTGATTACAATTCTAAGTATATAGTATGTAAAATTTAATTAATTACTTGTTATTAATGTTTAATTTTATTAATTAATGCTAAATATTTATTCACAAATTAGTTTTTTAATGTGTTTTGTTCCCGAAAATCGACAAAATCACAAGGAGCATGATACAAGAATGGTGAACTTTCGACCCCGGACCCCCCTTGAAAAATTCCTGTGTTAGCTATTGTGTAAGACCATAACATAACATAGGCTTTGGGCCCCCAGTGATGCGGGGGTGTACGTTACGCCACTGACTTTGAGTTACAAAATGATAATTTTCGACATGTTACTATGGCCTATTATGTTTCGGTAAGTTAAATAATGCAAATTAATAAACAGGAAATTTTCCTACACCGTATAATCAGGCGTATAACGCGCACCTTTTTTACGAAGAAACCTAAAATATAATGTGCAATACTCGTATCTTTTGAATTCTAGATATAGTGTATTAGAGGATAATAGAAACACGTGGTATGTTATTAAACCTGATATAATTAAAAAGTCATTTAAAAATGTAATATATCTAACAATCTATATGGAATAGAAGATGATTATTTATTCATGGATCACAGTAACAGTGATGGTGAAAATATGAAACAGAATGCAATGATATGCCTGACGAAAAACAGAAGACGAATATGACGAATTTTTCATGTCATCCAATAATGAAAGTTCATAACTCATGTAAGTTTTTAAATAAATAGTATTTATTACATATATGTAGACCCTCAGAGGGCGTGTCCCCAGGCGGTGGATAGGGAAATGCCTCCATTGGATCTTCCTATGGGTGGTAGAAGGGAAATATAGTTGAATGGATGACCTGAATACCTAGCTCTTCCGAGTTGTAACATCACATCGTTAGGATTTTGAGTGACTGTAACTTATTGATTCTTGCCCTTTATTAATTTAAAATACTTGAAAGTTAAAGTATACTTAAAGAATAACAAGAAAATATATAAATTGAAAAGATTGAAATACATTAAGTACAAGAAAATAGCTTCAAAAACGGTGCAAACACCAAAAATAAAAGCGAAATTTCAATCTTTGGGTGAGAGGGGAAATAAAATGCCTTCCGCGGATCAACAAGCAGAAGTCCAACCACTACTTCCTCTCATACTGTAAAGAAGCACTTCATTCCAGACCTTAATTGTGTGTGT